>CM065688.1:31523950-31538020 GCA_017654935.2 Phymorhynchus buccinoides
GTGCACACACATCACTGCTTTTTTCTGTTTGCGGAACAACCTGTTCCTTCTTTGTTTTCAAGTTTTCTTGTACACTTGCCAGACTGTAGCCAAGCTTCAAGAGCCAGGGGGATTTCTGCCCAATCTTTTTTCAGCAGATCTAGGCTTACGACTCCAGCTTGTGGCAGTAGCTAGCCTAGATAGGCCTAGCAGATCATTAAAAAAAATGAGCAACGTCATTAGCTTACCGATAGGGATAAGTAACGATTGTGTTAACGCATAAATCATAATTTTAATGCGTCATCTCATCCCCTACTTGAGATTTTAAAGGGTAAATCTCATGCATGGTTTGAGATTATAGGGGATGATTTGAGAGGTCTGGTGCGTAAATATGCACACTTTATACATTTTCAGAAACCCTGGACATATGTCTTTTATAGTGATAATATATCAAAGACTGTATAGGGGAAGATAAGCATCCAGTCTCTTTTCCCTATATGAGTAGTGAGGACAGAAACACTGGTTATGTCCCTTTTAAACAGGACACATTTCACATGCCGATAGGCCAGTTGAATTCTCTGTTCAAGTTCCAGTCGAGTTTTTGGATAGTCTGCACTGTGAATAGTGTACTGTCCCCACTAACGATAACTCTATCACTATATCAGCCCGGTTCGCCGAGCTCTTAAGTAGTCCATCTTACCCTTTTAGAATATCTTTGAATATATGTAACTTGCAGGTTTATGAATGAAAAATGGTGCTTTACATCCTCTCGGTCTGGAACAGACACATAATTATGGGACATTTGTAAATACAAAGATGGTGGGAACGATACTGGAGGCAATGCCCGGAGGCAGTGCAACACCAGTAAAGTCCAGAATTTTTAACAATACAGATAAGTGTAGCAGTAACCATGCCTCAGTTAAACCTCATCGGCTATGGTACCGCCACAAGTAGGCCTAGTGATAGTATACTTGCAGGTTTATGGTGAAAATGATGTTTTACGTCCTCTCGGTCATAGACACATATGGGACATTTGTAAATACAAAGATGTTGGGAACAATACTGGGTGCAATTCCCGGAGGCAGTACAACACCAGTAAAGTCCTGAGTTTTTAACAATATAGATAGGTGTAGCGGTAACCACGCCTGAGTTAAACCTCATCGGCTATGGTACCGCCACAGTTAAATATTTTACATGGCTTGCAGGTTTATTTTAAAATTTACTCAAAATGGAAGCTTTTAATTTTATGTTTAACATTGTTAAAGTTCCATTCATGTTTAATTCAGAGGATTTTTTTTCTTTCAGAAACCTTGTTGTCTCATTACATGAACAGCCATGGTTTTACCGAGCTATACTTGGACAGCATGTTTAAGTATGGGGACGACAACCGCTTACCAAGAGAGGTAAATATAAATTTATTTAAAATTGCAAATAGTAAAGTAAAGAAAGGTAACTCTCTGTAATTGACTCCCTTCACCTAAGTTATTTTTGGCACCAAGTCGCCTAACAAAGTAAAAGCAACAGCCACATTGAGACAGACCACTGTTCATTCTCAAAAGAGGATGACCCAGGACTGCCTATATGACTGACCATCACGTATACAGTACACAACAGTGATGGAGAGAATTAGTGCACATGTATACAAATCAACATTAATTCAAGAATGGCATAGCCTTCTAGTCTTGAATTATGTTACACTTAGGCAACACAGAACAAAGTGGTATGCCTCGATAGAAGTTGGGTTATCTTTATTTTAAAATGCATTTTGAAGTTCCTTCCTAATGTTTTCATAAAACTGGTTGAATATTTTTTTAATAATCACTGCTCAATAACAAACCAGCTTGGGCTTATTCAATTGAAATTTTGAAAACCAGTCCCGCTCCTCCGAAATCTGAATGTGTCAGCTGTACGCAGCGGGGAGACCAGTGAAAACTGAAAACGGACACATACATACTTTACCCATTATGGCCTTTTGGCCTGGGAATGCAGAAGAAAAAAACCAGTCTCATTAATTGATTACTACCACCACCCACCCACCCACTGTATGAGACCTAGTCCAGTGAAAACTACAATAAACTCACAATATTAAGGCTTTGGGTAAAACTTTGTCTTAGCAAAAAATTATTAATTAGTCACTGAGACTAGTAGGTCAAATTTGTTGTATATTATTTTGGTTTTGCAAACAGTATTTTACTGGTATTTACCATTTAACACTTTTTTTTTTTACATTGTCACTTGTTTTTCCTGTATGTTAAATTATTGTATGAAAGCTTACCATGGGGATACCGGGGGTATTGTGTATAAATAGTCCCCCCACCTTCTGGAAGTTCTGTGCTAGCAACTTCCTCTAATCAATCACTCTCTTGAATTTTCCTTTTCCTTTTCTTAGTATAACCTACTATTGTTCTGACTTACTGGCCCATTCTCCTAGTGGTTTTTCCCCCAAAAAAATCTTCTAGATGAATTTATTCTTTGAGCTCCTCCGAAATCGGAATGTGTTGGCTGAATGCAGCAGGAAGACCTGTGAAACCTGAAAACCGGACACATACGTACCTCACCCATTATGGCCATATGGCCTGGGAACACAGAAGAAGAAGAATTGTAATGAAAATTTATCAGAATGTTGCAGTTAAAAGTTATGATTACAATGGGGAGAGTGCAAGTACATAGTTTTTAATGGAGGGGTTTCTTTGTCGATCTCGGACATGTTTTGACTTGTGGATGTAAAAATAAACATAAAAGTCTTATTCTTTACTGAAAATAAATAAGTCTTGACTGTAGCACTTTTAATACATTTAGTCTTAATAATTAATATAATTAATATAATGTATATAATCAACATGTTTATAATGACTAATTTAATATAATATGTTTTGTGTCATGATCATCTTTTTACTGTGTCTGTTGTTTGTTTGTCTGGTGACAGCAGCAACATTTCTTTATGCAGTTTTAAAAGGACAATAAATGATTTGATTTGATTTGAGTTACTACTCTTGTAGGGTTTTCCCCCTGCTAAAGAACCAAAGTCATAAAAAATAAACAGATTCAGCATAGTGATGTTCTTAAATCAACATGATTACATCATAATATGTGCATTTATATTTTCAAGTCTTTAGGAAAATCTGTCAAAAAAAGCTGTGTCAGAAAACTAATACAGTCAAACCTCTATTTAAAGACTAAAAATCGGTCTTAAATTGGAAGGGTCTTATAACGGAGGTGGGCTTTATATATAAATTATATTAACCCTTTCACCGCCAGCCATTTTTCAGCAAAACAAACAACCCATTATACTTAGCTGGGTAAAGAGAAAAAATCTGCAATATTGAAATTCCTCTGTGGCATGTATAAAGTAAGGCCTGCCCTTACCTCCCCAAATGAAGAAAATTAGGTTTTGGGATAACAGACCCTGGTTTGATGCCTTTTAGTGACATGGGTGTTAAATCATTGTGGTGCAAAAATGCGACATTGGCGGTGAAAGGGTTAAGATACATTACATCCGTGCCCAAAACAAAATTCAGTCTTAAATGAAAGGAGGTCTTTTAACGGAGGGTATTCAAGTTCAAGTATACTTTAATATCTCCAAAAGAGAAATTCAGGTTAGGTGCAACAACATGACAGAAATACAACATAACTGAAAGAACATTAACCCTTTCGGACATGTATGACATTAGGCCTAGCCTTGCCTCCCAAAATTAAGAAAATAGAGTCTTCGGATAACTGGCCCTGATTTGATGGCTTTTAGTGACATGGGTGTTAAACCATTGTGGTGCATAAATGCGACATTGGCGGTGAAAGGGTTAATCAAACGTGTGAAACGAAATTTGACCAACCTAATAATTATCATTAAAATTCATTACATCAACTTAGAAATGTGCATATTTAAAACAGAGAGAGAGTTTGACTGTAACACTTTCTTTGCACAATCTGGTACCCCCCATGTGTGTTTTTCCTTCCCCTCCCCAGCTGTTCCAGTGCCCCAATGTGCGGCTGCTGTCGCTGAAGTACAACAGCCTGGACACACTGCCCAGCGACATCGGGCGCATGCAGCGCCTGGAGTACCTGGCCCTCACCAACAACAAGCTGCAGGTGCGCTCCATCCCCCACACCCTCATCTTCTGCCCATCCCTGCGCACCCTGCTGCTCGACAACAACCTCCTCGACGCCCTGCCCGGGTTCCTGCTGCAGATGTCCTCCATCCGCACCGTGCATCGCCACGGCAACCACAACTACTTCAAGTCCACGTTCATGTGGTACCACACGGACGTGTACTACCGCATTATTCCCGTGGTTGGTTACCCGCCGCCGCCCATACGCTCCAAGCACCAGACGCTGCAGTTCTGGGCCGCCAAGTCCATCATCGGGTGCAAGCGGGACTTCTTCAGCGACGTTTCCATCGCTGCCGTCCTGAAGGACTATATCGCTGACATTTACCATCTGTTCAATATCTGTCACAACTGCAACAAAGCTACTCTGGCCAACTCTTTCGGTAAGTCAGTTTGCGGATTTTTGTTTTTTTTTTTTTTTTTGGCTGTCCCATCTTCTGGGCCGTACAGTGGCGTTGCTCTCATGCCACTGTTTATGAGTCGCAACTTGCTACCACACCCTGGTTTGTCAGGTAGCAGAATCTATGTTAGGCCGTCAGGAGGCAACCACTAGAGAAGATACTGCACTGCTGCTGAGTGATCTCGGTGGACAGTTTGCAGAATTTTTATGTAGACATTGTGTTTGTAATTTTAAAATCCCGACTATCCAGTTTCAAGTGATCACCTTCGAGAACCCTTACCTGTTTAGTATTAACAGACTCAGTACATAGTTTTCACCCAATTAATTTATCTCCTGCCCCTCTAACAACAGGCTTCAAGGAAGAACCCTTACCTGTACTATTCACAAGGATTGTTCACGATTTTCACTCTGTTTCTTTGCTGTGTCTCACCTTGCAGGCTTCAAGGTGATCACCTTCAAGAACCCTTACCTGTACTATTCACAAGGATCGTTCATGATTTTCACCCAATCAGTTTCTCCGCTGTGTCTCACCTTGCAGGTTTCAAGGTGATCACCTTCAAGAACCCTTACCTGTACTATTCACAAGGATTGTTCATGATTTCCACCCCATCAGTTTCTCCGCTGTGTCTCACCTTGCAGGTTTCAAGGTGATCACCTTCAAGAACCCTTACCTGTACTATTCACAAGGATTGTTCACGATTTTCACTCAGTTTCTCCGCTGTGTCTCACCTTGCAGGTTTCAAGGTGATCACCTTCAAGAACCCTTACCTGGGTAACACGTGCGTGCCGTTCCAACACTGGGCCTGCTCCATCGACTGCGCCAAGGCCCTGGAGATCCCCGCACGCATCGAGCAGATTGCCGCCGCCGAGGAGCTGGACCGCCAGTACGAGGAGTACGTGGAGGAGTGCCACCGCAAGTTCCAGTCCACTGGGCGCGCTCACATGTTGTCCTGTCGCTCAGGGTCCCCGGAAGGGTCCGTGGAACTCGCGCAGAGAGGGCACCAGTGCAAGTCTCCCGGTGGTATTACGGAGCAGGGACTGAGGAGGGCAGGGAGGAGAGGGGGGGTGCCTGAGGATGCCACACACAGAGGCTGCGAGTGTGTCGTTTCGTGATGCGTGTCGAAGAACATGATTTTGGTGACAGTACTTTAAATGTTGTTTCATGATGCGTGTCGAGGAACGTGATTTTGGTGACTGCACTTTTCGTTTTGCTGAGTGTGTCGTTTCGTGATCTATATTGTAGAACATGACTTTGGTGACAGCACTTTTTGTCTTGCTGAGCGTGTCGTTTCGTGATCTGTATTGTGTAGAACATGACTTTGGTGACAGTACTTTTTGTCTTGCTGAGTGTGTCGTTTCGTGATGCGTGTCGAAGATCGTGATTTTGGTGATTGTATTTGCGGAGTGTGTCATTTCGTGATGCATTTCAAAGAGGGTAGTTTTTAAAGCATTGTTTTTAACTTCCTCGCCCCTGCCTCTACCCCCAAATTGTTCTGTTACAATGCTTTTGTTTGGCTGTACATTGTGTTCTGGCTATTGAATTGTTGTTTTTCTCTGTGTGTATGTGTGTGTGTTTGTGTTGCATGCTGTTGTAGTACCTGTTCAAGTTGCAGTTATGCTGGTGTGTGTGTGTGTGTGTCACAGTGATAGAGAGATTGTGTGGAATAATAATGTTTTACGCCCTCTTTGGCCTTTCGGCCATGTGGGGCAGAGAGAGATTGTGTGCTTTAAAAGTGTGTGCGTGTGAAAGAGTGATTGAATGGTATGAAATTTCATTTCAACTAAATTGCGCTCTGCATTTCTATTTTGTAAATGTGTATAAGTGAGGAACAACAAGCATTATGTAACATTTTCATCATATTGGAATTCTATTTAAATCATTTTAAATTTTACTTTCATATTTGCTTTTATTGGCAAGGTAGCTTTTTGTTTTATTATTTTTTTAAGACACGTGGCTGTTATTCATTAATGCATTGTGATTATGCACTGTTTGTTTTCTTTCATGCATTTTTTTTATTGCTACATTTCAGTTCTTTTCTTAGCATAAAAAATGGTTGGTAATAATACTATATTTAGGTTGCATATCTTTCAATGTTGACCAAAAATAGAACTTCCAACACACTAAATGGTTGAATGCACAGTTAAAGCAAATTCATACTATTAAGGTTTTGGGGTGGGTTTTTTCATAGAGCTTTGCTTTCACAGTTTCAGTCAAAAGAAGTGCCATACACTTTTCAGTTTTTATATCGCCATCTTTTTTTTATCACATCATGGCTGATTTTCTGTCTACAATTTAAAGTTTCGTTTTGGTGAGATTCTTACTATTAAAATGTTAGAGGTTGTGGATTAACTCACTCAGAAGAACAATTATACCTTATTCTCTCAAGCAGGAGTAAATAAGCTTGCTTAATAACGTAGCTTTCAGAAGCATCACGCTTCCTTCTTCAGCATCGTCTGACGGGTGGCAACTGCTCCTTGCTTTAAACTTTCTGCATGTGGTAAAAAGGGGTTGAAACTGAGAGGGAAATGTATTTTTTGAACAATTATTTTACATTGATGGCGATTGGAATTCACATCTGCTTCATTATCAGCTTCAATACCAGGCATGGTAGTGGGGGTAAAGTGGTTTTTTGAAGGAAAATGGCCGGGGGTCCAGGGGGCCGAAGAAAATTCAATAAAATTCAATAAATGAGAGTGAAATTTTCACTTTTTCATGCCATTTCGATGCATTTTTTAATAATTTTGTTTCAAACCGTTTCGCGGATTTTCCGCGATTCGCGGAGGTCTACCATGCCTGAATACTCATGATTTAGCACTGTTGTTTTTGTTGCTTTGTTTTATTTGTTTGTTTGTATTTTTTTCTGTTTATCTGTTGTTGGGTTGTTGTTTTTAGGGGGTGGGCAGTATAAAACATTAAAAGGTTTCATTTTTTTTCTAAAACTGTAGACAATGCAAGCGGCATACTTACACCCTCATGTGTGTCTGTGCAAGTCTGTTTGCTTGACATAAAATAGAATCCTATTTCTATCAGATCAACTCTCTTATTGAGATGGTTTGTGGTTTCCTTTGTTTTTAAATTCTATTTGAAAGCTTAGCAGTCAGCTGTTCTGTTCATGTATTATATACATGTACATGTATGTGCAATGTAAAATCATTACATGTGTAAAAAAAAATGAGTATGTCATAATTGAGCATTCATGTAAAAAAAATAAGTCATGTGTATAGACAAAAATGTTATGAAATTGAAGTTGTTTGTTGGGAAAGAAATCTTGCTCAGTTTTCACTGACAGCTACCATGTTTTGACTTCATGCTATTCTGTGATGTCCATTTTACTCTCATGAAGCTGATCCTTGTTTTTAAGAGGACTAACACAGCTATTTTGAAACGAAGGAGCAGATGTTTAAGTGTGAATGTCATCTCGCTGAGTGTACTTGTTGTTTCTCTCCCACCCTCTCTACCGAGTAAGTAATCCTCTTAGAAATGAAAAGCAAACCCTCATCTTGTTCTCCGCATGTTTGTAAAAATATCGATTCCTTAGAATTGGAACTCCCTCTGACTGTTTTTGGATAGTCCTTGGTCTGGCCTGAGAAATAAAAATGAACAATGAACTGTGTATATGGAAGAGATCTCTTAAAGACCCAGTGACGCGACACGGTTAAGTCCCTTGTTTTTTTCTGGGTTGCTGTGACCCACATATAGATTTCCCCAAGTTCAAATTGAGGCTGCTCTTTAAACTGATGTGTCGGTTTCAATTTGGGGCCATTTATATGGGAGTCAGACTTGGTCAAAACAAGATTTCTTTCGTTATAAGAGGGAAAACACATGAAACCCGAGATTTTGACATGTGATCGGGTGGATCTTTAAGAATGAAGCGGTAACGACAGTAGTTACACAAACCAACCTGGCGAAGGTTGTAGCCTAGTAGAAATGGTGCCAAACCATATATCAGTAACTATATCATTAATAAACCACCCTTCTTTTCTTTTTTTTTACTATAAGGTTTTGGATTAATTTACCCCAGCTTGTTCAAGTCGCAGAATCCGAAACCAGCAGTCCAAGGGGAGCAATTATTGCAAGGTGCACCCCCCAAATTGTACACAATGTTGATTTTTTTGGTTCTTTTATCTTACGATATCATTAATCATATTATAAGGTGCAGGGGTGTCAGTCTGAGAAAAAAAGTATTGCCTTATAGTCAGAAAAATACAGTACCTATCTTTTGTTTATAGTTTCTTAGCCAAGCAATGCGCTGTCACCAGTCGAGTGGATAAATCATCTGGCTCATAATCCTAAAAAAAATACTATGTTGCAAGTTCAAATCCAATTCACCCCCATCTTGAGTCTTTTTGAAATTTTGCTCCTATTTTCCTTATTCTGACCGGGTGTAGATGGGTACCTCATACCTGCCAACCCTCCCGGTAAATCCGTGAGCTTCCCGGATTTTGTCACCTCCCGGTCTTCCCGGAATTCACGTGAAACTCCCGGATTTTAAAATTTCCAGCTTAGATGACCTCAGAAACGAGTGTTATGAAACCCGAAACTGGGTTTCAGGAAGCTTCGCGGAGCAGAGTTTGTACTGCGCATGTCGGAAGCGGGGGATACTTCCTCCTGCAATCCTTTGTTTGGCGGTCTTTAGGCCTGTCTCACGCCGCCATTGAAGTAACCTGTTCATGTTTTGCATTTTTGCTGCTGGTAAACTTTAACTTAGAATGACTTCAGTGAGCCTCCTGAGGGCTAGTTTTCACATTTAAAAGAAAAAAGTTTCTCAGCTTCAGGTGACTGCGCCCCCTGACCCCCCTGCTCCCAAACCCACCCCCTCCAGGATTTTGTTTGGGAAAAGTTGGCAGCTATGGTACCTGTTGAGGAAGGTTAAAGAGGTGAAAGAACAGGGACTTTCCAGTACTGACCCCTTTAATAGACATGATGAATATGTTCACTGACCTTTGGGGGGGTATCACGGAGTATTTGGATGACCCTTGTTTCCATCCACCATAAGCATATCAGGAAAGTGCCTGGTTTTACAAAATCCAGGAGCAGCCGTTTGAGCCACAAAGCAAATTCCCATTAAAATTGACATTTCTGTTGCTTTGCTCTCATTTCCTGTGCCATCTAAGCAGTCTTGTGGCATTACTCCCGTGCTGGTCTTTCCTGCTCTCTGCACACGGTTGTGACAAAGCTGGGTAGAAATCATGAAACTTAAGAAGACGTGACATTCTTGCTGTAAGTTTTAAGGTATTTTACAGTAACATTAATCCATTGTTTAAGGAGCCACATTCCCTTTTTAGGAATAAATGAATTAGTATAACCTATTGTGTTCTTGGCCATCCAACCAACACAAGCACTTAGGAAATACGCACTGGTTGAATTGTCTGCTTGTTTAATCATGTCATGAATGCCAGTAGTGTTAATGTCTCTCTTAAACCACATGTATTGTAAATAGCACGATCACCAATACAAAGTCACTTGTAACTTTGCCTCTCTGTGAATGGTAAGCATGTTTAAAAGATACGTTGATCATAGTTTGTTTTAGGTGTTCCCCAAGTCATCTCGCGCACTTATCAAGTGATGTGCATGGCAAGGGTAATTGACAATGAAGTATCGCAACTTTTATTTATTATTTTTTGCTGTCCCATCTTCTGGGCCGTACAGTGACCCAACTCGCAGCTACACCCCAGCTTCAAGTCGCAGAATCCGAAACCAGCAGTCCAAGGGGAGTGAATCTATGTTAGGCCGTCAAGAGCCAACCAGCTGAGGAGACACTGCACTGCTGCCGAGTCACTTCGGTGGAGTTCCGTGGAACCTGTATGCAGGACACCACCTACTAAGCTCCCTACTGACAACAATAATGTCTTAGTCGCAGAGCCAGCGTGAGTGAGGTCCTCCTCTGAGGGCACCACCACGACCATCCATCGACAGCTCCCCAGAACATACTGATCCATGACTTTGACCCAAACACACCAAGGGCATAAATTGGATTGGTAATCAAAACTGAGGTCACCATGAGAACAGAGCATGCAATGCCACAGAATTTGAGACATTTTTGTTCTTTTTGATGATTGATGGAAATGAGGCGGATGACAATGATAATGATGCTATGGAGTTCCGTATCGGTATAAGACTATGTGACAGGCTGCATTTTACGCATCCTTTCATAATAATATCCCAGCGTTAACCAAGCCCGAGAACTACAGACACTTGCAGTGTTGGTCATGAAATTAGAGCAGCTCTCTCAGAATCGCACCCGTTAAGCGGATGAAGCTCGACTGCGTGGTTTCAGTTTTCCCATTGAGCCCATAGCCACTCGCTTTGGGTAGGAGTCGGTCCAGGACCGAAAAAACCCTTATCACAACTTTTATTGTCTTAGTTGTTAACGTTCACAACTTCTGGGTCGAGAAATCCCAGTGGTGCAGATACAAGGTTGTGACAAAACTTTACCCCAAAGCCTTGCCTTTATGTCATTCACTAAAACTGTAAGATACTTCAATTAAAAACACTTCCTTGTATATATGTTCTATCAGTGTAAACACTACCATGTAAATATGTTTCAGTGTAAAGCATGCTATGATTCAAAGGACAGTTATGTGCAATGAAGTCCCATTATATTTTTTATGGAGAAGAAGAAATGTTTTCCTTTTTGGCAAGTGCGATTGAAAATGCATTTATAACTGAATGGAATCTGAATAGTGTTTTTCTTTGTTTGAAAGCATGTGTATGGCATATACTCATTTGTATACTTATTACTGTGAAAAAACTATTTCTGTTCATGAGTCCAGTTTTGAAAGGTATGTAGACAGTGAAGATGAAATATGTGACCTGTTGCCACAAAATGAGTCATTTTGTCCCTAACTTACTTAGGGGCAATTTTAGGTAGAAAAGGGTCAAATCATCAATTTTCACTTTTTGTTGAACAATAGGTCTTTCTCTACCTCACACAGAAGTATTGAAGTGTAAAAACAATTCTTTCTGCTTTCAAGCATGGTAGACCTCCATGAATCGCGGAAAACCCGCAAAAGTGAAAATTTGCCCCCCCCAAAAAGCCGGGGTAAACATTCGCTTGGGTGCCTAAAAATTACATGCGTTAAAACCTATGCAATCGCTTCGCGGAACCGTATGTGAATGATTGAAGCAACTTCCCGCCAATGTTAGCAGTCGTACGCGGCCTAGCTCACGCCACACGTTTCCAGATTTGTGATCCTAGTTTCTTCTTCTTCATTTTGACGCCCAACTTCATCATTTTAGTTTGAGTCAACATCTTTCAAATGAAATGCAGAATCGGATGGATATTCTTCCGCGAAACTCGCTTTGCCCCCACTACCATGCCTGGCCTTATAAATGTGTTGTTTATCATAAACATGTGGTTTTGACATTTTCTGTTTGCATTTTCTCATTTGACCGATTCCCTGAGTATACGACTTCAAATATATATAACTTTGCAGCAAATAGTCTGATTTACAACATGTTTGGTTTGTTGGCAAGCTTTTTCAATGCAGTATAATGACGTGTTAATGTTAATAACTCAAAAGTGACCCCTGGGACATTACGACTTTTTGTGGCGACAGGTCACATAATTATATATTTTTATCTCCCTCCCTCCTCCTCCCCCGCCGATTGATATGCTGTTAACTCTTTCACCGCCAGCCATATTTCAGCCAAAAATGTCCATTAAATTTACCTGGATAGAGAACAAAATCCATCTGCAGTGTTGTGGATTCTTCTGTGACGTATATAAAATGTCTATCCTTGCTTCCCAAAACTAAGACAATAGGGTCTTTGGATAATAGACCCCAATTTGATGCCTTTTAGTGACATAGGTGTTAAATCACTGTGGTGCTAAAATGCGACTTTGGCGGTGAAAGGGTTAAAATACGAACTCCAAACCCTTTGTTTTGCCCACAGCACAGTTTTCAATTCCCTCCTACTTCCATAAAGTTTTACTTCATTGCTTGAGTCTTCTTTAAAGTTACAATTAAAGTTCTGAAGTCTGTATTATATATTTTGTATTGTTTGTATCATTTTTTTGAATGTTGTGTTTATAGTGTTTATATTCTCTTTCATACTTCCCTCACATACACACACACACACAAGCTCTTAAAATCCAGTTTGCAATCTGCATAATTATATTCATTTTCTTTCCATCATAAAATTGTATGTCTCACACCACGTGACCATTTTCCAAACTGGGAATCAGACACTGATACACATTCCTTACAAACTCCTTATTTACATCTATGAAAAACACCATAACTGGGGTTTTCTTTGCCATCAAGCAGCTGGACATGAGATTCTTAGATAATTTACTCCACAGCATAATACAGTAAAAAGTTTGACAAAAGTATCGGGTTAAACTAAAGTTATTATCTCCCATTCGACCAATCGTTTAACTGCTGAACAGATTTATGCACCAAATTGAAAGCTAGGTTTCTGGAGTCCACCCTCTCACCCCCCGCCTTTAAAAAAAATGTTGACGCTGCACTAGCGGTGACATGCTCTCCAATTGGGAGCAGCCTGAATTTCACAGACAAGTCTATGACTAGAAAATAATACGGGATTACCATACCATATCATTCAGAGTCTATTTCAAATGGACAACAGATTTTGGAGATACCCACCATACAAAAAAAAAGGGGGTGGCGACATTCTCACCAAGTAGGAGCAGCCCGAATTTCACAGAAACGAGTCGAGTGTCTGTGACTAGAAAATACCCAATACTGCTACCTTCAGAAATAATAACCTCTTGCAAAATTCACCCGTTTAAAAAAAAAAGAACCACACAGCTAAAAGTATATTTTGACTAACCATTCTTTTCCTGTTCAGGGTTCGTGGGGACTTGGAAGGACCAGCCAAATTTTTTAAAGGACCTATTTAAACCTCGTTTGTAGTTGTACTTGCAGACGTGGTGGGCGCAGCGCCAGACGCTGACGATTGTGGCTGAGCAGATTCATTTGTTGCAGTAGTACTTCTGCTGCTTGCAAAAAAGTCGGTCACATTGCACCTCGATTCCGCCTTCTTTCAGCTTTCTTGTGATTTTCAGTCTTTGCGTGTTGTTTCAGCACCGACTCTCCCATTGACAAGATGTTGATCTTTTTTTCATAATATGCACAACGAACTGCATGTTTGTTGTCCATCACTTTTTGGACCTAGTCCTTATGAATGTCCTCTCAGCCAACGACCCTGAAACGAACACTTTCCAGGTATTTTTACACTTTTTACTTGAAAACAAGCACTGAAGCAGCCGCATGTGCGAAGAATTTCAACATGGCGCATAAGATATCTCGCCGAATCTTGCACACGTGACCGGATTTACAGTGACTATTTAAATTAGATAGTCTGCTCGAAAGATACGAAGGCGATCGATTTTTGGCAAATTTTATTTCATTTAATATATTTTGGAGAGTTCATTTCTTATGACAAGGTACTTAGTTGTTTTTTTCTTCCCGATTAAAGGATTTAAACTGACCGCACCAATTTTAAAAGGACCTTTGACTGATTTGAAAGGACCTCCTTGCTGATATAAAGGACTTTACAGGCCTTTTGAAGACCGATCAATTTCACAGCACTTTAAAGCACATGAAAGGACCCCACGAACC
>CM065688.1:31538520-31553520 GCA_017654935.2 Phymorhynchus buccinoides
GCAGCACATAATTTAAATAAGAAGAGCACAACAAGCTTAGAGCTTATGCATGGCACTCCAACAATTTTCAATTACATAATATTGGCTGCCACAAGCATGGAAATAAACAGCACAACATCAATATTAGTGTACAATGGAAAGAAAAACAAATAAAACAATAACTTACCAACAAAAACATGAATCAAAACAACAGATTAGAAACGTATTATAATCACATAAAACTCTCTAATCAAAATTTTGCCTTTGGGTTGCAGGGGCAAGGCTGAGACGCGCACCGGTTGCAAACTGCATCAAATCAACAATTTCATCACAGAAACGATACCAACCAGGGCTTAAATGTAACGAGTCACAATAAGGACACACATTAGAGACAGTTATTCTCCCAAAAATCTGTTTGACAGTTGGATGAAATTACTAATAGACTCAAGTATTGTTCTATTTTCACTTTGGTTTTTATCACAGCTTCCGAACAAAAGCAATGATACATTTGTTTTGACATCGTCTGGTAATAAGTCGATAGTCTGTCTACGGGCTTGTTGGAAAAGGGGACAGTGAAAGAGAAAATGACATGCATCTTCTACAGGTGCGTTGCAAGTACAAGCTGGGTTGTTCAGAATATGTCGTTGGAATAAATCATTACGCAAATCACTCATTTGGAGTCTTAATTTACAAGTAATTATTTCAGACAGTCGATCTTGTAAGTAGTAATAAGGGGGAACTGTGCTATCGTCGCTACTGAGAAAACGCTTTAAGACACTGAGAGAATCGCACTGCTTGATATTCTCCGGAAGGCTATTCCAAAGGACAGTAGTGGATGGAAAATAAGAGGATTTATAAAGTTCTAATCTATATCTAGGCACTTGTCTCTCTAGGGGATATCGTCTATGGTAGGGATTGATTGATGCAACTAGTTGGGGGAGGCAATTGATTAAATACATAGGTACAGAACCGTTGACAATTTTGTGATACAAAATTATTTTATGACGACGCCGCCTTTCTTTTAAAAATGTGAATCCTGTTTCAGTATACAGCTTTTGATGGCTAGTCCCTCGGACTGAGCCAGTAATTGTTCTGAGTGCATCCAGATGTATTTGTTCAAGATCTTCTGCTTGTTTTTGCGTGCAGTTGTCCCATACCACATCTGAAAAGTCTAAATGGGGCAAAATAAACGATTTATACATTGTTACAAGCGCTTTACGACTTAGTCGGTATTTGTATGACCTAAGGCAAGCAACAAGTGTGCGACACTTAGATAGAATAGATTTGATATGGAGATTCCACTTGCAATTATTTTGAATGATAACTCCTAGATTTTTGTGGTTGTCTGTCTCTTGAAGTACTACATCGTTAAATATTATTGGTTGTGTGTGAGGAAGTGCTTTGTTAGAGATTGTCATCAATTCAGTTTTGGTTTGATTAAATTTAACTTTCCATGTTGATGCCCATCTGTTAATCTTTTCTAAATCCGAATTTAAAATTTCTGTTCGTATGTCAGTATTTTCAAGACCTAAATACATACTAGTATCATCAGCAAAAAGCTTGATGATAGATTCAATGTCATTTACAATATCATTAATATAGACAAGAAAGAGTAGAGGTCCGAGGACAGAACCTTGAGGGACGCCTGCCGACACAGGGAGATAAGGGGATTTACTACCTTTTAGAACAACTGCTTGCGTGCGCTCCCTTAAATAGTCAGCAAACCACTCAAGCAACTGTCCACGAATACCAAGTGCAAAGAGTTTGTACAGCAAAGCTTGGTGCCACACTTTGTCAAACGCCTTAGATATGTCAAAGAAAACTACCTGCCCGGTTGTCTTAGAATCTAAAAATTTGCAAAAGTCGTCATAAATACCTAACAATTGATAGACGGTAGAGTCTTTGGGGATAAATCCAGATTGTGCTGTGGTTAAAAGGTTATTGTCGTTAAGGTATTTGAAGACATGTTTTTGCACACATTTTTCCATAACTTTGCCTATACAACTCAATAAAGATATGGGACGGTAGTTGTCACACTTTTGTTTATCTCCCTTTTTGAATATGGGAGTGACATGGGCCACCTTCCAAACAGATGGAAATGTGCTTTCTGTTAACGAACGATTAAACAGGCGTGTCAGGGGCTCACAAATAACATCAGCAGCAGCTATTAGTATTTTATTATGAATTAAGTCAGGGCCCACAGCTTTACCAGGGTCGAGATTTTTCAATAGGGGAAGACGGGGTAAAAAGCGCATGGGCGGGTAAGAAGCCCACCCCAATTATCTCATGAAATAAAGAAAATTTCAGTCAAAATTGCCAATGAGACGAATGCTAGACATTAACGCTCGTCTCATGGGCAAAATGAGACTGAAATTTGCTTCATTTCATGAGATAATTGGGGTGGGCTTCTTACCCGCCCATACGCTTTTTACCCCGTCTTCCCCTACATCAAGAACGACATCTGGTGTAAGAACTAATTGGTTTTTACACCAGATGTCGTTCTTGATGTATTGAAAAATACTCACACGTACACACACATGCTCAAACGCATGCATGCGTGTGTGTGCGCGCGCGCACTCAGAAAAAAAGAAACACACACACACACACACGAATATATGTATGTGTTTCCTGGTCTTAGTACATTCCTCTCTCCCTCCCCCTCTCCCCTCTTTCTCTGCCTTCCCTTCCCTCTCTTTCCATCTCTGCGTGTAGGTCTATCATCTATACCTTTTAAACTCGTTATTTGGTTGTATCGAAATGTGTGGGGTTGTGTGATATGTTCTTTTTCATTTTATCCCATCGCTTTTATATGATGTATCATGTTATAATTAGGTCTATATTATTATATAATTATGAGATGTACAGATGCATTGTTATAGTAAAAAAAACAATTCTCCATTTTACATGTTATTTAAAATTCTATGCATGTGTTTGTTTATCTAATATTATCTTCTTAACTGTATGTAATTTCTCTTTATGAGATAATGAAGTATTCTTGAGTCTTGAGTGTGTGTGTGTGTGTGTGCGTGTGTGCGTGTGCGTGTGTGTGTGCGTGTGCGCGTGCGTGCGTGCATGCGTGCGTGCGTGCGCGTGCGCGCGCGCGTCTGTGTGAGTGAATGTGTGTGTGTGTGTGTGTGTGTATGTGTGTCAGTGTGTGTGTGTGTGTGTGTGTGTGTGTGTGTGTGTGTGTGTGTGTGTGTGTGTGTGTGTGTGTGTGTGTGTGTGTGTGTGAGTGAGTGGATGTGTGTGTGTGTGTATGTGTGTCAGTGTGTGTGTGTGTGTGTGTGTGTGTGTGTGTGTGTGTGTGTGTGTGTGTGTGTGTGTGTTCTTCAGTGTGACGTCCTTCCACTAAAAGTGATTCAGACACAATTATATTGCTGTGTGTTTTTGGTGTGGTTGAGTTCTGAGTAGATGTGTCTGTAAGTGAGAATATGTCAGAATATAATAAGTTATAAGTTAGTGATGTAATCATTACCCCCACCCCACCCACCCCATTAATTAAACAAAGTTTATCTTCACTTAAAAAGTATAACCGATAATGAACAAGGTTAAAGATAAATACTAATTGAACTACTTAATAAACATTTGGATGTGTGTGTGTGTGTGTGTGTGTGTGTGTGTGCGTGTGCGTGTGCGTGTGCGTGTGTGTGTGTGTGTGTGTGTGTGCCCACCTCTCTCTCCCTCCACCCGTCTTTAGCTCCACACTCCACTCCCCTTGATGTAATTACTTTACCCACGTTTGTATTTTTATGTGAGCAGGATGAGAATATTATTTTTGTCAGCTTACTGCTTTAACCCTTAATAAAGATCATTTTGACTTGACTTGACAAGCTCGCGCACGCGGGTGCGCGTGCACGTACACACACGCGCACGCACGCACACAGAAAAAAAGAAACACACACACACACGCGCGAATATATCTACCCAATCATGAGTATCCACCCCCTCCCCCCAACCCCATCCCCCTATATCCTAATCAAATAACTCACTTTTTGACTTATACATTTTTATCTGATTACAAAAAAACCCGCATTAACATGTAACGTTATTAAGAAAAAGTTTTGTTTTTTTGGTGATATTAAATTAATCCTCTACCCATTAGGCTTTCCACAACACTCCCACCCACCACACTCTAGCTTCCCCCTCCCACCTCTTTTGTTTTCCAGTTTTAAAAAAAAAAGCCCACATATATGTGATCACTTTTTTTATATTATGTGTTTTTGTTACACTGGGAGTAAGAAATTATTTGGAAACATTCATTAA
This sequence comes from Phymorhynchus buccinoides, assembly GCA_017654935.2. Classification (NCBI taxonomy): domain Eukaryota; kingdom Metazoa; phylum Mollusca; class Gastropoda; order Neogastropoda; family Raphitomidae; genus Phymorhynchus; species Phymorhynchus buccinoides. The sequence continues at coordinate 31,542,763 of CM065688.1, forward strand.
TCGATTAAAAACACACAAAACTTGCCTAAATTAGATAAGTGTTGTTATTCAAATGGTCATAGTATTTCCAATATTGAAATTACACCAGAGTCTGTAAAAAATAAACTAAAAAATTTAGACCCTTATAAAGCTCAAGGACCAGATGGTATTCCACCTAGGGTGTTAAAAGAATTATGTGATGAACTTGCGCAACCATTAAGTACACTTTTTAATATGTTTTTAGAGTCCGGTGAGATTCCTGAGGATTGGAAAACTGCATATGTAACAGCGATTTTTAAAAAAGGAACTAGATCAGACCTGGGGAATTATAGACCAGTTAGTCTAACATGTATAGCTAGCAAAGTTTTGGAGTCATTAATTAGGGATGAAATAGTTTCCCACATGACAGAAAATGAATTATATACGAAATGTCAACACGGCTTTAGAAGAAAAAGATCTTGCGTCACTCAACTACTAGAAGTTATGGATGATTTTACCAGTGTTTTGGATAACGGATCTGCACTTGATGTTATTTATCTTGATTTCAAAAAGGCCTTCGATACAGTACCACACGAAAGACTTCTTCTAAAAATGAATGCATATGGTATCTGCGATAATATACTTCAGTGGGTTCGATCATTTTTAAGTGGACGAAAACAAAGTGTTCGAGTTGGTTCAGAATACTCTGAAAAAAACGATGTTTTAAGTGGTATCCCCCAGGGCAGTATATCCTCGGACCAGTCTTATTTACAATTTTTATCAATGATTTACCAAATTTTATGCAAAGCACATGCAAAATATTTGCAGACGACACAAAGATTTATAACAATACAACAGAAAACAATACTAGGGGAAGACGGGGTAAAAAGCGCATGGGCGGGTAAGAAGCCCACCCCAATTATCTCATGAAATGAAGCAAATTTCTGTCTCATTTTGCCCATGAGACGAGCGTTAATGTCTAGCATTCGTCTCATGGGCAAATTTGACTGAAATTTTCTTTATTTCATGAGATAATTGGGGTGGGCTTCTTACCCGCCCATGCGCTTTTTACCCCGTCTTCCCCTATACAAAGTGACTTGAATAACCTCCAGAAAACGGACTGACGACTGGAACCTATATTTTAATGTGTCAAAATGCAAAGTTATGCATGTAGGCAAAAAGAATCCAGAATATGATTATGTTATGAAAATTGATCAAGAAGAGCAAAAGATAAATGCATGTACTGAGGAAAAAGACCTTGGAGTCGTATTTGACAATAATCTTACTTTTGATACACATATTCATAAAGGGATAAATAAGGCAAATCAGATGTTGGGAATAATTAAAAGAACATTCATTCGTCTGGATAAGGAAACATTTTTGTTACTATACAAATCATTGGTAGGGGAAGACGGGGTAAAAAGCGCATGGGCGGGTAAGAAGCCCACCCCAATTATCTCATGAAATAAAGAAAATTTCAGTCAAATTTGCCCATGAGACGAATGCTAGACATTAACGCTCGTCTCATGGGCAAAATGAGACTGAAATTTGCTTCATTTCATGAGATAATTGGGGTGGGCTTCTTACCCGCCCATGCGCTTTTTACCCCGTCTTCCCCTACGTTCACATTTAGAGTATGGTAATACCATCTGGTACCCGTATTTAAAACGTCAGTCAGCTTCTATTGAAAGGGTACAGAGGAGAGCAACCAAGATGGTTAAAAGTTGTAAAGATTTTGATTACCAAGATAGATAAAAAAATTTAAACCTTCATTCATTAAAAGGAAGACGTGTTAGGGGAGACCTTATACAGATGTACACATTTTTTAACAACTTAGATGACATTAGCATTGATTCTCTCTTTACACTATCCATTTTATAACAGCACTAGAAATCAAGAGGGAAAATTACATATACAGCGTTGTAATACTAACAGGCGTGAACATTGTTTTAGTAATCGAGTTGCTAACCTCTGGAATGTACTAACACCTAACCTAAAAAGAGCATCAACACTAAATACTTTCAAAAATCTCCTTGACAAAGATGAAAATTTTAGTCCACTATTTTTTGAACATGATGATTGAATTACAATCATAATTTTAAAAGGCATGCTTATGCAAACAAAACAGTGTCAATGAAGGGACGTTTATAAGCCGCGAGGCTTAGGCTTGAGCCAGTCCCACACTATACTATACTACTAATTTGCACTGCGAGAAAACAACATGACCTTAATCGGTGTAGATCTAGCCTACGACTTGAGATCAGCTGTTGACGTTCATTATTGCTGCTTTTCACGATGCTCAACTCGGAACTTTCTAAACCCGTTATTTATAAGATACTAGCCATCCAAAGCTATAATTAAATAAGCTAACACATGAAACCCTATTAAAATGATTTTTGGTCAAGCGATATCATTATAGAGATCGGAATATTGTTAATTCAACAGTTGAATGCTCCTTACTGATCCTGACAAATGGTGGCTTTGCTGGAAGCAAGGCTTCCTTGAGCAGACTACCTTTGGAAGCAAAATAGCAAACGATCACTGCAACTTATTGAACTGGATTGCTTTCCCGGCAATTATTAATGTTTTTAGTCGTTATCTTTAATGGTTTTAGGTTCTGAACGTACTATTATACTGAAATCGCGTTGATTTTCACTCAGCATGGAGCATCGGCCACGACTGTCTTTTAGCGCAGCCAACGTCAGCCAGCCAAACGAACACCTATCTTCAACGGGAAAGCCACAAATTTCTGTGACGTCACAGCAGAAACGGCACAAAAAGCAAGATAGTGTAAAAATAGACCTATCCAACGGATGTCTGCTGTATAGATTTCCGTGTCGGGTTTTAGGTAAACATTCACTTCAAAACAAACTATTTAAAGTTTTCTATAGTTTATTTCATGTTAATTCGGTCAAACATATATCAAACGGAAGGTAATTAACTGGTGAATAAAACTGTGACCGTTGTAAATGCTTACAAGTGATGGAAATTTGTGGCTAACAGCGCGAAGTGACTACGCGGATTTTTCCGATCATCCGGAATGTGACAACGTCATCGTCCGACACCTACACCTTGTGTATTTCTAAAAATCGTTAAACAAATTCAGGCCTCATATAAACACACCAGATACACGACTCAAAAGATCAAAATTTCGTCTTTAATGTGCACTTTATTTTAAGACAATACATTCACAAACAGCAACACTAAAACAATCTGAAAACTACTGAAAATAGGCTGATTTTATAATGGGGGCAATAATGACGTAGGGCTTGCGCGTACATAAAATCATTATGTTGTGGTGGTGAAATTTATGATTCTGAACAATATTTCTTTAAAATCTGGTCGCTAGCTACACGATTCGTATGTACATAACTATAACATTAGTTTCATTATTAGATATATTAAAAATATCTGTTTTGATTTGTTAACGATTATCAATAGTTAATTTCGTTTTCTGATAATCTGTAGGGCAATTATGTAATACAGCGTACGAACGTTTTTAAAACTTCTACACACATTGCCTCTGTTTTGTAAGTTAGGTCCGTCCCTACCACCTCCTCCCCATCGCCCCTGCTGGCTGGAAATCCTGCCCCCCCCCCCCTCCCTCCCCCCCCGGCTTGAAAACGTTCCTACGCCGCTGCCCATTCCTACAATACAGTTCAAACACAATGTGATACAACACAGAAAAAATATAATAGCCTACAACAGAAAAGAACATTCAGACCACTCTTAAAATTCCCACTAAAACATGCACAGACACACGCGCATGCACGCACGCGTACACACATACACACACACACGCGTGCGCGCGCACACACACACACACTGAAAATACAGAAACTTTCTGTATTATAAAGAACCTAGCGACCAACACAATAACTTTTCGGGCTCTTCACCCATTATCTGTTTCTTTGAGTCATGGGAGGTAATGTCTTTCACAAAACTCCCAATTATTATTAAGAGTAATAGCCCTTGAAACGCGACCCATGAGTTCAGAGCCTCGAGCAGACGAATGTTTTTTGGGAGGCGAAGTCCTTCACATTGGGGTAATTGCCTATCACACACGCACCTTCAAGAAATGTGGGTCATTTTGTGTTCTAGTTATACGATTTGTTGGTTATACAAGTAACAAGCATGATATTGCTGCACAGTGAAATCTAAAGGAACTCTCATCTAGGTCTACACTAACTTCGTTTCCGTGGACGTGGTTCGATTTTTCTTTGACTTTTCATTGTGCTTTGTTGGGCTGTTCTGTTTTGTTTACGGAAAGATGACTGATCTGAGGTAAGCCGTTACATCTGTTAAGTAGCGTGTTAATTAATCACATTCACAGGCATTTTGCTAGTTGGAACTAATCACATGCGGGTTTATTATTTTTGTTTTAGAATACAGTAAAAGACTGGCTTGTTCAAGTTGTTGGCTTTGTTCTTCTTCTTTCATTTAACGACCACCTTCATCATTGTAACGGTTCTGTCGTTGGAATTGGGGGACTTCAGTCAGGCAGAAAAGTTGACGATGTGTTCGCCGCCCAGACGATCGGCCTATATTGGTCAGGAATGGGATTAGGTGGAAGGTTAATGTCCCATATGATCTTTTAAGATCGGGAGGACGTAAAACAGTAATTATTATTAGGTGGAAATGGGGGTCAGGGGAGAGGGAGGGGTGAAAGGCCAAACCCATCCCCTCCTAACCCCCCCCCCCCCCCCCAATCCAAGCCTTCCTTCCTTAAATTCCCTTCCATATCAGCGTCTATCATCCCGGTGGCTATGTTTTTATCTACAGTTTCTGCCTGACCGAAGTCCCCATGTTTTATGCCAACAGAACCATCAACTTGATGATGGTGGTTGGGAAGAGGAAGAAGAAGAAGAATGGTGGGGTAGTGGGGGAGGGTTGGGGGGGGGGGAGGGAGGAGCATTGCTCAGATCTGGTGTGGCATTCTCAAAATGGATTTGTTCTCAAGACACCTGCGCATGCTCAAAATCGATCATGACATACCATCACATTTTATCTTTTGTGTATTCGACTTTAAATTGACCCTAAGCCTATCCCTAACCCTAACCCGAAACCGTCAAATGAAGTTGATGGTACGTTATGAGAAGGTTATGGCATATATAGGCTTTATTAGCCTTTAGCCTGCTATTTCCTTTTAGATTATAAGGAAAAGAAATACAATATTGTTTACAGTACAGCACACAGTGAAACAAGCAAACTGATCTGCATTCTAATTATTGGAAGCAATAATCTTCCCCAAATCTACCATACTTTGTTTTTAAAACTATTGAGCATTCTTGTTGTGTTGTCTGCCTGAAGCAGACCTGCACTGGGTGTATGATATGGGGACACTCACAGTGACTGATCGCATCAAGCATTTAGTTAAGTGTCCAGTAACTGGAGCATGGCATCCACAGCACAGAGTTTAATGCTATTCAACTGTGACGACAGATTATGAATGATTTCTTTCTTTGACTAGCACGAACTGCCGAGGCATTGAAGACACACCCACGCAATCGTTATTATATCATGCACACGCACGCATTATACACACACACACACACACACACACACACACACACACACACACACACACACACACACACACACACACACACACACACACACACACACACACACACACACACACACACACACACACACACACACACACACACACACACACACACACACACACACAGAGACTGACAGAGGCACATACATACTCATGTGCATGTGTCCCCCCCCCCCCCTCCACTTATATAAACACATGTACACACACACACAAATGCTCACACACACACACACACACACACACACACACACACACACACACACACACACACACACACACAGTGACACACACACACACACTTACACACACACACACACACACACACACACACACACACACACACACACAGACACACACAGAGGCACATGTATGCATACTCATGCACATGTGCCCCCCCCCCCCCTCCACTTATATAAACACATGTACACACACACACACACACACACACACAGTGACTCACACACACATAGTGGCACACACACACACTTACACACACACACACACACACACACACACACATACACACACACACACACACACACACACACACACACACACAGACACAGACAGACACATACACACACACACAGACAGACAGACAGACAGACACACACACATACACACACACACACACACACACACACACACACACACACACACACACACACACACACACACACACACACATACAGAGGGATTGTCATGTAACTTAAGTTATTAGCTATTGTAAGTTTTGAGCATGCAACTAATACAGTGCAATTCATACAGGATAGATTTAACTGGTAACACATATTCAGTGATTTGCAAACTATGTTAATTTTTAGGTTTTTTGTGTGCTCCTGCTTTTTCTTTTCTTTCTTTTCTTCTTTGTTGCTATTGCCCATGGACCAGGTTGATTCGACTCTCTTTCAGGTGGTACCATTTGGTTTCCGTGACTTCCTGTTATGTGCTTGTGTAATCCGAGCCTTGTATATAATTAGGCTTGCTGACTTGGTCTGTGAGTTAAAAGGACAGCCTTTGAAAGAGGAAGTACATACTGTATTCGGAAAGGAGGATTGGCTGGGTATGATGAGTAGTATATCATGTGGAACAAGAAGCTGGCAATCTTGTACCTTAGCACCCCCCCCCCCCCCCCCCCCCCCCCCCCCCACCTTAGTTTTGAAGCTTGCAAGCAGAAATAATATAACACTAGCGCAACGCCGAGTACTGGTAACGCCCAGTACTGGTAATGCTGAGTACTGGTTTTGCTGGGTCAGCGAAATATGATATTATTACTTTTGTTTTTTTGTTTCTTTCTATATTTTTTTTATCTTGTTTTATTCCCCACCGCACCCCCCCCAAACCATCCGCCCCCCCGGGCCCACCTGCCCCCCAAATAGGTGGAAGACAATAGCCGTGAGAGACAGACAGACAGATAGACATAGACAGAGAGCAAAGAGGACAACTGCTGTTCCGGTTGGATGAATGAAAATTTCTTTAACGTCCTCCGCCCTGGAGCAGGCACAGAGAGAGAGAGAGAGAGAGAGAGAGAGAGAGAGAGAGAGAGAGAGAGAGAGAGAGAGAGAGAGAGAGAGAGAGAGAGAGAGAGAGACAGAGACAGAGACAGACAGAGAGAGAGAGAGAGAGAGAGAGAGAGAGAGAGAGAGAGAGAGAGAGAGAGAGAGAGAGAGAGAGAGACAGACAAAGACAGAGAGAGACAGACTCAGAGAGAGAGAGAGAGACAGACAGACAGCGAGACATAGGCCCTACAGACAAAGAGAGAGAGAGAGAGAGGGGGGGGGGGAGACAGAGACAGAAAGTGAGAGAGAGACACAGACAGACAAACATACACAGAGAGACAGACAGAAAAAGACAGAGACAGAGAGACATACAGACTCCCCACTGCCCCCCCCCCCCAACCCCCCCACCCCAACCGTCCCTCACCCCCCTACCCCCACCCCACCCATCCCCACTCCCGCCCCCCTACACACCCCATACACACACACCCGCACGTGGTAACCTGTTACTGACACCCAGTCCAGTAACCTGCGCGAGCGAGCGAGAGAGAGAGAGAGAGAGAGAGAGAGAGAGAGGGAGAGAGAGAGAGAGAGAGAGACGAGAGAGAGAGAGAGAGAGAGAGTAGCGCAATCGTAGGCTTCACTACAGTAAATCCTCGCTGAAGTAATGTCCGCTGTGCAACCGCGTTCCTGCTGGCGGGCATTTTTGTGTGTGTATATGGGGCGCCGACGTGCTAAAAGACCAGTTAACTACTTAACTGGCATTACTATTCTACTTATCTTACCGGAAGCGGAAATCGCTTATACAAGTTAACTAGTTAACTGACATTTCGAAGGTTTTTTCCGTTTGAGAGGGGATTATTTTCTGAAGGTTTTGTAACACGCAATGTAATTGGTCGGCGTTTTTTGTTTTTTTGTTGTTTTTTACTTAACGATTACCTGCGTCAAGTGCTATTGACCCTGACCCTTTTCCGCAAATATGGCTGATGATCGTTTTGCATGTGCCAATTTGCCTGAAGTTGCATCTGTAATAGATGCAGCGAAACGTGTGCTACGTTGCGTTAATGTAGAGCCTAGGCCGTCTCAAAAAGATATGCTTCTAAAGTTGCAGCAAGATTTGACTACCATACGTTCATTGGACAGCAATTCAACCTAACGGTTACAATCTATTCACTAACTCATAAGAAACGGACAATGATATATTTATACTATTTGATGCTATTTGGGGATTATTTCAGTTACTAAAACGTATTTGGAGCAATTTCTGGGGAAAGATTGCTGATCTGCAGTATCCAATGGGATTTCGTGTTACAAAAACAAGTTAACTAGTTCAACCATGATAAAATGCCACTTAAGCAGTTAACTGACCGGAAGCGGAAATTGAAAAGAAAGTCCACTTAAGTAGTTAACTGGTATTTTATCACGTTTTGGGAAGAAGAAAGTGCACTTAAGCAGTTAACTGGTATTTTATCACGTTTGAGCCCGATATGTGTATAATGTTGAAATTGGGGTCCACACAAATGTAAATCGGGTCATAGCGCATAGTTTATTAACGGATGCTGTTGAAATTTTGCACTATCCCTGGTCATGCCCGTTCCAAATGTCGAGTCAATGTCGGGTCTGGTTACGCCGCGGTTTGTGAAAAAGTGAAGCGGCACTTATTTTATCGCGCGCGTTTTTGAATCGATTCGTTTCCGGTTTGGTACACAGATAGTCACTGTCCCCGGTCATCTACCTGCCAAATTCGAAGGTAATCGGCCCAGGAAGGCAATCAGTCCAGAAATACCGGAGATACGGGCGCCGAGAGGCCGGTGGATACGCGTTTCGCGCATTTGCCAAACCGCGCAAATGACACGGCCGCCTCGGTTGCCGTTGCCATCGCCCCGTTAAGGCTCACAGCAAATTTGAAGCGATTCGGTCGAAAAACGGCGGAGTTATAAGGCCCGTTTTGTGTTTCAGACAGACAGACAGACACACACATGGACACTTGGCTTTTTACTATATGATAAAAAAAGAGAACAAAGGGGTTTCACAGATATCTCATTAAAACCCCCCACAAACTTATCTTACTGGGAAGCAAATCATTATTAAAAGAACATGTGGAACAAAATCTAACAAGATGTAGTATATAAGGGCAATTAGGCACATGTACTATTATGTAATATATAATAACTCGGTCAAACTGTATCCATTTTCACAACAGGCTAAGTAATGATTTGTGGTTTTATTTTACTGATAGACAGAACAGTTGCATAATTCTGATTTAAAAAAAATCTTATTGTTGATTAGTAATGCTGTTTGGATTGTGCAATTCAATAATTGGCAGTGTTAATTGATAATTTATTTAATGGGGCAGTATTTACCAGTTATGCTCAACTTTGCACACACACACGCACGCACACGCACACGCACACGCACACACACATGCACAAAAGCACAAATAATTTGTTTAAAGCTTTACTTTTAGCATGAACTCAAGACAGCACAGAATATCAGTGTTGTATAATGAGGGGGAAATTATCACCATTATCTTTACCATTTTCTTCTTAAATGACTGATTGATTGATTTAGTAGTTTATTTGTTTGTGTGTGTGTGTGTGTGTTTTTACATTCAGAAACGAAGTGGCCCGAAAGGCTTCCAAAAACAGGAGAGACAATGAAGCGACTGAGTTGAAGCAATTGACACAGTTGCTTCCCTTAGGCCAGGACCAGAAATGTCAACAGGACAAGGAGAGTATTCTGCGACTCGTTATTGGGTTCTTTCGACTTCGACAGTACCTACAAGTGCAAGGTGTGTGTGTGTGCGTGCGTGTGTATGTGTGTGTGTCTGTATGTGTGTGTGTGTGTGTGTGTGTGTGTGTGTGTGTGTGTGTGTGTGCGTGCGTGCGTGCGTGCGTGTGTACGTGTGTGTGTCTGTATGTGTGTGTGTGGTGTGTGCGTGTGTGTGTGAGAGAGAGAGAGGCCTCAGTGTGTATGTGTGAGAGAGAGAGAGAGAGAGAGAGAGAGAGAGAGAGAGAGAGAGAGCTTTTGTGTGTGCACCCGCATGTGTGTGTGTGTGTGTGTGTGTGTGTGTGTGTGTGTGAGAGAGTGAGAGAGAGAGAGCTTTAGTGTGTGTATGTGTGTGTGTGTGTGTGTGAGAGAGAGAGAGAGAGAGAGAGAGAGAGAGAGAGAGAGAGAGAGAGAGAGAGAGAGAGAGAGAGAGAGAGAGAGAGACGCACGCTCCAATCAAATGCTGGTGTTTGCCTTGTCTTTGTCTTGGTCTCCTCAGTGCTCTTTCTCAGTCTCTGTCTGATTGTCTGCATGCATTACTTTTTGTATGATAATCTTTGATAATGATTTATGATGTTATCTGCCATAAACCGACTCTGATCATGCTGTTTTGGGTTTCCTCGTCCGTCTGTTATTTCAATGGCTTCAATAGAGCCAAAATGGACTACCTCTAGATAGTCCATTGACTTCTTATTGAACTTATTGCGAAAAATAATAAATTATATCAAACAAAGACTGCAGAAATATAAAAAAGGATAATCCCCATTTTATATTATGCGTAGTCTTTTTTTAATACAAGTTCTTAGTTTTGCAATAACATCGATAATAAGTCAATGGACTATCCAGAGATAGTCTGTTAGTTTTAGTCACTGAAGCTAGATGTATCTCTGTCAGCTATCAGTAGGCATCAGAATTGTCAGTTGAAATACAAATTATAGCTGATGAGTGTATTTGTTACTGGTGGCATAG
>CM065688.1:31561020-31598520 GCA_017654935.2 Phymorhynchus buccinoides
GTTCGGGGTTGCGCAACGCCTGCTTACCTCGTGTGCGTGCTATTTTGAACATCAGCTCAAAATCAGAAACTTGCATTGCTACAGTGATTATGAATAGTGTTCTTTTGAACTTTGCGTGTGTGTGTGTGTGTGCGTGTGCGTGTGCGTGTGCGTGCGTGTGCGTGTGTGTGGTGTGTGTGTGTGTGTGTGTGTGTGTGTGTGTGTGTGTGTGTGACACCTTACCTATTAAGGAGGTCATGTGAAGGAATTTTCCATTTACATTTATCTAGAGCCCGTCTGGTCAATTGGCTCTAAACTAAGCTAATTGATGTTTGTAGCTGCACAAACGAGCAAAAATTCTTATAGGCACTCGTTTCACCCAGTCAACGTTGACTCAGCTAACGAAAATGAGCAGTTTGTTTTGCTATTTGAGTTACTAAGTGAAGCACAATTGTTTAATTTTGCATTGGGGTAGCAGGCACGGTGGCACACACAACCTACATTGTGCAACAAACAAATAAAGTAACAGTGACAACAATTAACATGTAAGTTAAGGAAGTTTTAGAGTTGATGAAAATGATGTTTTACGTCCTCTCGGTCATAGACACATATGGGACATTTGTAAATACAAAGATGTTGGGAACAATACTGGCTGCAATGACCGGAGGCAGTGCAACACCAGTAAAGTCCCGAGTTTTTAACAATATAAGATAGGTGTAGCGGTAACCATGCCTCGGTTAAACCTCATCGGCTATGGTACCGCCACATTGGACAACAAGTTTTAGAGTTTGTTCCTCTATGCTTTTTATTCATACAGGGCTAGGCGAGTTGTCTTAGGTAACTTTCGTAGCGTGGTGGAGAGTTACCCACCTTTGTTTATTTTCACTGTCTTGTCTCCTAGCCTCACTACTTCTGACTTGACTTATTGACTTTGACTCCTCGTGGAGCATAGGGCCTCGGCAACAGTTCTCCAGAGGACGCGGTTTGGGGGCAGCTTTCTTCGGTTCTCCCATGTTGTCTTTGGTCGCCCGCACCTGTCGCTTGCCTTGAGGGTTCCACTCAAGTGCCTGGCGTGTGATATCGTCGGACGGCTTCCGTAGAGAGTGGCCCATCCATCTCCATTTGCGCCTTGTGATCTGTTGGTTGATGGGGTCTTGACCTGCTCGCTGCCACAGGTTCCTGTTGCTGCTTCTAACTTGGGGCGTTCAACAACAACAACAACGTCACTGTTGTGACTTTGAGAACGCACAAAAAGAACAGGCAATCCATATACAAATAGGGTGGGGGCAAACTGACACACATGAGAGAGAGAGAGAGAGAGAGAGAGAGAGAGAGAGAGAGAGAGAGAGCGAGAGAGAGAGCGAGCATACAGCACACAGATGTGCGCACACACACACACACATAAACACACACACACACACACACACATACCTTTGTTCCCATTGGAAAGCATTCCCATTCTTATAGGTATTGAACTTATGGAGTATAGTTCTTTAAGAATTATGAGTACAAAATTATAAACAAGCAACTCTTTCCTGTCTAAATACAACCATCGATATGATGCACCATGACTGAATGACATGAACCATAAGTCATGGAAATTGCAAACAGATAAATAACCCTCACCCCTGTCATATTTTTGCCTTTGTCTCCAGCGCGTACATGCATATAATATAGTCTCTAGTGCCATTAAATTAATGATGTTTAGAATTACTCATATGATTTACTGCTTTCATTGTCCATATCTATGTCTTTCTTAGCTTGATTTGTGGCCTTAAGCCGACACAAAATTATACCCCAACTTTGTTAAATGCAAGGAACGTTCTTTACTGCAATACGCAGTGTGTGTTCGTAGTCTTTCTCGAGGTAAAAAGGGGCAATGTATAAAATAACACACTGAGGTAATGTTCAAATGATTATAAGCTAGAATAAATTCTGGTACCGATGAAACGGGCGCAATCGTGCTTTGATGCTTTCTTTCTACCATACAATCGGTAGTATATGCGCGTAACGGTACATAAAAAGAAAAGTGAGTCAAGAACAGTATATATATATAGCGTCAATGAGTGAGTTTTCTTTACAAAAAGCAAGCTCACGTGAATTCATGGAGGGCGGAGGGAGTTAGAGGGGAAAGGAAGGAGGTGAGCGAACTTTACTGAAAACTGAAAACATTCTATGGCGCACCATTCGAGGCGATAGATATCTTTTTGTTTGCTTGCGAATTTTAGAAGCAAATTATCACCTTTTAGAATCATGTTTAGAGCTTGCCTCTATCAAGAATAATAATCAACACCAATCAAAACGCTAGTTGCAATGCAATTAAGCGCTCGAACCATGATTGAATAGTATATTATCCCCTCCAGCCCTATAAGCTAAAAGATTAATAATAGGTAGCAAGCCTACCGATGACGCTATATATAGTAAATATACTGTTCTTGAGCCTACTACTGTGTCGCCCTGAGAGAGAGAGAGAGAGAGAGAGAGAGAGAGAGAGAGAGAGAAAAGTAGAGATTTAACGCCTGCTGGGCCAAAGGGCCATTTGGGGCACTTGAAATTATAAAGATCCTGGAGGTGTCGCCCTGTTTTTTTTCAGCTCTATTTACGCAGTGACCTAGTTTCGGGCGAGGTCCTGGTCCCGTATTCATGAGTGCGTCTTAGACATTCAAAACGGGGATTAGTATGTAAATTAGGCTAAACAGCCAATAGTTTCGCGAGTTTAGTCGGATACTACCCCTCGTGCTGACCGACCAATTCGCACTCATGACTACAGGGACTGGTTTCTGACCGGAGCAAGGTTATAAAGGGAGGGATGCCGAGGAGGGGGTGGATGGATGAGTTCGACAGTGCATAAGCTTGTATTAATAAAAAAAAATCGGGACTTTACTGGTTTCGTACTGCCTCCGGGCATTGCCTCCAGTATTGTTCCCACCATATTTGTATTTACAAATGTCCCATATGTGTCTGTTTCAGACCGAGAGGACGTAAAACTCCATTTTCGCAGGGGGTGGATGGATTTCCCCCCCCCCCCCCCGAATTAAAATGAAATAAATCATGTGGCGGTAAAAGCCGATGAGGTTTAACCGAGGCGTGGTTACCGCTACACCTATCTATATTGTTAAAAACTCGGGACTTTACTGGTGTTGCACTGCCTCCGGGCATTGCAGCCAGTATTGTTCCCACCATCTTTGTATTTACAAATGTTCCATATGTGTCTATGACCGAGAGGACGTAAAGCATCATTTTCATCGAGTTTTTTTTGTAATTTATTAAACGTAATGTCCCATATGGTTCGTTAACCGAGAGGACGTAACACAAAACTTAGATAGAGGAGGGGCTGGATGGATTTAACCATTTCAACTAACATGTTTATATTTAGCTCGTGTTATAGAGCATGCCCTTCACTTTTTCCGTTTTTGTGTAATCCATGTCTTTGTAACGTCTGTTTACGTTTTGTGTTTGTTTTATTTTTATTTTCAAATCTAACCAAAACAAATGTCCCATATCGAGGGGACGTAAAACTCAACATTCAATCAGGGGGTGGATGGATTAGTTTACTTATTACTAAACGTGTCTGTCTTAGTTCATTCTTAAACCGCACTCACCCTTGTATTTTTCCCCCGTGGCGGGGCTGTGCGGTGTTTTCGTCTCTCTGTCTTACCCTGTCTCCCCCCCCCCCCCTCTCTCTCTCTCTCTCTCTCTCTCTCTCTCTCTCTCCTCTCTCTCCCTTTCTCTCTCTCTCTCTCTCTCTCCTCTCTGTCTCTCCCCCCCCCCCCTCTCCCTCTTCCCCCCCCTTCTCTCTCTCTCCCTTCTCCCTCTCTAGGTTTGGTTTAAGAAAGCAACCTGAAAAGCTTACCGAAACAAAATCCATGCCCATAAGTAAAGTAATAATGTTCTGCGCGTTTGAGCGACGAACTATATCAAAAGATCCCCACTTCCGGCCGATCTTTTGCTTGCAAACGATGGATCCACCCCCCTCTCTCTAGATATTTCTCGGTCACTCCCTAGAGCTTATAAACGTATTCAAATTGTTTTTCTCATCTGATTCAACTGTGTTTTAGCACTTTTGAGCAAGCAACCAATTGAAAAGCTTACCGAAACAAAATCCATGCAAAACAGTCAAAGCACAAGATATGGTCAATAATACCGAACCCGTTTAAACAACAGGCATATCCACCGATTACGCTAATATCTATCGATATTTGCGCAAACGATGGATCCATCAGTGCGCAAGCAAATCGATCGACGTAAGCCGCTCGAAAGATATCGTCGTCGCTCACGCGCACATATGGGACACAAAACAACAGGCAATCCATGATACAAAAGGTTAATAATTATGTAGCAGGCTTACCGTGTTGCCCTGGGCCTCTAGTCACGAGTGCGGCTAAGACAACTAATCACACATTTCCATTCTATTGGACGAAAAAGTATTGTGATTGCGATTGTGATTGGTTGTAATCCGGGATGTATAATACAAATTAGTCTAAGCCGACAACCAGATTGGCAGTTTAGACTAATTTTGCATTTTCCCCATCCCGGATTAGTTGAATTAAGCCGCACTCGTGACTCTGTGCTTTTTCCAGCCCGCATAAATTACCCTTTGCTCAGTGACCTAGTTTCCTGTGACCGGGTTTCTGGACGGATCAAGGTGGGAGAGGGAGGGATGCCAAGGATGTGGGGGAGTGGGGGGGGGGGGGGGGGGGGGGATAGGAAGGGTGCGATCGAGGCGTACGTAGGCGAGAGAGAAGCGAGGAGGGAAAGGTGTGAATACAGGGAGTATGGGGGTGTGAGAGCTTATGGCGCGCCAAAGATACAAAACTGTATCTAGCAGTTCGACAGAGTTTAAAAACCCTATCGAACTGTTAGATACAGTTTCTAAACTATAGCTAGCAGTTAGATAGAGTTTCAAAACTCTGTCGAGCAGCTAGATATAGAGTTTCTCGTCGTAAAACTCTATCGAACGCGCCATTTTGATACTTTTTTTAAACGAAGCATTTCATTGGTAGATAGGACTAGTATCTTTGACTGTGACCTACACCTAGCCTAATAGGTGGCATTCTAATAATAATAAATGTTGATGTTTTTAATCATTGAAATAGATTTCATTTACTTTTAAAAGGTGTACACATTGAAAACTGAGACTTTAAATTCAGCTGCCATGTTTGTTTGACTACATGTAGGGGCCTAGGCCTATCGTCTTATTCAAATTCACGGGTCACTGCCCTGCCAAGGCTACAAACTTGTCGCTGAAGCCATGTACCAATCAGAAATCGCGATAGAAAAACTATATCTCGATAGGGTTATTTTGTGGAAACCCTATCTAGCTGTTCGACAGAGTTTTAAAACTCTATCGAACAGCTAGATAGGGTTTTCAAACTCTATCGAACTGATAGATACAGTTTCGAAACTCTATCGAACAGCTAAATAGAGTTTTGTATCTTTGGCGCGCCATAAGAGCTGTTTCTAAGACTCTGCCAGAGCCGTGGATGACGTCTTTGGAGTGTGCCAGGCCTGATCGATTGGTATTGGGTGCCGCGCGCTTCAACCTTGTTGTAGGGAAAGTGATTGCCCAGCCCCCCCCACCCCCCCCCCCCCCCCTCCCCCCCCCCCCCCCCCCCCCTTTCCACTCACAACCTTCTCCCATCCCATCTCCTTCCTACTTCCCACCTCACGACTGGAGTGCCTGATCGATACATTCCCCTCGTCATGGATGAAAATAGCACAGAATAATGATGACTGAGAAAAAAAGATAAAAAGGAAAGGGATGATATACAAAGCGTAGGAAGGAAAGGGAGTCGCATATAAGAAAACAGAAAAGAAAAAGACATTACGAGAGAGGGAGAGATAGAGACACAGAGAGAGAGAGAGAGTAATTAAGCCATTGTATAAACTTATCGGTCTTAAACCAGGGTTAAGCAAGCGCGCCGACACACACACACACGCACGCGCGCACGCACGCGCGCGCGCGCACGCACGCACGCACGCACGTACGCACACGCATACACACACACACACACACACACACACACACACACACATACCATACCACAAAATCTCCAAATGATTGGCTTTTGACGAGAAATACACTTTCCATCCCTTTCTCAGAGTTGTCTGTAACTTGGTAATCTCTCTCTGTCTCCTGTCTCTCTCTCTGTCTCTCTTCTCTCTCTCTCTCTCTCTCTCTCTCTCTCTCTCTCTCTCTCTCTCTCTCTCTCTCTCTCTCTCTCTCTCTCTCTCTCTCTCTCTCTCTCTCTCTCTCTCTCTCTCTCTCTCTCTCTCTCTCTCTCTCTCTCTCTCTCTCTCTCTCTCTCTCTCTCTTTGTTTGTGTATGTTAACGGCAAGTATGAAAAATGGCTACTGTATGCCAATACTTTTACCGTTGTAAAATAAAGGATCATTTCAGAGAGAATCTCTCTCTCTCTCTCTCTCTCTCTCTCTCTCTCTCTCTCTCTCCTCTCTCTCTCTCCTCTCTCTCTCTCTCTCTCTCTGTCTCTCTCTCTCTCTCAGAGAGAGAGAGAGAGAGAGAGAGAGAGAGAGAGAGAGAGAGAGAGAGAGAGGGGGGCACACACACACACACACACACACAAGCACACACACGCATGCTGCACGCACGCACGCACGCACGCACGCACACACACACTCCTGGTCATGCCGTGCCACTTTCCCCCCCCCCCCCACCCCCGCTTCCTCCCCCCATCTCTCTCTCTCTCCAATCCTCAGGTTCCAGTCAATGCCACCAGTAGACCCCTAAAAGAGCTGACAACGTTTTCCACAGCTGTGGAGTCTGAATGGAACAGGACTGATGTTTAATTCATGAACACCATCACCACCAGACATTACCCCACCCCTCCCACACACGCCTCAACACCCTTTCCATTGTCTCTGTGGTGTGTCTAATTCTTTGACAGAGGGCATTTATCATTGTTGTCCTTGACTGACGACAGGCCATTGTCCTGTGGAGAGAGTAGGGGGGGGGGGGGGGGGGGGGGGGGGGGGGGGGGGTGGGTTAAGGCGGCCACCAATACCATTATAAAGGTTAGAGTTTATCATCATCAAAATCATCACCATCAAATCACCATTTTCCCCCTTGGGGATATCGGGGTGGGGGTGGGGTGGGGTCTTTTGCATAAATAGTTCCCAACCTTCTGGAAGTTCTGTGCTTGTAACTTCCTCTAATATGTCACTCGCTTTGACTCTGGCGTTTTCCCTTTGCTTGCTGTCATCTACTATCTTTCTGCCTTATTGGTCCATTCTCCTGCCTTTTTTTTAAAAAGAAACACATGCAAAGATTGTCTCCAGCCGAAGACGGGCATGCTGGGCCTAACTATTTCTTAGTTAGGCGGATAACGGCAGCATGACGCACCAGCGCGCATATGACAGGACACAGCGATCGAAGAAGACGAAGAAGAAATCACCATCTAATAAATATGTTATGTTGCGTTTGACTCCATCTGCCAAAGCGAGTTGGACAGTTCCCTGTGAGTGCTGAAATGATGGTAAAGTGACACAAACTTACACTAGCGAACAAAAGTTAAGGCCCAGAAAGACAATCATCTCCGAAAACTCACGAACTCAATAAAACGCACCCAGCTCATAACAAAACTGAATTTATTCTTTTAACATTAAGTTCATTCCAAAAAATCATTAATCAGAACGAGTTCAGTCAACAAAATGCCCCTTTCAACAACTTCCCCCTCCTCTTAAAAAGTCACACATTCAGAATCAATGCACTTAACAGTCAGTAATGTGGGGGTTTTTGTGTGGGTTTTCTGTCTGTCCCAATGATATCTCCCGAACCGCTTAACCGAATCGCTTCAAAGTTTGTGTGGTGATGTGTCACCATGAGAGGAAGGCATCCGCGCCCCCCAAAAAAATCAGTAATGTGTACTGACTGTTCCAAAGTGCATTGATTCTGAGTGTGACTTTTCAAGAGGAGGGGGAAGTTGTTGAAAGGGGTATTTTGTTGACTGAACTCGTTCTGATTAATGATTTTTTTGAATTAACTTAATGTTAAAAGAATAAATTCAGTTTTGTTATGAGCTGGGTGCGTTTTATTGAGTTCGTGAGTTTTCGGAGATGATTGTCTTTCTGGGCCTTAACTTTTGGTCGCTAGTGTAGTATCTCTTAGTATCTCACTCAGATTTTCGAGACACTTTATAAATACTGCACTGATGTGGGATATGAATCTGTATTATAGACAACATTTAATATACGATTTTGTGAGACCCTTGTTATTAGGGCATATTTGTGTAAGTACGGTTTTATTAGTGAACAAATCATTCATTTTCCATGTCTGTCTCAACCGTGCTTTCTCGTACCCCCAACTGTTTGTTGGTATAGACGCAGAGGGTGATCGGGGACGGACAAATAGAGGGGAAATAATATAATTCATTTTCATGAAATAGTGACTGGTGGCAACAGGGTAGCTAAGTAATAAAATTCCTGGCTCTGCAATGGTCGTAAGAGATTATTAGTTTGACCTGACCGGAGGACTTAGTGACAGCACACACGGACAGGTGTGTGTGTGTGGTGTGTGTGTGTGTGTGTGTGTGCGTGCGCGTGCGTGCGTGTGCGTGCGTGTGCGTGCGTGTGCGTGTGTGTGTGTGTGTGCGTGTGTGTGTGTGTGTGTGTGTCAAGTCAAGTCAACATTTTATTTCCAGATGGAACATTGAATAAGCAAATAATATACTTTTCCCCTCTCTCTGTGTGTGTGTGTGTGTGTGTGTGTGTGTGTGTGTGTGTGTAAATCAAGTCAAGTCAACATTTTATTTCCAGATGGAACATTGAATAAGCAAATAATATACTTTTTTCTCTGTGTGTGTGTGTGTGTGTGTGTGTGTGTGTGTGTGTGTGTGTCTCTAGTGTGTGTCTCTAGTGTGTGTGTGTGTATGTATGTGTGTGTGTGTGTTGAAGGGGAAACCCCCCCTGAAGGATGAGCATTGTTCGTGGAAGGAAGAGGAACGGACGTGGCCCTCGATAAAAAAGAAAAAGAAACAAACAACCCCTTCCCCGCCCCCCTAAGGCAAACAAACAGACAAACACGAGAATTTTAGGAAAACAACCGATTAATTCGATACCAAGATTCTTCAGGTTCCCAAATAAATCGATTCATGTACACCCACCCTGCCTGCCCCACGCATTTCTCAAATCTGCCACGTCGTCTCTTTTAGTCTGACCAAAGCTTACCCATAAATTTTGTCTGACTCCGCAAGATTCTCTCTGATCTCTATTGATTTCAGACCTGTTTACTCTACTCTTTTCGAGTAGTATTTTACTCAATTTGGACCTCTACTACTCTTCAAAAGTGAAAATAATGCTCTAATTTTTTATTATTTTTAGTGAACATTGTTTGATGGTTTCATGAATAAAACTACACATTTAGCACCAAAACTACTCATTTCAGCTATCCAGACTACTCAAGACTTGTGTAGGGGGTAAACAGGTTCTGTGATTTGTTACTCCCCCCCCCCCCCACCCCCCCCCCCCCCCCCCCCCCCCCCCCCCCCCCCCCCCCCCCCCCCCCCCCCCCCCCCCCCCCCCCCCCCCCCCCCCCCCCCCCCCCCCCCCCCCCCCCCCCCCCCCCCCCCCCCCCCCCCCCCCCCCCCCCCAGCCCTTGTATTGTCCGCCCTTTCCGTTCGCAACCCTCTTCTCCCCCCCTTGCTGGCTCCCGCACGTATTGCTCGGCTCAACAACCGCCCCTGTGAGGCCAGAGAGGACAAAGGAGTGGAGTGCGCTTCCTGTTGCCATGGCCTCTGCACGGATGGCCTCTGAGTTTGTTTTGTGCATTGACTTGTGCATTGCTTTGTCCTCGCAGAGAACCACAAAAGACCGTTTGTTCGTAATAAAACGAGCACACTTCAACGACGGCTGTGTTCATGTAATGGGCTGCCGGCAGGCATGCTGTGGGTACACCCCAAACACTAGATTGCGTTTTCATACCACTCACGTTTAGCCCCCCTCCCTCTCTCTCTCTCTCTCTTCTCTCTCTCTCTTCTCTCTCTCTCTCTCTCTCTCTCTCTCTCTCTCTCTCTCTCTCTCTCTCTCTCTCTCTCTCTCTCTCTCTCTCTCTCTCTCTCTCTCTCTCTCTCTCTCTCTCTCTCTCTCTCTCTCTCTCTCTCTCTTTCATTCCGTGTACAGTATTTGACATATTTAACATTTTGTGTAATTTAAGGTTAACATAGCTTGGTTACAAAGACGCTACTTCTGTTTGCTTTGTATCTGGACACGCTTCGCAGCTGGGTACACGTTGCTTGGTCGAAACACAAAAAATGAAAAATGAACTGTATAGTAGTATTGAACTGGGTAATGCGCACACTCTCTGTCTGTTTGTGTCTGTGTCTGTCTGTGTCTTTCTCTGTCTGTCTGCTTATCTGCCTCTCTCTCTCTCTCTCTCTCTCTCTCTCTCTCTCTCTCTCTCTCTCTCTCTCTCTCTCTCTCTCTCTCTCTCTCTCTCTCTCTCTCTCTCTCTCTCTCTCTCTCTCTCTCTCTCTCTCTCTCTCTCTCTCTCTCTCTCTCTCTGTATTCTCTGGGGAACAAGTCAGTTCTTCCATGTGCTATATTATGCATGTGTGTCAATGGTGGACATGGTGGATTGAACAGAACACCACAGGGACCCAATTAACCACAGGCTATTGTGTCTGGGACCACCCACCCCTCCATTCCCCCCTCTATGTTTCACCTTACCTCCATCATATTCCCTTCTATCATTTTAAATATGTATACCCCCTTTTCTCCTTAATACCAAACTCCTCAATTCATATAGTCTAGTGACCATGATTGTATTAGATGACGGTTGGTAAATGAGTGCATTTTATATACTTCAATTGGCATGTATATTCAGAATGAGACCACCTGGTAATTTACAAAAAGGCGTAACGTACACTTATTTCCTTTGTTTCGCCGTGTAGGCCTAGGTAACATCTTTACTTTTGAAAGATTAAATGGGCGGTTTAGTTATTGTCACTGTTGATCACTATTAGTTTAAATTATTGCATGCGAACAACTGAACTGTTTGTCACCCTAAGAATGACAAGTTTCCCGTTTATTTGTAAAGATAACAAGTGTTTTCCATATTGCTTTGTTACCAGGGAAATCGGGTAATAATGTGGCACCAAAACATTCTCTCAGAGAGAAAATGCAAGTTATATGACAGCGTTGCGTGGACATGGTAATAAAACAAAACCACCCACGTTTTCCTTCTTAAAATCATTGGTTAACGGACGTTGACTGAAGTTTGTTTGTGGTCTGTGAGGGTCCTAGGTCTGCAACGAAGCCACGAGCAACTGATAGCGATGTTCTGGCAACGTAGCATGAGCACAAAGATATTCTAAAAGGGTAAGATGGATTACTTAAGAGCTCGGCGAACCGGGCTGATAGAGTTATCGTTAGTGGGGCCAGTACACTTTTCACAGTGGAGGCTATCCACAAACTCAGACTGGAACTTGAACGGAGAATTCAACTGGCCTATCGACGTGCAAAATGTGTACTGTTTCAAAGGGACATAACCAGTGTTTCTGTCCTCACTACTCATAATATAGGGAAAAGAGACCGGATGTTTATCTTCCCCTGTACAGTCTTTGATGAGCATTAGTTTAGGTCACGTGACTTATTAAGTTGACCTCATGTTTGTTAGTAACTTTAAATGATTTTGCAACTGGTTCCGATCATATGACAGTATTTTCAGTATTTTCTCATTGTACTCTCTTCTGAGTCCAGAACAGTCTTCTGAGTCCAGAACACGTTAAGTAATGTACATGTACATATCGGTGATAACAATCATGATGGAATGTAAAGTTTATTCCGAAGAAAGCAATTATCCGAGGAAACGAGACCTTAGCAAGGAAAACCATTAATTGCATGAAACCTACAAATATCGGATTTATAAACTGGAAACATCGAAATAACACAGAAGGTTGGTAAGGTGGAAAGAAGGTGGGCAAGAGGGAAAATAAGATATAAGAGAGAGGGACACTTGGAAAAAGAACTAAATCATGGAATCACAATAGACCCGTCTTTGCTGGACATTTGGCATAGGAACAGGAAATCAGGGGGAAATGGAATAGTCGTTGCCGAGATTTCTTCAGATGTCCTGCGTACACCCATTCGTCTGCTCCTTCACTGCCACTCCTCCATCTCTCATTCCGTCAACTCTATAGCCCCAGTGGGCGAGATTCTCTCTGATCCCCATTGATTAGTTACTCTCTATCTCTTCCACTCTGGAACCCTATGCCCTTCTTCCGTTCTCACCGCGTCTTCCTTATAGGCCTAATCTGCGCTGGAACACCTAAATGACGTTTTTCTAGAGGGAAACGACTGCACTTAATTACCCGGCCAGAGGCCGAGTTATTGCGATCGGTTTGTGTGTGTCTGTGTGTGTGTCTGTCTGTCTGTGTATCGATTATCTTAAAAACTACTGTTTGGACTTTGATTAAAATTGGCAGAGGGGTAGACAGCTTGAAAAGGAAGCTTCCTTTCGTTAATCAACACCGTGCTGACCTTGACCTTGAAGTTTGACCTTTAAAACCGAAATTTCCTTCTTTGGGCTATGTAATTTCCCCCCAGCTTTATTTCGTGAACTAGTGAACAGAATCGCTTCAAATTTTGTGTGGTGGTGTACCATGGTGCAAGGAAGTTTGTATAAAAGTTCAGCTGTATCTCGTGAACTACTGAACAGAATCGCTTCAAATTTTGGGCTATGTATTTTATGCGTTCTGTAAGGGTGGAAAGTGGTGTGTTTATTGGGGGTGTGGGGGGGGGGGAGGACATAACTCGGTGCAAGGAAGTTTGTATAAAAGTTCAGCTGTATCTCGTGAACTACTGAACAGA
This sequence comes from Phymorhynchus buccinoides, assembly GCA_017654935.2. Lineage (NCBI taxonomy): Eukaryota > Metazoa > Mollusca > Gastropoda > Neogastropoda > Raphitomidae > Phymorhynchus > Phymorhynchus buccinoides. The sequence continues at coordinate 31,573,822 of CM065688.1, forward strand.
ATCGCTTCAAATTTTGGGCTATGTATTTTATGCGTTCTGTAAGGGTGGAAAGTGGTGTGTTTATTGGGGGGGGGGGGGGGGGGGAGGACATAACTCTGGCCGGGTTTTCATTGTCACAATGCGTTGCTGCCGCTCGGCGATGCCCTTGTTCCAGTGATTGTGATGGTTTCGAATGGATTTTCTTTTAACCTGCTATAATCTTGATAATGACTGATGATTTTCCATTGAATTTGTTTGCTGTTCGCTCAACATCATCAGAGAGAGTTTTCTTTCCTTAAAACAAACAAAACAAATTCAAACACAAGAGCACATGCAGCCTACTTTCGCTTTTGTTCGTTCTTGAAGTAATGAAATATGCGCATTTTGAAAATATGCTCTCACCAAAAGTCTCAGTAAGTGAGTGAGAGAATAGACAGAGGCCGTGTGTGTGTGTGTGTGTGTGCGTGCGTGCGCGTGCGCGTGTGCGTGTGTGTGCGTGCGTGCGTGCGTGTGTGTGTGTGCGTGCGTGTGTGTGTGTGTGTGTGTGTGTGTGCGTGCGCGTGTGTGCGTGTGTGTGTGTGTGTGCGTGTGCGTTGAGAGAGAGACAGCGAGCACCGCCACCCTCTCTCTTCCTCTCTCTCTCCCCACACGAGAAAGCAAACCATCAGTCTCTATCCTCGTTGACAGAGCTTTTAGTTCGTGTCATCACTGTACCTATCGGCAGATTGGTCTAGAGCACCCTAGGGAAATACCTATCAGTCACGAGGTGATGTGCCTAGAAAACATTCACCCACCCTCACCGCACTGCCACCCTAACCTTCGTGCCTCTCCCCTCTCATTGCCGGCAGAATATCCACTCTACTTTTCTTGTCTAGTATATCTATAGGGAACACTGTATATCACGTCCAGCATATAGACTAGTGTTGTTCGCAATCCCAGTAATAGCATTGACGAAATGATCACAGAATACAGTTTTGTTAGGCAAAAGGAACTAGCATGGAAAGACCGTTAACTCTTCAAGCACTACTTGCAAATACATTTGCCCGAGACATCACTCTACATTTTTACCTAAGGCGGATACAGTCGCTGCTAACCACCCTGCCATGTGCGTATCTATATTTAGAGCTCATGTTGCAGCTTTTTTCCCGTTAACTCTACGCTTGTGGACTCGACAAAAATGGCTAATCCCCCTTTTCGGTTGCGATGCAACAGCCAGCCAAGAACGTCTTAAAATACATGGCGTTTGAAGAGGTTGTGGACACGCACGCACGCACGCACACGCACACACACACACACACACACACACACACACGCACGGGAGGGCTGGATGGGGAGAAAAAAAAGCCTTGTTAGCTTATTCTTTAACCCTCAATAAAGATCATTTTGACTGACTGACTCACACACACACAGACACACACACACACACACACACACACACACACACACACACTGTGACACACACACACACACACACACACTGTGACACACACACACACACACACACACACAATGATGCATACACAGACACATGCGCTCGCGCTCACACACAAATACTGGGGCACCCCGTCTCCCCACCCCCTAAACAATTCACCCCAAACAACACAGACATTCAGAACAAATAATACGCCAACTCTAAATCAAGCTGGCACTAAGGTGTAAGACAAACAAACATACAAACAAACGTGAAGGAACACACCAACCTTCACATCTACGCACGTACACCAGGGGCGGATCTGAGAGGGGGGTTTCCAGGGTTTCAGGAAACCCCCTTTGCCCCAAGCATGTACCTTATAGAAGGGTAAAAAGTAAGACAATGGCTCAATTTTTGTTTTAATAATTAAATCACTAAATTGCTACATTTTCCGGGGACTTTGCTCGGGCAGACCACGACACCTTAACCCAGGACCTATGCAGCTCCCTGGACTCCCCGCGGAACCCCCCCCCCCCCCTTACGAATCATTTGGTCCGCCCCTGTACACGGAGGTATTTTTTTTTACTGCTGTCTCACTGGAAATGAAATCGAGGAGAACGAGAGACAATAAAGATAATGGATGAGAGGGAAGGTTTGGATTGGGGGGTGGGAAAAGAAGGGGGAAACCTTCCAGACGCGTGCAAAGGTCAACCAGCGCCGCAGAATTGGTCTCCCGAGAATACAACTGGAGTCCCCCCCCGTGGGGATACCGGGGGATAGGGGGGTGTCTTTTGTATAAATAGTTCCCCCACCTTCTGGAAGTTCTGTGCTTGTAGCTTCCTCTGATCTGTCACTCTTTTTGACTCTGCCTTTACCCTTTGCTTACTGTCATCTACTATCTTTCTGCCTTACCGGTCCATTCTCCTGTCTTTTTTTCACGAAGCATTTTCAAAAACATTTCTTTCAGCCGAAGTCGGACTTGCTGGGCCTAACTATTTCTTAGTTAGGCGCGTAACGGCAGCATGACGCATCTACGCTCATAATTGACAGGAAGCTGTCTGGGCGATCGAAGAAGAAGAAGAAGAAGAAGAAGAAAAAGAAGAATTGGAGTTCCAGTAGATCCCAGACCCACAGAGCTGGCGAGGACGATAAAAGTTTGCACGGATCATTCCTCTGATAATGGGATTGTTCAACGGGATGCACAGTTAGATTTTCGTGATTCATGCGGACTGAATAGGGCATTTGCCGCGTGCCGTCGACCTTGAATTTCACTGAGTTGAATTCAGAGAGTTGAAGTAGAGAGGTCAACGCAGCTCGGGCAGAACGAGCTCGGGCAAATTAGTAGTCTAGTACAGAGAACGAACACTCGTGGCAAATGCCCTATTGAAGCAGTAGGCCTACAATTATATCCTCCAGACCTTGCCACATTTAACATTGTTTGAGAAGAGATGTAGCCGTACTATTTGTTGAAACTGCCTTTGGATATAATCAAATTTGAAACAAAACGAAACATTTTAATGATTCTCCCTTTCTCCCTGTTTTTTCCCCCTCCCCACCCAACTACCGCCATTCACGTTTTAAGCGTCCGCTTAAAAACATACAATGCATGCACGGTCTCCGATATATTAAAAGTTTTTGTTACATCAGACATTTCTAACCCATACACTATCAGTAACAGAATAATGTAACTGTGACGTAAGTGTCCCGCGCGACCCGCTTTCTTTATTTCTTATCTACACCCACCCCCCCCCCCCTTCTCCCCTCCCCCCCCTCTCCTTTTCATTTCTCTGTCCGGCCGCCACGTTAATTGCCACCCACCATCTAAAGAACGCCGAATAAGGCAATTATCTCTTTGAAGCAAGATCTATCTACCCATCACAAGAAAGTGACAACCACGGTTGTCTCCCTTTGAAACCCTTCCTTTCCGAGCACGAGAAGGATTTCAAATATCGGCATGTGATAAGGATGTAATAGGCGCGTGATTGTTCGGTACATTTAGAACAGCATCTTGTGACGTGTCGACTGCTATAAACCAATAGCAGGCTTTCATTGTTTGAAAGTGAAGGCTATAATTGGCGTAGTGAGAAAAAGTTTTTCACACAAGACGCTGAAACTGACTAGAGCAACACCTCTCCCAGCCAGAATAGCCCACCTAGTAAGTCTTATTGATGACTGGTGATTGAGACTGGTTGTTTGTTTGACTCTAGTTTTGATCTAGATCCTATGTTCAATGATGAATAAGGAGTAGATAGATATGTTATAGAAAAGAAGTGGTAAACATTCTATTCTATTCATGCACACTGATTATTTGTGTGTGTGTGTGTTTTTGACTTAAACACTTTTGGTACCAGAACCAGAGTTTATGCCTACTAACCCTTTTGTCTATTTTTAGTAGGAAACCTATGGGCCGCAATCTTGCACTATTTTTAGTAGGAAACCTATGGGCCGCAATCTTGCACTTTATGATACCATTCCTTTCCAGGTGTTGGATGGAGAATGATGTTGTCTTGATCACCTTTTATGTTTTACTGATCTCAGTTTGTTAACTGAAATTCAGTTTATTTATTAACTACATGTAGTGCTATTGTACAAGGGAAGCCTTCAAGCCGGTTGGGATTCACTAATTCCCTGCCGACTGAAGCCCCTTGTCTCTAAGCCATAGAGATCTACATCCACCTTCTCCTGTGATTATCAGCAGGGCATCGTGGGCCGGAAGATCATCCCGGACTCCACCATGCACCAAGACGGGACTGTCGCCAAGACGACCAGCACTCAGAATCCGCGAGGAGACCACGCTTGAACCGTGCCATCCCGCGAAGCCGTAACCGGAACGACTGGGAGCTACTCTCATCTGACGAGCAAGCCCAGCCACACCAGCATTCGCCGATCACTACGGAGGAACTCAACCACAGCTAAGTCCCCCGGACTGCGCCAATCATTTGAACTTTCCTACGGACAATGAAGATAATTAGTAACCCTTCCGGCATGGGGCGAACCTTATAGAAAGACAAAAGTCTTGTAAATCCTTTCGGATTCCATTGTTTTTTTTATCCATATTTTGTTTTGGCGCCATTGAGCTGCTTTATTATTATTGTTGCATAATCTTATGCAGATTTTGGGAGTAAATAAAATACAAGTGTCAAATAATCCTGAACCCTTTGGTCAGACTGATGAGAGTGGGAGTCTTGTAATTTCATGTAAAACCCTACTTCTCTCTGTCTGCCATTTAGAGCAATTCAACCACTTGTATTTCTTACAACCATACGAGCCAGAACCCGGGCACAAATATAAATTTATTAGATGAAAAGGGGCCGGGAAAGTTGCTCATCTCCCATACCCTAGAGAAGTGGGCTAAAGGCAAATTTTCTAAAGTCTTCCCTAGGGACTTAGCCTTTTAACCCATTACCTCGTCACAGTAACTTAACAATTACGCGAGAAGGGATTGAAGATCTTTTGTAGGATTTAGCTCAATTAAGCATTTTCCCTTTAGTAGGCTTAGGTCGAAATGATTTCTTCCAATCCTTTCATTAACACTTACACTATGTTGCTTTGTTTTCAACTGCAGCTCTGACACCGGTGTTGCATAAAATATTTTACCCATGAAATAAATACTCTTTTCCTCATTCAGATTGTTTGCTGTTTGGGAAAGATTCGCCCCTAAATACATTCAGAGGCGTCTTGTGGCATGCAGGAAGAACACAAGATTCATCATTAAATACTGAGAAGTCAGGGGTATTTTTCAAATTATTATTATTTATTTTTGTTTGCACGGACGGTTGTTTTATCTTCCGCCATTTTGACAAATACGAAACTAAGTGACATACGAAACTAAGTGACTTATACGAATTTATTTCACGGTAGGTACTTATTTCTCATGACACCGGCAGTCCATGAAGGGAAAACCCCCATTAATGTCGAATCGTCAGAAGGCCACCCCCATGGGAAATCCTTACTCTGCTGCTGATTCACTCGTTAGTAAAACCTATTCTGATTACACGTTATATAAGGATACTATAATGACACTAGCAGCTTTGTAATCGGAGCGAAATTAGCGAAATTCGCCTTGTGAACAATAGACGATTTTCGGAGAAAAAACACCTAGGGGAGAGCACTTCGTGAAAATTAGAGTTCATTACCTCGACTTACTCGGTCAAAACTATAACAACCATGGCGGCATGGCGTCGAAGCTTGAAACCGCAGGATGCCAGTCAGCGACTTGCAAACATGTTTTTAAAAGAAAAATAAGGGGTGGCCAGCTGCTACAAAGTGATATAACTTGCAAAAATGTAACGTAAAAATATAAATTACATCAATTTTAGAATGACGCACTGCGTTCTACATGCTGTGTGTCTCCTCAAACACACGAAGCGAGGGCTGGGGATTTATGTGATGGAAGAGTAACTTCCCCTGTTTGACCGATTGAATTAGGCGAGATCACTCCCACAGACCATGAAATTACTCTCCTTAATTATATCCGAACAATTCCTATTGCGTCTGCTCACCAGTAGAAGTCTCGGTGTTCTAATCGTCAATTCACTGCGCATGAGATAGCTTTGATTCAAAACACACAGAGGTTGCAACAACAACAAGCGCGAAATCGCAATAGTTTGTGGCACGCGGTCTATTTTTACCACTCCAATCATGAGTTACCTCCCCTGGCTTTTCAATAATTTTAATCTGTAAACCAGAATGTTATCTCTGCACCATTTCGTAACTTTTTATATCTTTTGGAAAACATTTAAAACTATGTATCCTACTTATACTCATCAAAAGAAGCACCGCATACTCGTCGTGTCTGTTGTAGTGTCTGTATTACGTATGTTTATTATTTTGTACGCTTTTAAAATACATCATTTTAAAGAGCGGCCTCAATTTGAAGTGTAGCCTCGATTTGAAGTGCGACAATTTTGTCAAAATGTGCGACAATTTTGGACCGACCGACCGACCGACAGACAGACAGACAGACAGACCGACCGACCGACAAAGTGAGTTATAGGTTTGTGGCTTGAGCCACAAACCAAAAAGAAACTAAAAGGCCACTACGAGTTTATGGAATTGTTTTACTTATATTTAACCGTGGCGATAACTTAGCCGATGAGGTTTAACTGAGGCGTTGTTACCGCTACACCTATCTATATTGTTAAAAACTCGGGAGTTTACTGGTGTTGCACTGCCTCCGGGCATTGCACCCAGTATTGTTCCCACCATCTTTGTATTTACAAATGTCCCATATGTGTCTATGACCGAGAGGACGTAAAACATCATTTTCACCACCACGAGTTTATGGTATAAAAGTGGGGCCTACGTGAAATGTTAGGCCTAATTGGACGCTTGGAGAGAGAGAGAGAGAGAGAGAGAGAGAGAGAGAGAGAGAGAGAGAGAGAGAGAGAGATGTTAGGTTATATTCGATGATGCTTTGCAGTTACTTATCTCTGATTGTTTATTTCCTTTTTAGTCATGGTCTTATGTATGCCTATGATGGTTGTTCAGTTGTAGTAGTGGCTTTAACGAAAATGGTGCTTTACGTCCTCTTGGTCTGAATCAGACACACATGGGACATTTGTAAATACAAAGATGGTGGGAACAATACTGGAGGCAATGCCCGGAGGCAGTGCAACACCAGTAAAGTCCCCATTTAGTAGTGGCTTTGATATACTTAAATGATTCAGAAGACCACTCGGACCATATGAATGGTCACTTTTTCATCACATTGAAAAAAGAGCTAAGCTCTGAAACGTCTGCGGTATCTTCAATAAAGGACCTATACCGAACCTACGGGCTTTGATATAGTTTCTTGTTACTTTATAGTATCAAATAATAACGCTGGGTACTCAAATTACCCTCTTGTTTCTCCGTCTGTCCAAATTGCCCATTTCCTCTCTCCCATTTTCTTAATTTCCTGTCTTCAAGCTGGACAATTCCATCCCATTGACTGTTACACCCTTTCCCAGTCAACGGTGGTTGGTGGGTGTTTTTTGTGTTTGTTGTTGTTGTTGTGTGTGTGTGTGTGCGTGCGTGCGTGCGTGCGTGTATGTGTGCGTGCGTGCGTGTGTGTGTGTGTGTGTGTGTGTGTGTGTGCGTGTGCGTGTGTGTGTGTGCGCGTGCGTGCGAAAAGCACCACACCATGCAATTTGATATTCTAAGCAAAAAAACATTCTGCCCTCTCCCCATCACCTAGCCTATCCATCTGTTCTCCTTCCTGTCTTGTTCTGTTTTTACTCCTTCATTCTCCACCACCCTTTCTTGTTGGTGTGCGTGCGTGTGTGTTGTGATTGCGCGAGAGAGAGAGAGAGAGAGAGAGAGAGAGAGAGAGAGAGAGAGAGAGAGAGAGAGAGAGAGAGAGAGAGAGATAACATAAATAAATCTGGCTTCGTTTATGGTCATTTTCTGCCCGCTGTTACTGGCTTTCTCGCACGACCACAGCAGTTGACTTCTTTGACCCTCTTTTATTCGTTCTTTTCTTCCACATTTCTCGGTTTCCACTCAATTGCGCTTATTTGAAAATTACTCATTTGCGAAGATCCGGATGTGTCCTACATCAATTGCGCCTGGTTTCCGCAGTTGATGTATTTTAGAAGTTAACCAGATGACTAAAATCAAAACTACAGAAGCTATCTGTATTCAGTTTTCTTCGTCTTTATAAGAAATGTTAGCTCTATCTTCGGCAACAAAATGTCAATTTAGGCTAAACTTCCAAACCGTACTTCAAATATTTTTTTTCTTTTGAGCTCCTCCGAAATCGGAATGTGTCGGTTGTGCGCATCGGGGAGACCAGTGAAAACTGAAAAACAGACACATACGTAACTTACCCATTGTGGCCTGGGGACGCAGAAGAAGAAGAAGAAGAAGTTGGCCGTTGCCAAAAGTTGATTATGTTTGACGACGACGATGATGATGATTGTTTGTAAAATGGAGGTGGTGGTTAAATTTATTAACATGTGTGTCTTTTGTTTGGAAAAGAATGTGATGATGATGTTGTTGTTGTTGTTATTGATGATGACGATGCTAATGATGATAATGATGGACAACACGTTAGTATCAGTAGCAGTAATGGTAGTAGTAGTAGTAGCAACCGCAGCAGCAGCCGTGATAATAGAAATAGTAGTAGTTGTAGTGGTGGTAAACTATGTAGGCCTAGCAGAAGAAGAAGAAGAAAGAAAAAGAAACTGTAGAAGTAATTTAGAACAAGAAGAACTTCCCTTGTGACTTATTCATGCTGCAAGATTGGATGCATCCACAAAATTGATGGTTGCATTTCATTCCATCTCGTTGATTCAGAAAAAAGAAGTTGCTTTAAGAAAGTTATATTTTTGTTATAAAACTGACATGCAGACATTTTGTGTGTGTGCAAATACTAGTATTTGTTTTAAAAAATTACAAGCAGTTATGCTATTGTTTATTTGTCTTTTTTGTTGACGTTTATGAATTAAAGGAACCGGAAACGGACTGTCACCATTGTTGTATCAGGTCGTTCCTCGATTTTCAGAAATACAGAATTACAAACATACGTATGTACGCACGTACAGACAGACACACAGACGGACCAAAAACATAGCTTCCGCGGCGAATGTGAAACTGTGCACTGCTTCCTGTACTGATGAATAAAATATTCGAAACTTCCCATTTCTTGCCTCCCCTGATGGTGTCAAATGGATTGTCACTCCGGTATGAAAACATTTGTTTATTTTGCTTTGCTCTGGTGTGGGTGTGGGTGTGGCTGTGTATGATAGAGAGGAGAGAGAGAGAGAGAGAGAGAGAGAGAGAGAGAGAGAGAGAGAGAGAGAGAGAGAGAGAGAGAGATAATGAACTATGAACAAATGGTTTAATGATCAGGCCTTTGGCCCATATCATTGGAGGTGAAATACAAAACCGCAAAATGACTTCAGTAAGCATTAATAAAGAGAAGACCTAAATGCATTCAGACATTAATGATGATAAGCATAAAACAAAATAAATTGTCAAGTTTTTAACAATGACCGTCTCATCATCAAAGCTTTATGTACAAATGTGGCTTCATTATTTATTAGTACAGTGTTCTTATTTGCCAGTGGAAGGGACAATCTAAAACCTGTTGGATGTCTATAAAAAAAATTAGATGGTATATATCTTTCCCTAATGTCTTCATATCTCGGACATATAAGCACAACATGCATTTCAGTTTCAATGACAGAACTAAACGGACAATTAAGATTTATAGCAGAAACATTCTGAGAGAGAGAGAGAGAGAGAGAGAGAGAGAGAGAGAGAGAGAGAGAGAGAGAGAGAGAGAGAGAGAGAGAGTCCATTTTTGGCTCCCTCGTGTCAACGACACGAAGTGAGTCTAATAATAAATAGTATATTCTTATGCTTCTTCGGTTTTCCGGGTGTCTGTGTGGATGTGTGTCTGTATGTCTGTGGTAACTTTAACGTTAGCTTTTTCTCGGGAACTACAAAGCGTACATTGTTCAAACTTTGCATACACATAAATATTTATGCAAACTTTCAATAAATATGATATTTGTATTTTAAAAGTAACCAATGACCTTGGCCTTTGACCTTTAACGTTTAATTTTTGTCTTGGCCATATCTTTCACAGTTTTTCAGCTAAAATCCCCAAATTTGGCATGGTGGTGCATTAGCCTAAGGTGATATGGTATATACGGTGACTTTTACTCTCTTGACCTTAACCTTGACCTTTGACCTTTGAACATAGTCAATTATTTGTTTTGGTCACGTCTTTTGGCAGATGCAGTCCCCAGATTTGGCAAGCAGGTAGACTAGCTTAAGATCAAATGGAATGCGAAATGTTGCCAACCTCGGTGACCATGATCACCTTGACCTTTGACCTTGAATTTGTGTCTAATATCACATGAACCGCTGCACGGATTCGCTTAAAAATGCTTAGGGTGATATATCACATCATGCTGATGAGTCTAGCAAAATTTTGGTATGGAATCTATTTGAAAGTAAACGATTTGGCATTTAGATCTATCCCTAGCATTTAGATCTGTCTAAAAAAAACCACCACAGCGAGTGAGCCTTGAAGGCTTTGCCTCTTTTTATGTGTGTGCGTAGGCATAGTAATGTTACTTTGTCTGTTTGAGTGTTTGCGCGCCCTAATGGGTGTGTGGGTGTGCGTGCTTGCACTCGTAGTTGTGTGTGTGTGTTTGCGCGCGCGTGTGTGTGTGGCTATTATTCTGATTGCTGTTGTTGTTATTGTTGAGAGCAGTAGCAGCACTTTCCATTCCATTCCACAATGGCCCCAGGTCCTCCTCCTCCCATTGTTCCATTGCTCGTCAACGCCAGACCTCTGCTATGAGACCGGGAAAAAACAGCATGTTTTATTCATCACCGCACGCGCGCACACGCACAAACACACACACACACACACACACACACACACACACATACACACACGCACGCACGCGCACACGCACACGCACACACACACACACACTGTGCGTGCGCTCACATACGCACTCACGCAGAGAGAGAGAGAGGGAGAGAGAGAGAGAGAGAGAGAGAGAGAGAGAGAGATACGGATACGGATTTTTAATCAAAAGGTCAAGGCCCCATATGATGGGGTTACAATGAGCAAACATAGTGTAGGAAATAACACATTTATATATACAATATAAGCATAGACAGAATTACTTATCAAATAACCATTCAATCATTCATTATACACATAAACATACATATAAACACATAATCAACACATTCAACTGCTCATTATGCTATGCATATTAAAAGTCTTGCATAAGAATAGAGACAATCGTTTAACAATAGATTCATTAGTTGATGCTAAGAGTAAGTCTAAGCATGAGAGAGAGAGAGAGAGAGAGAGAGAGAGAGAGAGAGAGAGAGAGAGAGAGAGAGAGAGAGAGAGAGAGAGAGAGAGAATACGAATACGAATACAAATGTTTTATTGAGGGTAAAAAGGATAAGCTACAATAGCTTCTTTACACCTTGCCCTCTCACTCACACATTCATACCCTGCATCAAGCAAGAAAATGGAACAAAAATTGGCACATGAAAAATAAATCAAAAATGGGATTTAAAGCAAACATGGATAATACTTAACAATGGTGAACTTGAATTGGTAGTTTAAATTGAGTACGAAAAAAGGGAAACCATTTTCAGACAATGACAATTTTTTAGAATAAACCCAATTTTAAGGAAGAACAAAAACAAAACACAAAAAACATTATGTGATAACATGGGAATATGAGAGAGGGACAGAGAGAGAGAGAGAGAGAGAGAGAGAGAGAGAGAGAGAGAGAGAGAGAGAGAGAGAGAGAGAGAGAGAGAGAGAGAGAGATTTATAAGAATCTAGGCATAAGCTGATGGCAGAGAGAGAGAGAGAGAGAGCGCGAGCGCACGCTCATTCATATTTAGACACACTTTCACACACATCAACACGTGATAAACAAAGACATGCAGACGCATTATATTGTTCAACGTATATGTTCTTTTCTCTATCCCAATCTCAGTTTCTGAGAATAGTTAATTTATGTTTGATTGTGTCTCCTTTTTTAAAGGAACCAAACACACACACAACAGGGTCAAAGAGTGGACTAATCTTTTATAGTTCTTTTGTTTATGAAAGTATGGACCAGTCTTAAGCTATTCTTTAGTCATTGTAGTCCGTCGCAGTTACATTGCCCTGGTAGGAAATGTAATGGTTTCTATAACTTATTCACGATATGAACTAGGTGTTGTAGTCAAGAGCTTTTACCTTGACCTAGAGAGGTACCGTATTTCCAATCAACCAGATAGTGTCAAGGACAAGTTAGTAATGAATAAAACAACAGCTGACAGAAACCAAACAAGATTCATGTAAGTGGACAACAAACCCACAATGAATACGACAACTTTAGAAATATGGCGCCCCCCCCCCCCCACCTGCGTGCGCATCTCGACCCTTCCAACGGAAGTGTCGCCATCTTAGTCCTTATTTGTGTGTAAACAGCATCGATCTGGCATTTTTCAAACAAAGTTACTGACTAAGATGGCGGTCTCCCATAATATGGCGCGCTCCTTGTGGCCGGATATGACACGTGGGTACAAGCCATTGACAGAAAACTATGCAAGACAAAGAGTGAATCAGATTGCATGTAGGCCTACTCATAAATCTAAAAGCACGAACCCTTTGCTTTCATCCCTTGGGTTCTTTGAAAAGTCCAATGAAATTAGAATCATTGTTGGTATTTGTCAGACGGTATCGAATTTTATTTATTTCTAGTGTTTAGTCAAACTGAAATACTTGGGTTCATTTCAGAATTAACTGTCTGGCCCACTACTTCTGATTAGGTGTCATGCTTGAATGGACCGGGTATCTGTCTTAGACTTTTGTAATGACAGACAGTGATGGTGGATTTTTCTTTCACGATTGAGAAACTGTTTATGTCCTTCGCTAACTTGGAAAATAATATATAATAGTGTCTAGACCTTCCCCCCACCCTGCCTCCTTTTCCCCCCATCATCTGTTTTTGTAGGTTACTGGGGTTAAAGCTGTGAAAAGCTAGGTTATATGTTTTTCCCGACCTATTAAGCCGAGGCGTGGTTACTGCTACACATATCTGTATTCTTAAAAAATCGGGACTTTACTGGTTTAGCACTGCCTCCGGGCATTGCAGCCAGTATTGTTCCCACCATCTTTGTATTTACAAATGCCCCACATGGCCGAAAGGCCGAAGAGGGCGTAAAACCCTATTTTCACTTTCCCGACTTGGCGGTTTTTGGGGTGTTTTTTTCATTCATAATCTGCTAATTTGTCTGTGTTTTGTTGTTGTAATTTTTGTCCGTCACCGAAGGTCAACGGACATTGCGATGGGCTGGTTTTTGTTTTTTGTTTTTTTGTTTTCTTTTTTCTTTTTCTTTTCTGTCTGTCCCAAGGATATCTCCCGAACCGCTTGACCGAATCGCGTCAAATTTTCTGTGAAGGTGTGCCTCCTTCATAGGAAGAGATCGGCGCAAACCATTTTGCCGTCGTGACCTTGACCTTGACGTACGACCTTGAAAACCGAAAATCTATTTTTAGCCATATCTCGGGCACCGATCGACATAGGATGTTGAAACTTGGTATGAAGGTGGTTTGGCTTATGCCCGTTCTGATGATGGCATACCGATCAAGGTCAATGTCAAGGTAAAAAAGATCGCTGGAGCCTGAAAATCGGAGGGTCATTTTTTTCTCCTTCTGTCTGTCCCAAGGATATCTTTCGAACGGGTTGACCGAATCACGTCAATTTTTGTGTGCTGGTGTATCACTATGAGAGGAAGGCATCCGCGCAAACCATTTTGCCGTCGGGAGATCGTAGGCCTTGAAAGTGGTAGGGGTCTACAAATTGGGTTTTCAGCCATATTTTCCGCATTTGTACTTAACAGAAGCGCTTCATATTGTGTCTGGTACTGTATACCCTAGAGTAGAAAACATCCGAGCATACAGTATCGCCATGCTGACCTTGACCTTGACGTGTGACCTTGAAAACCGAAATTTCCTTCTTTGCGCTATATATTATTGTCCTAGCTGTATCTCGTGAACTACAAGACATAAGCTCTTCAAATGTTGTGTCAGGATGTGGATGAATGAAAATGTGTTTAACGTCCTCCAGAGAGAGAGAAAGAGGGGGGGGGGGGGGAGAGAGAGAGAGAGAGAGAGACAGACAAACAGACAGACAAAGACACACACAAAGAAAGACAGACAGACAGAGAGACATAGACAGAGAGCAAAGAGGACAACTGCTGTTCCAGTTGGATGAATAAAAATTTGTTTAACGTCCTCCACCCCGGAGCAGGCACAGAGGCAGACAGAGAGAGAGAGAGAGAGAGAGACAGAGACAGAGACAGAGACAGAGACAGATAGACAGACAGAGAGAGAGAGACAGACAGAGAGAGAGACACATAGGCATACAGATACATGAGACACATAGAGAGAGATTGACAAAGACAGAGAGAGAGAAAGACAGACAGAGAGACAGACAGACAGAGACAGACAGACAGCGAGACATAGGCCCTACAGACAAAGGCAGAGAGAGAGAGAGGGGGGGGGGGACAGAGACAGAAAGCGAGAGAGAGAGACACAGACAGACAAACATACACAGAGAGCCTACCCACAGGGAGGCGATAGAAGATCAAAGCAACCGTAAGACACTCGGCCATTACGGCACGGGGAACGGGAAACGGTGAGCGGCAGACATGTCCGTCACCAGCAATGCCACGCACTTGCGACACGCCGTAGCATAATTGTCCGTCACCGTAGGTGATGTGACTTTGCAGTGGTCTGGTTTGTATTTTTGTTTTTGTCCGTCACCATAGGTGATCGGACTTTGTGGTCCTCTGGTTTGTATTTGTCCGTCAAAATAGGTGATCGGACTTTGCATGGGCTGGTTCGTTTTTTTGTTTGTTTGTTTTTCTGTCTGTCCCAAGGATATCTCCCGAACCGCTTGACCGAATCGCGTCAAATTTTGTCTGCTGGTGTGTCACCATGAGAGGAAGGCATCCGCGCAAAATGTTTCGCCGTCGTGACCTTGACCTTGGCTTACAACCTTGAAAACCGAAAATCTTTAAGGGGCCATAACTCCCACACCGTTGGTGTTAGAGTCTTCAAATTTGGCATGTAGGTACTTTGGCTTATGCCCGTTCTGATGGTGGCATACCGATCAAGGTCAACGTCACGGTCCGGGAGATCGGTAGGCCTTGAATGTGGTAGGGGTCTACAAACTGGGTTTTAAGCTTTATTTTCCACATTTGTGCTTGACAGAAGCGCTTCAGATTGTATACTGTATACCCTAGAGTAGAAAACATCCCAGCATAAATTATCGCCATGCTGACCTTGGCCTTGAAGTTTGACCTTGAAAACCGAAATTTCCTTCTTTGCGCTATGTATTTCTTCTTCAAGCTGTATCTCGTGAACTAGAAGACAGAATCCCTTGCAATTTTGTGTCAGGATGTGACACTCGACGGGGTGTCGCAAGTGCGTGGCATTGCTGGTGACGGACATGTCTGCCGCTCGGCGACGCCCTTGTTGTTTTCTATTTTTGCTTGTGTATGCGTGTATATTCCCCCATTGCCCGTCTTTCTGTTTGTATATGTGCGTGCGTGCGTGCAATGACACTTGGAAGAAACACCACCGCCACAGTTATTTGTTGAAAGCAGCGACTGACCATACAAAGTTTAACTTTTAGAAACAAAGAATTAGACCCACAAACTGAAAAGTTTTTGAAACCGATAAGCGGCCATGGACGGTGGCGTGTATCCCGTGCATTAGCTACGCTACTTATGGCACTGCAGGTTGTGGTGACAGTGCATGCAACACAGTCAGAGGCCAGACGACGTGATCACGCAAACACCAACCGCCTCTGATGAATGAGCTGTTTGGGTTCCAAGACAGCTCATTCCATCCTACTACTCGGTTGTGATACCCACTCTACCTCTCTGCCTGTCTGTCTGTTTGTCTGGCTTTCGGTCTGTGCAGCTGTCTGTGACTCCGCTCTTTTAGTGTGACATCTGTACATATTTTACATATGTACATCTTTTATTTCCCAACACGGTTTTACATATGTCTTTAACTTTCCCTCTCTCTTGTGGTCTTTGTTATATTTCGCTTTAAAACAAGTCAGCAACAATTAATTAGTAGGCAATTGAAATACAACAGCAAAGGGGAAAATCCACAGCTGTGAACAAACATTAAATGTATAATGTTTTGGAGGTGAAAGAAAATAATGGGCATCATAATTGGGATGTCATGCCCGTTTTTGTGGAAAGTTCGATAGTTTGATTTTGCTTATATTGTACAGACAGACAGATAAACAGATAGACAAATGGTTTAGTAGAAATTTGTTTCGACTCGAAAGTGCATCGATTCTTGCAGAATAAAGTATGTTGGTGATTCTAATTCTAATGTGTCTGTGCTTTGGGGGGTGGGTGGGGGGTGGGGGTCTTCACGATTAACTGACTGGGTGGGTTGCGATGAGATTACACACAACGTGGGCCTTTCTGTGCTAATATAATGTACATGCCCTGCGGGTCAAGAGATTGTCACGCCTTTAAATTGAAGTCAGACAAGTGCACCTATTGGAATATTCATGAGATGCCTCTCATGTTGACTCATACCACAGGTGTCACTGTTACGATAAATCTTGAAATTGCCGGTTTGGACAATCACAGACTGTTTGCAAACTGAAGAAAATAAATAAACAGATGGACAACAGTTTCTTTATTACTACTACTAGCACAACACATCACCACCACTACTATTTCTACTACTACTACTAGGCTTACTACTACTACTACTACTACTACTACTACTGTTACTACTACTACTACTGCTGCCGTTGCTGCTACTCTACTTGTACTACTAGTGCTGCTGTTGCTGCTTCTACTGCTGCTCCACAAGGCAACAGCAACAACCACTTCTACTACTACTACTACTACTACTACTACTACTACTACTACTACTACTACTACTACTACTACTACTAAATAATACTGTGAATACGAAGTCAATTCCCGAGAGTGGGGTGAAACGCTGTTGGGTGGCAGATACCAGAAGGGCAGCGCAGTCATCCTCCCTCACCATTGGGTGTTGGCTGACTTGGTATATGGACAGGGCGACGCACGACGACTTGGATTATCACTGCAGCGCTGGCCTTGAGCTAGCAGATCACCGATGCCTGTATAGATGCTCCAAATGCAAGTTTCCAAGCTGGAGTATGGGCTTGTCTACTGGGGAAACACTTGGAGAGTCTGTTCGACTTCGTTGTGTATCTCCCACCCGTGTGTTGACGACGCCATCACCAAGGTACGGAGAAGGCTGCCTGGTGGCCCTGAAGATGACCTTGAGGAGGGAGGCCAACGACCAAACAAGCGGCAAGTAAAGCGGGCACATGGATCGACAACCAACGGCTGTGTCACGATGCACTACCATCCCTCCTCCCCGCGACGTCAATGAGGAGTGCACTTTAGGCATTGAATCAAGACCAAGAATTAGTCTCCCGTTCAAATGATCCAGTTCCAGACTGCGAACCCCTATGCTCAAGGGTTCGCAATGCAACGGAATCATCACGGCGGCCTGCCATGTCCAGGAACCCTGTCTCATCGTCATCTCATCACCCTTCATCCCCAAGAAGACCTAGCCTGCAAGAACTTTGTCCGTTTAAGGGCTCTGCCGATAAGACGAAAGGGACACTAATGATCATGTTGCTTCATTCTGGTATTCCGTTGAGCGCTTACACTCTGCTCCTTTATCAACTCAACCGCCATGCTTTGTCTTAACAAAAATAAACGCCAACTTCTTTTAGTGCTTCATTCTAATTGCACTCATTTTGCATTTTGATTTAACTATCCACTTCCCAATGATGAAAATGAGAGACTTAGTGGGATTTTTTTCACGCCAGAGGGCTCGTGTGGGGCTAATCCTCTCTATATTCTTAGTTGGGGATAAAGAAAGAGAGAGAGAGAGGGAGGTGTCCCACCATCTCTCTCTCTCTCACTACGCCCAACTAAGAAAATCGCGTGATAAGCCCCTAGTGCATTGACTGCCCTTTGGCGTGAAAACAATCGCCATAAGTTCACCCTTTCCACCAATCTTCCTTCATTCAGACACCCTTTTCTACTTTCGTCCTTCTTCACTTCCATCTTCTCAGTCCATCATGCCATCCTCAATTGTTTTCTCTCTTAAAGGACAAATAAATTCAGTTTGGACTGAAAAATCGTTTTAAATCGCTTATCTGTATTAAACAGCTTTATAATAAGTATTTCTTTGAAATAAATTGGTTTTCTGAACCGCCTTGGCTATATATTTTTTGTTATCTCCAAGTCCCCTGAGTTTCTTTCTGTCCTAACCAACCAGCAGATTTCACCCAAATCGTGCAGGGAAAACTTGGCAAGGGAGAGCAAGTTGGAGGCAATAAGGAACGGCAACTCCCGGGGAGCTCGTGTCGCGAGGAAAATGGCGCCAATTTCATCTGTATGCAGATGGCTGCCTGTGAATGTTTCCGAACGTCACTTTGCATTTTCTGGACTGCCTTGATATTACCGAGAGAAGTCAGGGGGAAGAAAGGAAGAGAGATGGGATGTGATAATGTGAAGAAGGGTTGAGGCTGGGATGGAAAGTATATTTTTGTGCATGGAGCTTTTGACTACATCTATCTTATTTTTAATCTATCTATTGGAGACCAGCATGGACAAAGAGCAATCGTAGCTCGAAATATCTGCTTTTAATAAATGTTCCTTTTACAGTTATTTCTACTTGTTGTGCTTACTTTTTTTTAATGTTATGATATCTACCTATCTATCTAACCATCTATCTATCTATCTAAGTAAATCAGCACATTTTAATTTTTTTTTTTGGAACTCGGAACATTTCATAAAGTTAACGTTAACTGGTTTTGTTTCTGAGGTTCACAAATACAGACATTGGACACAAAAGAGTTTTATCATAGCAAATATCTGTACATGTCTATCTATCTATCTATCTATCTATCTATCTATCTATCTATCTATCTATCTATCTATCTATCTATCTATCTATCCTTCTGTCTATCTGTCTGTCTGACTGTCTATCTATCTATCTATCTATCTATCTATCTATCTATCTATCTATCTATCTATCTGTCTATCTATATATCCTTCTGTCTGTCTGTCTGACTGTCTATCAATCTATATATCTATCTATCTATGCGTTCCTGTCTGTCTTCCTATCTTCTTACCTACCTACCAGCCTGCCATTCTACCTAACTACTCCATAACACTTATTTACTAACTTGGCATACATCTATTTATTAGCTACATAATCTTTCCATTTATCTGTTTGTCTGATTCATTATTTATCCATGAGTCTGTATATCTGTCTACCTATTCACCAACTCATGTTTATTATTTATTATTTTACTTGCCTGTGTCAAGAATGGGCCCGTGTGCACAGAAGGGGAGAAGAGGTGATTATTTTGGTTGGGTTCTAAACCTTTGCTAACATGTAAATGAAGGGCATGTCTTGCATAATGATCAGGCTGAGATCATTTCCGGGACGGAAGCGTTGCCCAATGTTCGCTTAAACGGCTTAATCAAACCCTTCAGAAGCGTGCCATAGCCAACTAATAGATGTTCGATCTTACGTGAATGCGAAGAGATGACTTAAGATTGATTTTGTTATTAATGTCAGCATACTAATTATCATGCATCGGATGTCTTCTTCTACGAGGGTGCACGCATAACCGGTTAACCGTTGTGTTTTGTAGTTGTTACTGTGCGTGCAGAGGGAAGAGGAAGGGCTAATTCATCGAAGGTGCGAAGCACAAAGACCCCTAGTGAGGTCCGGGGGCAGCATTGCCCCGGAAAATTTTGAAATCCGAGAACCAAAATAGTGCAATCTGGTGCAATCTGGGCATGAAATAAAGGACTAATGCCATTACTGTTCATACCCCTATTGAAACATGTTTTGAACCATTAAGTACACATCATGCTGCTTCCACACTGCTAGGCATAGCCCGCGAGGAAATTTAGGTGCCGCTCGGCGACATTAATTGTTTTCTGTTTTTGTTTTTTAGGGTTAGGGTTAGGGCCCCGGCCCCATACCGTTGGGATGAGGTATAGTACTAGTAGATCAGCGGGTGGTTAAGAATGGCCTCGTTAGTGGGATTGTTTTCAGTTCTGATGGCAAGGCATTGTTGCCCAAATGAAGATGACGTGCTGCACGTCACACACAGGAAGCTGTCATTAATGTCTTTGACGTCACTTCCTTCGTGTCCGCTGAAGGGAAAAGAAGGTGAAAGTCTTTTATTGCATGATGGTAAAATTCGTTCATGTAAGAACTCAGCCCTTTCTGACTAATCAAGGAACTTCCGGATAGTTGGAAGGAAATTGAGTTCACGTTATTGTTGCAGATATTGATTTGTTAATACATTGTATGGTTTTTTTTCTGATAGAGTTTTACAAATTACGATACAAGGAAAGAAACCAAATGATTAACAGAAGTTATGCAAAAATAATAACAGGAAAATTCTTAAAGACAAACTGAACTCATTTTGCCTTGGGACAGACCATACGCCAAAAAGGTCTAGTCTTTTGGACAGCTTAGTTCGTGAGTTTGTGTTTATAAATAAGCATTTATTTAGGGCATAACAGGTAGACGCTCGAACGTGTATCGATTTACACACTCTTATAAGAAGAAACTGTTTTGACTAATAAAAGTTTTGTACAAATACTATATATTTCTGACTTGTCTATCTACTTTTTAAAACTAACAAGAACAAATCAAAGCTACGAAGAGTGACTTTCAATGACTAGTCTGCTCATGCAGCTTTGGTCTTTATTTCATTAAAAAAATAAAAACAAAAAACAACCACCAGGAAAGCTACATACATGACACGAAAAACTACCCCCAAACACGGCTGTCACACACAATCTAAGATAACATTTATATACCCCCCCCCTTTTTAAATGTTTACTACGAGTAATCATATGGACACTGACAATCATACGATCCGCTGTTAATTGATGATGATAGCCTTTGCTTGATTCAGATTGGTCGCCTACAACCGATCAGAGTTGTGTCGAGTGATTGATTAACCGATTTGTATCTTGACCTCTTCTTGGTCTGGTGGTTTCTGGACGATTGCTGCCTTATTATAAGCTGACAGTACTGTCCCAATGACAGATTTGACGAGGCGAGAAATTGATGAGACTGTAGATTCTATAAGGGGTGTGCTGGTCAGCTGTCTGGATGTCTAGCAGGGTGATCAGTGACTGACCCCTGCGACCATAATTGAGGAAACTATTGCCATAATTATGGATGAACCACAGCCACGGATACAGGGGTGTAATGACACACACAGAGAGACGCAGACACACACACACACACACACACACACACACACACACACACGTACACACACACACACACACACACACACACACACACACACACACACACACACACACACACACACACACACACACACGCGCGCGCGCGCGCGCGCGCGCGCGTGAAAATAACATGAAACGTATTATTTTTACTTCTAGGCATGTAGCCAACTCAATTATACTTCACCAATAAGGAAAACAACATGCCCAACAGCACTGTCAGTAATGATTCCACATAGAGCGAATATTGCTGGTTTTACGACCTTGTCGCCAATAAACCTGAACTTCACCAGCCCAGACAAAGGAAACACACACAGTAACAAAGAAAGAAGCCAATCACCCACCCCATGGGCAACAGCTAATTCCCTTGTCTGCTGTGGACAGAAGTTTGGAAGAACATTCACCGTTTATTGGGGTACATGACGGGAGGGAGGGGGAAGTGGGCCTGTGGGGGAGGGGGATTCTGAGAGTTCGTGGTTTAATTTAGGTACATATTTAGGTACATGATTTAGGTACATATTTAGGTACATGACTTAGGTATATATTTGATATAATTATTTTTGAAAAATTTGACTCCGGTAATGTCCTTGCAAAAATTGAGTACGATATTGGCTCAGCCCGTACGAGTAACAGTGAATATCGCAACGAATTTCGTAATCGCCATGCGTGACTCAACTTTTTTCATTAATACTTCAGGCATTTGTTCCTCCGGGATTTTGTGGACAACTGGAGTTAAAACTTGGAAGCTCACTGTTTACATGTGCTTTTATGCAAAATAGTCTTTCTTTGTGTTTTAAGTGCTAGTTTATTCTAAATCTCTTGTCAGTTTTGATTTGATATGCATGCGGAAAAAAGATTTTCTTCATTCGTTTGAAGACAATAAAAAAATTGTGACTTGACTTGTGACTTGTGGGTGCGCCAGCTCCAGAAAGAGTGCGCTCATAGACACATTCACTTACATACATGACTAGATATAAGCGGCGAAAGACAACGCGGGGAAGGAAGATAGGCCTAAACACCTACATGTTCCTCATTCTCTGTCAAGGCAAAACAAGTCGGTGTAGAAGTAAGTGAGTTTCCCCCGCAGCTGCGGTATTTGTCAATACTATCTGGGGCACCTGTCTGCGATGAAGACAATTCCTATTAACGTTGATTCATGAGTTCGTGGAATTGGTGAAAAATACTAGCCGGGATATTGGCGTCACAAGATAAACTGCAGCACGTTTTGTTCTGTCAGCATCCTCTGTCAGTCTCTGTGGGAAACAGTGACATAGTAAACAAAAGCAGAAATAATAGATATAGGGAGAGGGGCTGATGTGCGCGCACACGCATGTGTATGCATACATGTATGTGTATGTATATGTATACGTGCGCACATACGCACACGAATACAAGAAACCATTGACTAATATAGCCTCGCTGAAACCCTTTCCATCTACATTTTCATGAGGGGGAGAGCTAACACAGATATTGTTCAGATTGGCCAATAGTGTCGTAAAACCAGTGGTGTTCTCGCCATGTGGCCTCGTTACTGGCAGTGCTTCGTGCTTGAATGGTTGGGAGAGGAATACAAATATCGTTGTATCCAATTATTGACTTGGCCTCGGGCCCAAAACCTTAAACTTTAAAAACAAAAGCCAGAATCAGGTGTATTTGTTTTTGTACTCTAATTACCTGACTTCGAGTGTCTCGTCTATCTGTCTCTCTGGTTCTCATTATATACACCCCCCACCCCCCGGTTTGTTATTCAGTAAATCATTTCGTTGTCGTTAAAAAAAATACTGTCTTCTGATACAACAATCGTTTATTAAGGCTTTTTTTAAAACCGTGCTTTGATGTGTGCATCTTTTATTTTCATTTTGTGCTTGAAGATAAGCTTTTATTAACCACGGATGTAGTCATGTTAGTTCTCATTGCTTTTCCATCCTTTCCCACTATTTTCCATTCCATCACCATCTTTCATTATTAGTCTTTGTAACAGGATACCACAACATCCAATTTGCTTAGAGCGAGCTGCGTGGAAGGCAGAGTAATAATACTACCCAGTGACTGAGACAATGACCAAACGATGGCCAAATTGATGGACAAAGCTATGATCAGGGGAGTGTGGTTTGAGGTTTCACCAAGTCCTGGCGAACACCGCAAGGAAAACAAGTGCAACGCCGAGCGGCTGCAAAGTCCCCTCGCAGCGTCGCCGAGGTACTCCGAAATCGGAATGGCGTATTTTTGACCTTAATGTAAAACTAAGTACATCAGTGGATAGCTTGCATCTTGTGCAACAAGTATTCAAAATTTGACAATAATAGACTGAATAGTTTTTGATATATAGCCTTGGGGTTCGGACCGGTGATTTGAGCGCGCGCGATCATGCGCACACGCGCGCACAGAAAAATTCATGACTACTGTGTTATAGACCATTCCTCAAGAAATGTTGTGAAAACAAATGCATGAAAATAGATGCAAAACTTCGCGAGATATTAGCGATTATGTGTTTTGGGGTTTGAACCCCGTAACTGGCGCGACCTTGACCTTAATGTAAAACTAAATACATCAGTGGATAGCTTGCATCTTGGCAAAGTAGTATACCAAATTTGATGATGATAGACTGAATAGATTTTGAGAAAAACGGACGAATAGCCGGACGGACGGAGGCACGCCGGACGGACACCGGACGGACGGACGGACGGACACCGGACGGACGGACGGACGGACACCGGACGGACGGACAGACGGACACCGGACGGACGGACGGACACCGGACGGACGGACGGACGGACACCGGACGGACGGACCAGACAAAAACAATAGCTCCCCGAACCTTCGGCTCGGGGACTAAAAAAGTATATTTGAAGGAAATGTATACGATGAATTGATTATCACTCATTAATGGAGGATTGGGCAGTGAGAGAGGAAGACAGAGTGGGGAGGGAGTAGAAGAGTTAGACTGATGACGAAATAGGGTTTAACGCCCTCTTCGGCCTTTCGGCCATGTGGGGCATATTAGACTGAAGTTGGAGCCCGTTTGGTCATATGGCCAGGAGGCTGAGGAGACGAGTAGAGGGGACCGGAGCGGAGCAGTCGAAAAGAGCGCACCGCTAATAAGAGCGCGCCTAAAAGAGCGCGTTTTGCATGCTAATAAGAGCGCGTGTTCATGCCAAAAAGAGCGCACGTGAATGTGTGGTTTTCGTGCTAATAAGCGCGCATAGGTGAAATCGTTCTCACCAGACATTTACCATTTGCACTCTTACTCGTCTGTTTGCTAAACTTCAGTCTTCTTGCTGTTTTGGAGAAAGAAACTTTCGATATGTCCACGATTCAACACATCACCACGTTAGGGATAGGGTTAGGGATAGGGATAGGGTTAAGGTTTCACATCACATTTTACAACGCGCTCTTTTTGACATCCTCGATCTTTCTTAGGTTCCAAAGATGCGCGCTTATTGGACAAAACATTGCGCTCTTTCTAG
>CM065688.1:31606020-31608520 GCA_017654935.2 Phymorhynchus buccinoides
CGAAATGACTATAGCCCTGGGCCGAAATGACTATTGCGTTGGGCCGAAATGACTATTGCCTTTGGCCGAAATGACTATAGCCCTGGGCCGAAATGACTATAGCCCTGGGCCGAAATGACTATAGCCCTGGGCCGAAATGACTATAGCCCTGGGCCGAAATGAAATACTATAGCCCTGGGCCGAAATGACTATAGCCCTTGGGCCGAAATGACTATAGCCCTGGGCCGAAATGACTATAGCCCTGGGCCGAAATGACTATAGCCCTGGGCCGAAATGACTATAGCCCTGGGCCGAAATGACTATAGCCCTGGGCCGAAATGACTATACTACTATAGCCCTGGGCCGAAATGACTATACTGGGTCGAAATGACTATAGCCCTGGGTCGAAATGACTATAGCCCTGGGCCGAAATGACTATAGCCCTGGGCCGAAATGACTATAGCCCTGGGCCGAAGTGACTATAGCCTTGGGCCGAAATGACTATTGCGTTGGGCCGAAATGACTATTGCGTTGGGCCGAAATGACTATTGCGTTGGGCCGAAATGACTATAGCGTTGGGCCGAAATGACTATAGCCCTGGGCCGAAATGACTATAGCCCTGGGCCGAAATGACTATAGCCCTGGGCCGAAATGACTATAGCCTTGGGCCGAAATGACTATAGCCCTGGGCCGAAATGACTATAGCCCTGGGCCGAAATGACTATAGCCCTGGGTCGAAATGACTATAGCCCTGGGCCGAAGTGACTATAGCCTTGGGCCGAAATGACTATTGCGTTGGGCCGAAATGACTATTGCGTTGGGCCGAAATGACTATAGCCCTGGGCCGAAATGACTATTGCCTTGGGCCGAAATGACTATTGCCTTGGGCCGAAATGACTATAACCCTGGGCCGAAATGACTATAGCCCTGGGCCGAAGTGACTATAGCCCTGGGCCGAAATGACTATAGCCCTGGGCCGAAATGACTATAGCCCTGGGCCGAAATGACTATAGCTCTGGGCCGAAGTGACTATAGCCCTGGGCCGAACTGAATGGGCCGAAGTGAGTGGCAACCGAATGAATAAAGGAACGAAGAAACAAGCTACTTAATAAACAAATTAATAACTAACACAACATTTGAAGGAATGAACAAATAGCGATATAATAAAGAAAGTAACAAGTGAATGAAAAACACACGCACGCACGCACACGCACGCACACGCACGCACACACACACACACACACACACACACACACACACACACACACACACACACACACACACACACACACACACACACACACATGAAAAACACAATTAAATAATCCACAATGAAAACAAAACCCGGCCAGTTCATCGATTTATCTGGAACCACTTTCTGCAACCTGCTGAAAAGATGCAAATCAAATTCTGATTTTCTTTTCTAATAATAGTGCGGAAGGGAATGGAAGAGCAGATACAATCATAACCAGGTTTCCTGGTGAAATGTTCAGTGTATGGATGCTTCTTCCGACCAAATGTAGGCTATGCCATCCTTTCTTTATTTCTGGAATCCTCTCTGCATATTATCTTCTTTTTTTTTTATCTCTGTAGTTTTCTTTGTGTGTGTCAAGTCAAAATTTTATTTCCAGATGGAAACATTGTATAAGCAAAAACATGCTTTTTTTCAACAAGCCATCCATAAAAAATGATGTAAAGAAAAATTAAAGAACTAAACATTCCAAAGTAGCGAACAAGAAAAGGAAAATATACAAGTAAACAATTAATTAAAGAAACAAGCAAATATTCCACACACAAAAACAGGAAAAGGGATGGGGACTGGGCGAATAGCATATTATGTACAATAGGCCTATATACATCAACATCAACAACGAAACATTTAAAACATCACATTTACTTACCAAAATATGCTATGTAGGCTACGTTTCCATTATTTCAAATAATTGGAATAAAATTATAATAGTGTGTGTGTGTGTGTGTGTGTGTGTGTGTGTGTGTGTGTGTGTGTGTGTGTGTGTGTGTTTCTTTTCCTCTTTTTTGGTATTATTTGCTTGCTGTTAACCATTTTTTAATTTCATTTTATGGACTAAGGCCCCTGTTGGTACTGGACCGTTTCAAATTGATGTCTGCGGTCAGTTCTTGGTCAGGAGGAGCAATGACCTACGCCGAGAATCATATTGGAAAACACTGGAGTCGGTTCGTCTTGCAGGCACAACGCAATTCTCTTCATGTTAATTTTTAGCATTGTTGAAGAAACACCACAATAACAAGGCTGTAATTTGTAATATTTTGACGTTCAATGCCTCCTTTGTAAAACATCCCATAATTAGGAGTAATATAGTCAAATCACGCACACGCACACGCGCGCGTACACACACACACACACACACACACACACACACACACACACACACACACACACACACACACACACACACACACACACACACACACACACACACACACACATCAACACACACACACACACACATCACACACACACACACACACATCAACACAC
>CM065688.1:31613520-31618520 GCA_017654935.2 Phymorhynchus buccinoides
GTTTCGCCCACCGCACCCCTAGTATTTGTCGGCACATGGTGTGGTTATAAGTCTTGACTTTTTTCTCTGTTTGTTTACTTTTTAACTTATTTTTTCTATTAAACCTAGTGCCCTCTCGTTCGTTCTCTCTCTCTCTCTCTCTCTCTCTCTCTCTCTCTCTC
The DNA here is from genome assembly GCA_017654935.2 of Phymorhynchus buccinoides. NCBI lineage: Eukaryota > Metazoa > Mollusca > Gastropoda > Neogastropoda > Raphitomidae > Phymorhynchus > Phymorhynchus buccinoides. The sequence continues at coordinate 31,613,682 of CM065688.1, forward strand.
TCTCTCTCTCTCTCTCTCTCTCTCTCTCTCTCTCTCTCTCTCTCTCTCTCTCTCTCTCTCTCGCCTTTTCTCTCTCTCTGTGTCTCTCTCCCCGTCTCTCTCTCTCTCTCTGTGTCTCCCCCCCTCCCTCCTCTCTCCCTCCCTCCAGCAATGTGCTGTCATTAATTGTTTCAGACGAAACGAGACAACTTATCAATTAGTCGATAAAACGTGAGTAGGCGAAACGCGCGTAGGCAAAACGCGCGTAGGCGAAACGCGAGTAGGCGAATAGTGGCGCACCGGACCAGTTTGGAGTGGACGTTTGAATGGCAAGCCATTGTGTGTATGGAAATAATTTTTGTTAAAGACACACTGACGCACCACGATTAAGTCCCTTGTTTTTTTCTGGGTAGCTGTAACCCACATATGTCCCCAACTTCAAATTGAGGCTGCTCTTTAAAATGATGTTTCGGTTTGAATTTGGGGGCATTTATATGGGAGTCAGACCTGGTCAAAACAAGATTTCTGCACACAAACCAGCCATAAGAGGGAAAACACGCGTGAAACCCGTGATTTTGACACGTGATCTGGTGGGTCTTTAAAAATATGTGCGTTTTTGTTCGCTCGTCCGTGAATGTAACCCCCTGTCCTCCCATTTTCTTGCTGCCGTATACATACACGAGCGCGCACGACACACGCATATACACACACACATATGCACACAAACAGACACGCACATACACGCAAGCACGCACGCACACGTACACACACACGCACACACACACACACATACACACACACACACACACACACACACACACACACACACACACACACACACACACACACACACACACTTTTATGTTAAAAAAGCTTGCTATTTTAATGCTTTTTTGTTTGTTTGTTTTTTGTTTGTTTGTTATTTTCTTTATTTTTTGTGTTATAGATGGCTTGATGTATATAAAAAAAAAAGCAAACCATTATTGCTTATTCAATGTTCCATCTGAAATTAAAAACTTTTACTTTTTGACAGACACACACACACACGCACGCACGCACGCACACACACACACTCACTCACTCACTCACTCACTCACTCACTCACTCACTCACTCACTCACTCACTCACTCACTCACTCACTCACTCACTCACTCACTCACTCACTCACTCACTCACTCACTCACTCAAACACACACACACACACACACACACACACACACACACACACACACACACACACACACACACACACACACACACACACACACACACACACACACACACACCACACACACACACACACACACACACACCCCTTTCTCCCCAATGTACCCACGTTCTCAAAGAACTGATCATGAAACTATTAATAAAATGTAATATTGGAGTACTGGGAATACCATCCTTCTCATACGACATGAAGACTTGTTTCGGTCATGTCTGATGGCACCAGTGTCTGTTGTGTACATCTGCTGCTTATTGTTTCTATTTCACGCCTTAGTATTGGCGAGTAATTGCGCTCGTGTGAGGATGCTTGGTACATCGTTATAGGGACAAGATAGAAGTCTGCATAGCCCAAGGTCGTTGTGGGTTATTATTCCTGGAAGCTCCTGGGCAAACCATTTGACCCCCCTCTGTCAGTCTAAACAGGACAGCTTCCCGCCTTGTCTCATCCGGAATGCATGGCCAAGAGAAGGATCTGCTGTATCTATTTACATTAGTAACCAGTCTTAGTCTGCTTTTGATTGTTGGCCTCTGTAGATGTATCCACAATTCCAGTGGAAATCTCCGAAATGTACAGAGCTTTAGAGGTTGTTTACATATAAACCGCTTTCTGAATGCGGATTCAATCCGTATTCGGCGCGTTCGGTTTCGTTGCATTTACACTAGGAAATACAGAACTGCTCTGACCTCATACTCAACCCCGACTGACCCTAAAGGCAGATTGTTGGCGGGCCCGGGCCATGGGCCCGGGCCATTGACCCGTATTGGAGGTGATTTGACCCCTCATTTTGTGCACCCTGGGGTCATCTGACCCATGACGTTTGTAACAAAATGTAAGCAATGTAATACTACAGTGACACATTACTGGCCCATTCTTTTGGAAATTGACCCATCATTTTCTGTAAGCAGGGGTCATATGACCCAGGAAGTTTGAAAACAACCCGAAGCTCTGAATGTAGACAGCGATGGGAATTTCCGAAATCGGGGAAGAGAAAAAGATAAGAGTGCATGTGTCCTTGGGGTGATGGGCATCAATAGAAAAAGTGCATGAGTACTTAATGGGAAGATAATGGTCATTAGTGGGGGCAGTGTGCCCAGCTTTGCTGAAAGAGATGCTGAATAATGAGTGTGTGGAAATGGGAGCGTGTGTGTGTGTGTGTGTGTGTGTGTGTGTGTGTGTGTGTGTGTGTGTGTGTGTGTCTGTGTGTGTGTCGGGAGTGTGGGTGGGCGGTAGTCTTTGGTCTTTCGGCTGTAATGTACATCCCTTGCCCTCGTAGTGAACTTTCCCTGGCCTTAGCAAAGGTACCATAGAATGTGTGGTGAACAGTTTCCCATGTGACTGCATGATTTAGTGCTCTCTCTCTCTCTCTCTCTCTCTCTCTCTCTCTCTCTCTCTCTCTCTCTCTCTCTCTCTCTCTCTCTCTCTCCCCCCCCCCCCCCTCTCTCTCTGTCTCTCTCTCTCTCTGTGTATGTGTATATGTGTGCGTGCGCCTTATTTTCCATTTTCAGTCCACTGTTTAGTACAATTCGTTTCTAGCCACTAATAGTTAAGAATCCACAAAATGAACGTATTCGATTGTTATTATTAATTTTATGCTTCATGTCTTGACCAAATATTTTTTTCCCTGGCAAGGCCAAATCCTCTTTTGTCTTGACCTGTTGTGGAACTACAAACACGCGAAAGTGGCAATGTACATCGTTAGGAGAACAAGCGGACGTCCCATCTCTCTGCATAGCCCAGGGTCTTCCTGGTTTATTAGTCCTGGCAGCTTCCGAGCAAACCATTTGACCAGTCTCCTTGAACGACACGACACTACTTCCGACCATTACCATCGGCCACGTATCGGCGTGCCCCCGTCTCTACGCGGTGTACCCAGTTTTGTCTCTGTATGTCTCCGTCTTCCCGTGTCTCTGTGTACCCAATTTCGTCTTTATGTCCCCGTCCCCTTTTTGTCAGTCTTATGTTTCCGTCTCTATGTGTCCTCCGTCTCTATATGTTCCTGTCTCATATATGTCCTCCGTCTCTATATGTTCCTGTCTCATATATGTCCTCCGTCTCTTATGTTCTTGTCTCATATATGTCCTCCATCTCTATATGTTCCTGCCTCTATGTGTCCCCCCACCCGTCTTTATAAGTTCCCGTTTCTATGTGTCCCCCACGATCTCTATGTGTCTTCGTGTCTCTTTGTCCCCGTGTCTATGTGTCCCCGTGTGGGTTTTCCTCCAAGACCAAACATCTGTTTTTGAAGAGACTGTTTAACCCTAAGCCAAACCCAAGGTATTGGACTTTCCGTTTCAAGAAAACAACCCTTACCTAATACTAACCGTTTCCCTTACCCGAACAAGCTTAGACTTTTTTTCTTTTCTTTTTTTGATGGTCGGATGAAATGACGGGTCAAAAACAGCACCAAATATGGTAGGCCTTAGGCATGTGAGGGGACACGTGGAGTAGGGGACACAGAGGCAGGGACACACAGAGCCCGGGACACTTACAGATGACTACACACTGATAGGGACGGGGCGCATTGAGAAGGGAACACATAATGCAACATACTTAGATATGCACGCACCTACTTAGATATGCACGCACACGCATGCACACATGCACACTCACACGTGCACACATGTATTCTCATACATTATCCCCCCCCCCCCCCCCCCCCCCCCCCCGTCTAATATCACAAGTTCTGGATAGACACACACACATAAAAGACGCGGGCAGAACGAAAATGGCACACAGAGATGGAGACACAACGATACGCCCCCCCCCCCCCCCCCCCCTCCTTCCCATCTGGTATGCACATACAGGCAAACAGATGCAGATGCACCGTACCTACATTGCTGTCTTCTGCCCGCATCCACTCTGCACAGACACTTTCTGGTTGACTGCTGGTGGGAGATGAACAGCACCTATGGGAAATTGACAAAGTGTAGGTGATGATGGTGGAATTAATGGGGCAGAGGAAACCTAGTGAAAGGCAAAATGGGGTGGGGGGTGGGGGTGGCAAAGGGTCCAAAGGTCCAAAGGTGGATCGAAGCAAAGTTGAGCAGTGGGGTGAGGGATTGGGGTGGAGTCTGTGATGGCGATTCTGTGACCTCAATCGGGGTTTTCTTTGTCCCTAGAGAAACGCCGGTTGAATTAGAACTGTAGAGTAGGGCAGTTGATGTGTGTGTGTGTGTGTGTGTGTGTGTGTGTGTGTGTGTGTGTGTGTGTGTGTGTGTGTGTGTGTGTGTGTGTGTGTGTGTGTTTGTTTGTGTGTGTGTGTGTGTGTGTGTGTGTGTGTGTGTGTGTGTGTGTGTGTGTATGTTTGTGTGTGTGTGTCAAGTCAAGTCAAGTCAAAATGATCTTTATTGACGATAAAAGAATAAGCTTGATATTTTACATCCTGTGTGTGTGTGTGAGGGGGGGGGGGGCGTGCGCGTGTGCGCGTACGTGTGTGTGTGTGTGTGTGAGAGAGAGAGAGAGAGAGAGAGAGAGAGAGAGAGAGAGAGAGAGAGAGAGAGAGAGAGAGAGAGAGAGAGAGATCATATTAAAGCTGCCTGTGGGTGGTGTTTTGAGATGTGCCCAAAAGCAAGCCTATCAATGTATTGTTTGAATACAATACTATAGGTCTAACCACATTCATTATTTTAGTCCC
>CM065688.1:31626020-31638520 GCA_017654935.2 Phymorhynchus buccinoides
GCCATTTTGAGACAACGCAGTCTAAAGTCTAGCCTCGCTGAAGAAAATGCATTGACCTACTCGTTTTAAAACACTTATAAGACCATTTATATATCATATTTAAAGATTATCCTTTATAAGTATGAAGGATAAGATGTTAGAGAACACAAACATACCCATAACTCAAAATTGACCCAAAAAAAAAAAAGATTTTTGACTTTGCACACCTTTTGTGAGAAACTAGCTCATCGACTTAATGTCCCTTTCGTGGTTGCGGGTCACAAACGCACCAACAGTGGACATTTTATTTAAAATTTGGCCAACCAGGCCTAGATGTATAAGTATCACACCTTCTGGAAATCAAACGCAGATTGTTTCACCTAATCTATTTGTGTTTGTATCAAGTCTATGCAGTTTTGAGAAATTAATATTGTTACATAATGTTATTACATGTTATTGTTACATAGTCCCGAAACATCTTTTTTTCTTAATCTAAAACCACAGATTTACATTTTGTTGTTTTGAGTTAGTCAACACAAAGTTGTTTTCCTCCATCATTAGAAATGACGTAGATGTGATTATTTCTGCATCATTTGGTCATCAAATTTTGCTTCTTCAATACACATTCTTTCTTCTTCTTCGTCGATCACTCACACAGTTTCCTGTAAATTTTGAGCGCAGATGCGTCATGCTGCCGTTATGCAGGAGAATGGACCTGTATAAGGCAGAAAGATAGTAGACAATCAAAGGGAAAAGTCAGAGACAAGGAGAGTGACAGATTAGAGGAAGCTAGAAGCACAGAACTTCCAGAAGGTGGGGGAACTATTTGTACGGAAGACAGCCCTCTGGTATCTCCACGGGGAATATACCTTCCTTAATTACCCCTCCTCGTGTTCTTTTAACCCCATCCCTTTTACGGTTATGGTAAATCTCTGGTTCACCCTTTACGTTTAAATGAAAGGAAAAGCAAACAGGTTATTAAAAAAACAAAAACCGGAGGGGGGCTTTTGTGCCAAACCACAATTCTTAAAATACACACAGCATAATGAGCAACTTAGGACGCGCATTTTACCGCCAGGGGGCAGTCAAACCAGTAGGGGCTTAGCGCGCGATATTCTTAGTTGGGCGTAGTGAGAGAGAGAGAGAGAGAGAGAGAGAGAGAGAGAGAGAGAGAGGGAGGGAGGGAGGGTCTCTCTCTTTATCCCCAACTAAGAATATAGAGAGGATTAGCCCCACTCGAGCGTTATGCCACCTGGCGGTCAAATTGGCGAGCTAGGTTAACCATTGATACTGACGTTGATTATAAGAAAAAACCATGACGCAGCATAATTGGAAATCCATTCTACTACAGCTGATGTTTGAAGCCAAGCATCGCACTCACGGTAATCGTGCATCAGCAGTTGTGTTGTCTTTTTATCACAGAGAAAGAGTCACATTGACTTTGGCGGTGCCAGTGATGCAGAATGAAAGATTGTTCGCCGTGTTGACTGTAATTGAAATGCCAGTTGTTGCCTGTTGCGTGTCTGTCAGAGGTGCCAGAAAGGGTGACAGATGTCTTTGACCCAGATAGGAACTCGTGCAGAATGTTAAATGCTTTGAAGAAGGCACAGAGATCTGATCAGCGCAGGTCGTTAGGACATGAGCTGAATACTTGTGATTCGCCAAACGTTTGTTTTTTTAGCATGTTATCTGCTTTTTTAGTTTTGGAGGCTTTGCTTTACTTGGATTTTTATATTGTAAAGATTACCAATCTGTTGTTTTGTGTCACCTTGCTTCTTTGTGTGTCCTCTGGCTTAGTTCTTCGTTCGTTTGTATCTTCGTTGACGTTTATTGGGTATCTTTATGCTGATTTCTGCTTGTTCTCATTGTATTTTTGTAAACATTTGGGTGGTTTTTTTTCTAACACTGCACATTTTATCTCTAGTTTGCTTGATTGCAATTTTTAACATATTATGTCTGTCTAACTTCTTACTCTTTCGTTCGACTATATTCTTATGTCTACCATCTCTCCGGCATTCTCTGCACGTGTGGTTGCGTGTTTGCGAATAGTCGTGCGTACGCGCGTGAGAGTGTGTGCGAACTTGCATGCGTGCGTTCGGATCAGAAACATGCGTGCACGAAAGAAGAAGAAGAAATGGAATAGCAGTGCACTAATGTGATCTGACCTGACATTGACCTTCGTGCCGACTGAACCCCCGTTTTTAACAGAATCGCACACGCACACAAACACTGGCATATCATATAATAAAAAGCCAAGTGTCCGTGTGTGTGTCTGTCTGTCTGTCTGAAACACAAAACAGGCCTTATAACTCCGCCGTTTTTCGACCGAATCACTTCAAATTTGCTGTGAGCCCTAACGGGACGATGACAACGGCAACCGAGGCGGCCGTGTCATTTGCGCGGTTTGGCAAATGCGCGAAACGCGGCCTCTCGGCGCCCGTATCTCCGGTATTTCTGGACCGATAGCCTTCAAATATGGCAGGTAGATGACTGGGGACAGTGACTATCGATGTGCCAAACCGGAAGTGAATCGATGCAGAAACGCGCGCGATATACGGCCGCTTCACCTTTACACAAATAACTCCGCCGTTTTTTAACCGAATCACTTCAAATTTGCTGTCAGGCTTGCTGTGGCAGGGGCGCAAATTTGAAGAGATCGGGAGAGCGCGTCACTCTCAGAGCAGCGCCAACGGGAAATGGGGCCTTATAACTCCGCCGTTTCTTAACCGAATTGCTTCAAATTTGCTGTACTCAGCGTTACCAGTACTTGGCGTTACCGCTACTAGGCGTTGCCGTTATTATGGAGAGCGCATCACTCTCAGAGCAGTGCCAACAGGAAACAGGGCCTTATAACTCCGCCTTTTCTTAACCGAATCGCTTCAAATTTGCTGTACTCAGCATTACCAGTACTTGGCGTTACCGTTGCTAGGCGTTACCGTTACTAGGGAGAGAGTGTCACTGTCAGAGCAGCGCCAACGGGAAACGGGGCCTTATAACTCCGCCGTTTCTTAACCGAATCGCTTCAAATTTGCTGTACTCAGCGTTACCAGTACTTGGCGTTACCGGTACTAGGCATTACCGGTACCCGGCGTTGCGCTAGTTTAAGTAAAAAAGCACAACTGGATGCCTCTAACATCGATGTAACTATTGACAACAGTCGATGACCCTCAACGCGAGGAGAAGAGTAGGACACTCCCATGAAGAGGGAATACATTGGAGAAAGGTCCATGAGGTGGGGTGAGGAGTGTACACAAATGAGATAGGATAGGGGTCCGATGCTCTGCCAGACAGGGGGCGCCAGGTGTCTTGTCAGTGCTGTCAATGGCATCACTGTGATCTCGAATCAGATTTGTTTTTGAACGGATGGTGTTTCGTCTCTGCGTTGCTACGCTGGAGCTTTAGCGAGTTGCTTTTCACTCATGAATCTCTTTAGGTGTTCATGGATCTACCTCGTATTCCAATGTCCTTCACACACACACGCACGCACACGCACACACACACACACACACACACACGCACACTCGCACACACACACACACACACACACACACACACACACATACACACGCACGCACGTACGCACGCACGCACGCACGCACACACACACGCACACACGCACACACACACACACACATTTATTTTCTATCAGATCTTTCGCACTCTCTTTACCTGCCTGTGTCTTTTTTGTTTTCGAGTTCTTCTTATCTGCCTTTTCCATTCTTCCCTGTATTTGTTTTTCTTATATCCTTCATACATTAAAACCCCCACACACCTATGTGACATTAATACCTCTTAACAGGAAGGCTCAGCAACAGTTGATTAAATAATGAGCCGTGCTTCGTTGCTGTCAGGTGGTTTGTGTCTGGGGTCTGTGACAAGTCGCGTGTTAACAATCAGTCACGGTCGCCGGTTCCAGCGGAAGACCTCTACCATAAAATCCCCTGGTTGAGAAATACACCCCCCCATGTTAATGGGGATACCGGGGGGTCTTTTGTATAAATAGTTCCCCCACCTTCTGGAAGTTCTGTGCTTGTAACTTCTTTTAATCTGTCACTCTCTTTGACTCTGCCTTTTCGCTTTGCTTACTGTCATCTACTATCTTTCTGCCTTACCGGTCCATTCTCCTGCCTTTAAAAAAAAAAAGAAACAGTTTCAAAAAGATTTCCTCCAGCCGAAGTCGGACTTGCTGGGCCTAACTATTTCTTAGTGAGGCGCATAACGGCAACATGACGTATCTGCGCTCATAATTGACAGGAAACTGTCTGAGTGATGGAAGAAGAAGAAGAAGAAGAAGAAGAAATACGACCGGAAAATATATCAAGTTGTTATTTAGTTTCTTTCTGTAGTAACGGTGGGTTTTAAACAAAATTTAAATTTTGTTTCAACGCGTTTATGCACCGTTAGAAAGTAAATGGGGGTATGGGGGGTGGGGGGTGGCTAACACCTTTATTTGACTAGTGCGTGTTTGTATTTTATATACAGATACGCTCATAATCAATTATAGAATAACACTGCTAAGTAACAAACAAACGCCAACGAAGTCATAATCTACTTGGTGAATATAAAAAGACCCATGCTCTTCGGTAACATACACTGGCTTGTTTGTTCATCTCTTTTCTTCTTTAAGAAATTATCTTGATTAAGTCAAAGCCTTGAGTATGTGGTTTTCTATGTCATACGACAGGCCCCTCAAACGCAAAGGAGTTCCTTTTTTCTAAACATGACAAACCTAAGTATCATGCACCAAACTGTTCTTCTTCCTCGTCGATCACACAGAGGGATATGCCAATGGCCCGCACAAAAGCAGCAGTCGCCTGGAGATCCCTCAGGCTTCCATAGAGTTTGGAGATCCCTCAGGCTTCCATAGAGTTTGGAGATCCCTCAGGCTTCCATAGAGTTTGGAGATCCCTCAGGCTTCCATAGAGTTTGGAGATCCCTCAGGCTTCCATAGAGTTTGGAGATCCCTCAGGCTTCCATAGAATTTGGAGATCCCTCAGGCTTCCATAGAGTTTGGAGACCGTACCCCTCAGGCTTCCATAGAGTTTGGAGATCCATCAGGCTTCCATAGAGTTTGGAGATCCCTCAGGCTTCCATAGAGTGTTCCCCTCAGCGGTGTAAGGTCTGGCCACATTGATGCACCAAACCATCTGTTAGTTTAATGCACACATCGAGTTCGAAATAGAGGGAGGGGGTGGGGTGCGTGCGTCGGTGGTGGTGATAGAAGAACACGCCATAACGTTAGCAGAATTCCCTGATGACGACAAATTGTTCGTGGTGTTCTTTAGTGAAGCCAGACTTGGGCGCTGCCTGCACGTAATCTTCTGATGGAAGACATCGGAATGGATGTTTCATAAATGTGCCATGTCTCATGGACGTAAAGATAAATGACCATGCACATTGTTCTAACATACCAATGCGCATGTTGGCAAGTATCAAAAGCATTCACACCAAACAGGCCTTAAACTTGCGGACGTAGGTCTTCTCTGTAAAACCCCATTCGGAACACAGAGGGAGGTCGATAGGACCCTCCAGATCTTGGATACACGTGAGGTTACATGTTAGGCTTCCTGCCAGTTGGAGACATCCCTGTCTGTTTGTCTGTCCGTCTGTCTTTCTCTTGAGCAAAGATACTTTCCGACTCCGGATTGTTCATGTTAGTTTCGGTTCCTACTCGGAGCCATAAGGCAAATAAAAAGGAAACAAAAAAGGAAAAGAACATTACCTAAGGCGAATTTTCGACAAGCTCACTGCTTTTCCTTTTTTTCTTTTTGTTTCCTTTTTATTTGCCTTATGGCTCCGAGTAGGAACAAGAGCTAACATGTCTCTCTCTTTGTATACTTGCGCTCGTGCTAGCGTTTAATCACTCCACAGTATCATATTTTGACTTTGTGTGACATGGGTTGTAAACAGTCTTGTTAAAAGCATCCAATCTTAGGAGGATTTCTTTTGCCGAAGTATTTAAAGGAAAAACAAAACAAAAGAAAAAGCGCCACAAAAGGTTTTAATATCAGATCAGACATATTTGTAGAGACCTCGGAATTAATACAACCCCAGGCTCAGGATGGGGGCCATTGGACAATTTTCTGGATGAGTGCATCTCCAGGAAATGAAACCCCCGGATTTCCATGTTATTTATTTCTCCTCTTTGTCTCTTCATTCCTTTCTTTCTCTTTTGCTTTCTTAAGTTCTTTTTCTTCATTTTGCTCGTAACGTGAAGGTCAAAGGCGTGCTGGTTTCACAAAGATGTCGGACTCAGTATCATTAAGGTTGTTACTGAATTCTGTTATTGTAGAGCTGACTAGAATAAAAGTGAGACAAATATCAGTGTAAACAACATGCGCATGCACGCACGCACGCACGCACACACACTCACACACACACACACACACACACACACACACACACACACACACACACAACACAGCGCGCGCGCGCGCGCGCGCACGCACGCAAAGCACGCACACACACACACACGCACGCACACACGCACGCTTGCGACACACGCACACTTCACACACACACACACACACACACACACACACACACACACACACACACATATCAACAACAACATACAGTATTTATACGGCGCTAAATCTTGATAGAAGTCAAATCGAAGCGCACACACACGTTGAACATTCACAACGCATTTAAACAGAGACACTATACAAAGACGAACAAGAAGATAACAGACACACGCGTATGAGAAATAGACCAAAAGGGAAGAAAGAGGAGGGACAGAGAGAATGATCTTCAATGACGGGGAAACAGGTGGGGTCGCTGCCGGAGGGAGAGAGGAAGTTTGTTCCAGGAGGTTGGTCCTGGAACAGCAAAAGAGCGCCGACCGACCGACAGTTGAAAGCTTATACTTAGGGATCTGGAGAGAAAGAGGGTCAGAAACTGAACGTAATGTGCGAGCTGGCGTATAAATTGAAATAGTGTTGCAGAGGTACGGTGGAGCGCGCGCATTCTTAAATTTTCTTTGCACGTTGACTTTTCTATTGTGTTGTTGAGTCAGCTGAGCGGTGTGGGTGGGGGTGGGGGTAGGTCTTTGAAGGGAGGGGGTGAGTACAAGAAAGGGCATTTAAAAAAAACCCTTAATTAACAGAATTTGGTTTGTCTTTTGTGGTGGAGAGTCACATAGTTTTGGATTTAGGACAGCTAAACTTGTGAGTAATTCTCATAATTAGATGAAACAACGTTAAGAATGTTAGGGTTGTGAAACTTATGTTATATTCTTGTAGCGCTGTCCGTAGAACCTACACACCCTGGCAGGACCACCAGTGAAAGAAAGACAGATCCTGGACTCGTTGGTGAAATGACTTCATTTGTTATTTAAAAGGAGAGAGAGGGAGGGAGAGAGAGAGAGAGAGAGAGAAAGAGAGAGAGAGAGAGAGAGATCAGACGAATTCGAAGTCGAAGTCGGTTTATTCATTCAAAGGCCAAGGCCCCATATGAATAAGGGGCAATAATGGACAATATTTATACATCAGTGGATTATAGCACTTCAGAACGACAACAAATCGCTTTGGAACACAAGCATATACTAGCAAACAATTACAAACTAGGACATAATTATCTCTCTTAACCGGAAAGCTTTGTACAAATACAGAGTTAGATTACGTACTGTTCTCTCATTAGTATTCGCCATCAATAAAGTTAAACGAAATTGACATGGATATTTGTAGTATTTATACGGGATTAGTTTGCTCGAAGAACACTTAGAGCAGGACATTTTAAGACAAAATGTACCTCGTCCTCAATTGAATCTTTGCATAATGGACATAACAGATCAGCATGCTGGACAATTTCGTATCGATACATGCTTTTTTATAACAGACATACCGAATCTAAACTTAGTCAAAACAGTTCGCTGACACCGATCAATATTCAACAAAAGATAGCTATGAACTAAATGTGAAGAGGCAAACATTCTATATACATCGAATCTATTGCTAGCATTTATATGACCTTCCCAATCTTGCCACCTAGTATCTGTAAGTCTTTGACGTAAGCTGCTTATAAACAGTTTTTCCCCACCTACTCCCTGACAATACCAGACAAAACCAAAACCAAGTTCACACAAACACACACGTACCTTAGTTACCCAATTACTTTTCCCCTTCGAGTCTAAATCATAGAGCATATCATACGCTTTTCGTGGCAATCTTTCACTGTCCATTTTCAATAATTTTAACCAGTAGGAAATGCACCTGACAGCAGAATTTATATGAATTGGGAATCTATTTGTCTCACCATAAACTAGATCGTTTGGAGTTTTCATCGAAACTCCCAAAAATCTTTTAAGTCCAAACAAATGAACAGATTCACAGTGTATGACAGCAGTCTTATCTAACCCCCATAACTCTGACCCATATTGTACAACCGGCTGTATCTGAGTATCAAAAACTTTAACAAACAGTTCTAATGAGTTATTATTTAACAAAGCTAATTTCCTCATAACATGTAACAACGCTTTTTTTGCCCTACTAGACAAATCTTTACAGGCTGCTGCGAAACTTAAACGAGTAGAAAACAAAATTCCAAGGTACTTATAAACATTAACTACAGGCATAATATTACCATCAAACACCCACCTCTCTCTTGCTGACAGGTAACCCCCCTTTCTGAAAACAACTATATTACTTTTACCTAAATGAACCTTTAATTGTAATTTACGAGCAGAATCTCTTAAAATGTTTAGTTGTCTTTGCAAGCCAATAACAGTTTCTGATAGCAATGCAACATCGTCTGCTAACAATAAAATGAATAATTCTAACGCGTCTGTTGGAACCTAGCACCATGTCTACCCTTATCCATTACTTCTAGAGCTAATTCATTAATGAATAAAGAAAACAGAATAGGGCTACACACGTCACCCTGCTTAACCCCCCTTGCACAATTAATATAATTAGTAAGTTTATCACCACATCTAATTCTTGTTTTAACCTTATCGTACATACTTCTAATGCATCTAAATAATTTCCCATTTATTCCATTTTTAATCAAAATAGGCCACAGTAGGTTTCTGTTGATTGAATCAAATGCCTTTTCAAAGTCGATAAATGCTACATAAAATTTGCGATTGAATGAAAATTGTTTCTGAATGAAAGCCAGAAGAGTAAACATATGGGCTGTTGTAGAGTAACCACGTTTGAATCCTGCTTGTTGTTCACCTGTTATGTTATTTTGTCTACATATTCCTGAAGTCTACGATTGATAATTGTACTAAATAGTTACTACTAATATTAGATAAGGAAATTCCCCTATAATTGTTTGTATTGTTAGCATCTCCTTTTTTATAAAGTAGTTCCACAACAGGTCAAGACAAAAGAGGATTTGGCCTTGCCAGGGAAAAAAATATTTGGTCAAGACATGAAGCATAAAAGTAATAATAACAATCGAATACGTTCATTTTGTGGATTCTTAACTATTAGTGGCTAGAAACGAATTGTACTAAACAGTGGACTGAAAATGGAAAATAAGGCGCACGCACACATATACACATACACAGAGAGAGAGAGGGGGGGGAGAGAAGAGAGAGAGAGAGAGAGAGAGAGAGAGAGAGAGAGAGAGAGAGAGAGAGAGAGAGAGACAGACAGAGACAGAGAGACAGACAGACAGAGAGAGAAAGAGAGAGAGAGACAGAGAGAGAGAGAGAGAGAGAGATGCAAACAGGCAGGCAGGCAGACAATCAGAGATAGAAAATAAACCTTGAAACAGACTGCAATGTCACTGGAACATAGGCTACAACAAACAAACTAGCACACAAGTGTGAAGTGACGTTATTTTATTCATAAAGAATCATATACAATACTTCCCTTCTACAATCTCATTAGCAAAAGGACAAAACAATACTTCCCCTCAATACCCCCCCCCCCCCCCCCCCCCTTAGCACACAAAAGTGACGTAAATTCAATACAATACTTCCCTTCTACAATCTCAACAGCAAAAGGACAAAACAATACTTCCCCTCAATACCCCTCCCCCTTTGTCCTTTTGCTATCTTTGCTGTTTACTTTTTTTGCTATTTTCTTGTGTGTGTGTGTATGTTGGTAAAAGCGTATTCGCGGACATATTCAGTTGTTTAGTTCTGTCTCATGTGAATAAGATAACATCACTTCTCACTTGTTGTGAGCTTGTTTGTTTGTTGTACAGGTCAGGTCAGGTCAGGTCAATTAAGACGACTAGGCCTCGCGGCCTCTCAAGCGTCTTAAAAAAAATTCAGTTGACACAGCTGTGACGGTTTTTGTGGACTATCAGTCATACTGGTATTTTAATTTATGTACGTGACAGAGATGGAGAGAGGCGAAGGAGATGGCGAGCACTTAGCAACAAACTGCGCAACTTGAACCTCGAACAAGAAAATAATGAGAGGTCAAGAAAACCCCCAAAGTTGGTTAGATTAAGATGAATCCTCAGAGAATGGAATTCGAAACACGGTGTTTGATTGTATTGAGCTTGACCACAGAAAGAACCGGGCATTCTCACATCTCGTTTTATCGGGTGGATATAAAGTATCAGAAATCTGCCATTTATTTTGCCTTTGCCTTTTATTTATTTCGTTGTCATATTCTTTACATGCATTCATGTGTGTATGTGTGTGTGTGTGTGTGTGTGTGTGTGTGTGTGTGTGTGTGTGTGTGTGTGTGTGTGTGTGTGTGTGTGTGTGTGTGTGTGTGTGTGTGTGTGTGTGTGTGTGGGTGTGTGTGTGTGTGTGTGTGTGTGTGTGTGTGTGTGTGTGTGTGTGTGCGTGCGTGTGCGCGTGCGCGCGTTCGTGTGTTTGTGTGAACATGTGTGTGTGTGAGGGGGGATGGTGGTAAGCGGAACTAATATCTACGATGACAGTAGGCCTGCCAATATTGCGTCGACTGATTGATGGCAGAACAATACTCATATGGCTGATATTGATCAATGTTTTATGATCCTGTCTGTCTGTCTGTCTGTCTGCTTGTCTGTTCGTTTCTCGTCTGTCTCTGGGCCCCCTCCACCCTGTATTTCTTTATGCTCACGTACGAACGTGTATCTTTGTATGTCTGTGTGCATGTGCGTGTCTGTGAGTAAGACCGCGTGTGTGCCAGCAAACCTCTGTATGTCAAGACGTCTGCGATTGACAATGTGTGTACTTGTAGGTCGACGTTTGCATGTAATGTACTTTTGCTATTTCCCCAAATACACGGGTTAGGTTTATGTAAAGTAGTGTTAAAACTAGAAAAAAAGACGAAAAAAGACACACACACCAAGAAAAAGAAAAGGAACCCCCCCAAAAAAAAAACCCCGCAACAACAACAATAACAAAAACACACACGCACACACAACAACCCAAAGGAAACAACAAACTAAACAAACAAACAAAAACCCTACCCAAGACTAAACAAAGTTTTAGAAAATTGTCCACGCAAAGTGTTTCTTGTTTTGTTGTTGTTTTTGGACCAAGTCCACAGCAATCAAGAATGCCAGGTAGGAACCAACTGTCTTTTAGTCTACAGTTGTCCAGTGAATCTAGTACAGTGAGTGTCGTTTTTGTGTGTGTGTGGTTGTGTTGTTTCTTGGTGGGGTTTTTTTTTTTTGGGGGGGGCAGGTTTGGGCAAAGGTTCAAGAATCCAGCAGAGTCCTGGAGGCATGTGGTTTATGTGGGGCATTCAGGATGGACATGTAGATGCATTAATGTGTGTGTGCATGTGTGTGCGCGCGCGCGTGTGTTGTGTGTGTGCGCGCGTGTGTGTCTGTGCGCGCGTGTGTGCGCGCGTGTGTGTATGTGTGTCTGCGCACGCGTGGTGTGTAACTGTGTATGTGTGTGTGCGTATGCGTGTGCGTGCGTGTGTGTATGTGTGTGTGTTTTGTTTGTTTGTGTGTGTGTGTGTGTGCGCGCGCACGCTTGTTATATGTGTGCCCGCATGTTATTTGTGTTTGTTTGCGCACGCGTGTGCGTACGCGCATGGTATGTGTGCGTGTTTCTTCTTCTTCTTCTTCTTCTTGGATCGCTCAGACAGTTTGCTGTCAATTATGAACGCAGATGCGTCATGCTGCCGTTATGCGCCGAACTAAGAAATAATTAGGCCCAGCATGTTCGACTTCGGCTGGAGGAAATCTTCTTGAAAGTGTTTTTAGAGAAACAGGCAGGAGAATGGACCGGAAAGGCAGAGAAATAGTAGATGACAGCAAGCAAAGGGAAAAGGCAGAGTCAAAGAGAGTGACAGATTAGAGGAAGTTACAAGCACATATCTTCCAGAAGTTGGGGGGGGGGGGGGGGGGGGGGGCTATTTATGCAAAAGACCCCCCCCCCCCCCCCCGGTATCCCCATGGAAAGTGTGCGTGTTTAAAATGGCATGCTGATGTTTGATGAGTATCCTGATGCAAGTTTAAGCGAGGATGACCGAGTAGATGTGCGTTTAATATATCTCATAGATCATTTTGTTTGTTTTGCTATCTCTTCTATACTCTTATTTTAGTAAAGCGGTGTGCTTGTGTGCGCGCGCGCGCGCGCGTGTGTGTATGTGTATGTATGTTGTTGTTCTTCA
>CM065688.1:31641020-31651020 GCA_017654935.2 Phymorhynchus buccinoides
CTGCGTGCATGCGCATTTTACTTTCATTATTCATTCATCAGTTTAGTTAATATTCATATACTTTTTTTTTAATGTATGGTTTAGGGCTAGGGTTAGGGATAGGGTTAGTATTCCAAAAAGGTTATTAGCTAAAAACGTTCCTAAAATACAGCTTTATGTATGGTAAGAAAGGCAAACACGGAAAAATACAATTAACCGAGAAATGCAGGGGGGGGGGGGGGGGGGGGGGGTGGCACATCTTGACCTTTACCTTGATCTGAATGAAAACGACGTCCTCCCTGGAGTAGATATAAAGATTGATCCTGGAGGCAGGGCAACTCCGGGAAAGTCCCGTATTTTTAACGATACAGATGTATGTATTTTTAGTACATTGATCAAGATAAGTCTTGATCTGATTATTTTAAGCTTTAAAGATACACTGATCCAGCAAGATTAAGTCCCTTGTTTTTGTTTCTGGCCAGGTGTGACCCACATACAAATTACCTCATAGGCAAACGAGGCTTGCTCTTCAAAGTCTCTGTCTGGTTTTGAATATGGGGGAATTTGGATGGGAGTCACACCTGGCCAAAATAAGATTTCTTACCAGCGAGAGAGGGAAAACACGTGAAAACGCTGATATTCACACGTGACGTGGTGGTCCTTTAATAGCAAACTCGTTAAGGAGGCTACCATTTCACGTGTCAGATCATCACAGTTTTAGTGCTGTGTACGCACGTTCAGACACTCACGTGGGGGGTCTTTAACACACTAGAAAACACACACACACAGCTAGTGCTGTGTACGCACGTACAGACACTCATACACACACATAAACACACACACACACACACACACACACACACGCACACACACACACACACACACACACACACAAACCACTGTCTTTCTCTCAGACTCGCACACATCCCCGCACACATCCCCAATCCATCAATTTGTTTTCTTTGCCTCTCCATCCAAACCCCAATCAGATGACAATCACTTTCTCTGTTTCTAACTGTTTGGTTGCTTTTTGATGAGGAGAGGTGGCATTTTAATTCTCCCTTTCAGCTTCTACGCCTTTCTTTCCCATCATTTGTGTCCTTTCTTTACATTCTATTTCTTCTGTGTTTGCTTTTAGTTAAAGATACACTGCTGACGCACCACGATTAAGTCCCTTGGGTTTTTTCTGTTGCTGTGGCCCACATACACATCATGCTTAAATTTTGAGGCTGCATGATGTTTCGTTTTGAATTTGGGGGCATTTGTATGGGAGTGAGACCTGGTCAAAACAAGATTTCTTTCCAGCTGTAAGAGGTCCACCCGTGATTTTGACACGTGATCTGGTGGATCTTTAAGGGGTTCTCAATGTAAACGGTATTTTGGGATCCGCTTGTTTTGGATTTTCTTGAAAAATGGGTTTTGATGAAATATAAATGGCACCCCGGGTTTTTTTTTGTATAAATAGTTCTCACACCTTCTGAAGTTTTGTGCTTGTAACTTCCTCTAATCTGTCACTCTCTTTGACTCTGCCTTTTCCCTTTGCTTACTGTCGTCTACTATCTTTCTGCCTTGCCCTTTCCGGTCCATTCTCCTGCTTTTTTTTCAAGTAACACTTTCAAAAAGATTTCCTCCAGCCGAAGTCGGACTTGCTGGGCCTCACTATTTCTTAGTTAGGCGCGTAACGGCAGCATGACGCATCTGCGTCATAATTGACAGGAAACTGTCTGAGCGATCGAAGAAGAAGAAGAAGAAATGTAAATGGTTCTTTAATTATGTCTGTCTTGTTATTTATTTCTTCCTGTGTTTCATTATTCTTGCTTTTCACATGGTCTGTCTGTATATATAGGGGAAGACGGGGTAAAAAGCGCATGGGCGGGTAAGAAGCCTACCCCAATTACCTCATGAAATGAAGCAAATTTCAGTCTCATTTTGCCCATGAGACGAGTGTTAATGTTTAGCATTCGTCTCATGGGCAAATTTGACTGAAATTATCTGTATTTCATGAGATAATTGGGGTGGGCTTCTTACCCGCCCATGCTCTTTTTACCCCGTCTTCCCCTACTATTGATTGGCTGGGTATTGCCCTCTCCATCGCCTTTTTCCTTTCCTGTTTTTTCCAGTCCTTTAAATAATTAATTATCCTAAACAACGACCTTGAGGTTTTACATTTCCAAGAAAAATTACTTTATGATCTTAATTTTTAAAGAAAAAACATGTTACATATGTGTTTTTGTTCATTTGTATATATGTACTTTTCTATATTCTACTCATGTAAAATTTATGTACGTTCGTCATGTTCAGATTGTGTAAGATAATGCATATTCTATGGTGTATTTGTATTAAATATGTAAAGCGCTTAGAGCCCTAAATCAGAGAATAGGCGCTATAAAAATATTCATTATTATTATTTGTATTAAATATGTAAAGCGCTTAGAGCCCTAAATCAGAGAATAGGCGCTATATAAATATTCATTATTATTATTATTATTATTATATTATGATATAATCTTAATTTTGTTTTCCTATGAAAAGAAAGAGATGAAGAGGACTGTTTTCTTTACCAGTTCACATGCTCAATTTGTTTTATTTTGTTCTTTAACCCTTTGACTGCCAGAGAAAATTAAGGAAAAAATCATTGGGCAAATCATGACATAAGAGAGACAACTGATAGAGCCAATCTGGCAACATGGGCTGGGGATATGACTGTGTTAGACCAAAAGCCAACATAGCAGGGTTATTCCTCTTCATCTGATGACATCATCAGTGATGTCATCAGATCAGTACATGATACGTTGGTGGCAGTCAAGGGGTTAAAAAGAAGGAGAGAAACATGAAGAACAGTGTTTCATTGTCAGTTTATATGCTCACTCATGCACACACGCATAGACACTCGCAAATACGCGCATGCGTGCGCACATTCACACAACATAAAAATGCGCGCGCACGCACATACGCACGCACGCATTCAAAACAAAAACCCACACACATCGACACACACTAACAAACGAGCAAGAGCATGCCGACACACACACACACACACACACACAACACACACACACACACACACACACACACACACACACACACACAAACACATAGACTCACAGACACACGTGCACGCACAAATACACAAGGAGACCCAAACACACAGACAGGCACACAGAAAGGAGCACGCACGCACACGCACGCACAACACACACATACACATACACAACACACACACATACACATACACACACACACACACACTGGGTACACACACACACACACACACACACACACACACACACACACTCACTCACTCACACACACACACACACACACACACACACACACACACTCACACACACACACACACACACACACACACACACACACACACACACACACACACTCACACACACACACACACACACACACACACACACACACACACACACACACACACACACACACACACACACACACACACACACACACACACACACACACACACACACACACACTCACTCACTCACTCACTCACTCACTCACTCACCGTAAATCACTCCCATGTTCTTATAAACTTTTTCTCTGAAACTCAATCTACGTAGATCACCCTCACTGTCCTAACCCACCTATGAATAATAACCTAACACACTCTCATGTCCTCCTAACCACCACCCTCCCCATGTTTGCCCTAACGTCCACCCCCCCCCCCCCCCCCACACCACTCATCAGATGAGCAATATCTAATGTCTTTTTAATCATCTGATTAGCTTTTTTCGCAGAGCAAGGGTGGCATTTCAATTTTCTCCCTTACGGGGGTCTCTGAGGACAATTGTTTTGTTTTTTGGGTTCTAACTTCCTTTTTTTTAATTTTTTTTTTTTTTAATGCACTTATTCTGCTTTGGGGAAAACATATCTGAATAAAAAGGGCATGTTTGTGCTTTTGTTTTGGTTTGTTTTTTAAAGTCAGATTCTGTTGATTTTTTTTGTTCGTTGGAATTATAGATCTATGGGTGGGTTTTTTTCTTCTCTTAATTTCGTTTTTGTCTCTTTGTCTTTTATTTTTGTCTGTCATTGTGGGGTTTTCTTTCTCTTATTCGCGTGTGATGCATACATTCGTATCTACTGGCACGTATGCGTGTGTTTATGTGCGTTTACGAAGTGCCGTGTGTGTGTGTGTTGTCTTTGTGTAATGAAAGGGTGTGTGTGTGTGTGTGTGTAGATGTGTGTCAAAGTCAAAGTCAAAAATACTTCATTATCACGTCAGGTGAAATTACAGTGTGGTCTCGTACAAGCACAATACAAGCAAGGAAACACATTTGCATGCATTAAAAGCGGAAACAAAACTAAGGAAAACTGGATAACAAATCATGCTTCGCAAGAAGTTGGACATATTTAGGGTCGATACAAGCCCTCTTTCCCTCCATTTCTATCCTCGCATTCTGATTTATACACCCCCACCCTACCCCCAAACCCCCACCCTCTCCAAGTCACCCCAAGCTTTCACATATTTTGGGTCCCTTCCCGTTCCCAACATTTCATGCGCGCCCCTCTTCTCTCTCTCTCTCTCTCTCTCTCTCTCTCTCTCTCTCTCTCTCTCTCTCTCTCTCTCTCTCTTCTCTCTCTCTCTCTCTCTCTCTCTCTCTCACTCACAAACATAGAGACACTTATACACACACACAAACATCACACACGTACACACACACGCACGCACGCACGCACACACGCACACGCACACGCACACACACACACATACACACACACTACTGTACAGGTTTTTAACATGACCAGATATACCTCTAGGCCTAAGCTAATGTATAATTCCTCATTATTTGGTCTTAGCAGTGTGTGTGTGTGTGTGTGTTGTGTGTGTGTGTGTGTGTGTGTGTGTGTGTGTGTGTGTGTGTGTGTGTGTGTGTGTGTGTGTGTGTGTGTGTGTGTGTGTGTGTGTGTGTGTGTGTGTGTGTGTGTGAGAGAGAGAGAGAGAGAGAGAGAGAGAGACAGACAGAGAGAGACAGAAGAGGGAGATAGAGAGTCATTGAGACAGAGATGAGAGAGAGAGAGAGAATACGAATACGAATACGAATACGAATGTTTAATGAGGGTAAACGGATAAGCTCAAGCTTCTTTACACCATGCCCTCGAGGGGAAAAAGAAAAGCCAAATAACAAGAAAAGGAAAACAAAAAGAAAGTAAAAAATGCATAACAAGAATAGAAAATAACAACAGGCATGTTCACAGTAAATTGAAGAACATGCGAAAAAAAATTCAAGCTCAAACGAAGAGCTCGTTCACGTACTCGCACACACACAAAAACATACAGTATATCCTATAACTATACCAAAACATGCATACCTAGTCTCTCGTGGTGTGTTCGAACACACATGTGCAAATACGCTCATGGTCCAATGATAGAATACAATACACTAATAACCCCACGTTATAGAGAATCATTATATTTACGCAAAGTCATTATTATTTCTAAACAAACAGCGAATATTTCTAGGAAGTTAATAGCTTAAAACTTTTCTAAGAGGTGTTTGTGATATGTTCTTTTAAAGGATGAGACACTTATTAGGTTTTTATTGCAATTTTCTAATTCATTCCATAATTTGCTACCGGAGTATGTAAGGGAGGTCATAAACAGGTTTGTTCTAGGGCGAGGAATATAAATTATATTTTTGCTACGAATGTTAGTAATAGGAAATCGTTTGCATAGATAGGCCGGTGTCAGTTTATTCACAATTTTGTACATGAAAATAGCTTTGTTGAGGTAAAATTTGTAGTCTAATGGAAGAATGCCTAGTTCCTTATAATCGCTATTTTGAAGTGAAGATGGCTTAAGAAGAACAATTTTTAGAGCACGTTTGTAGAGTCTTTTCAGTGGCTTTAAGCAGTTTTCGCTAGCAAGATCCCAACAAGTAGAAGCATAATCTATTTCAGGCTGAATGTATGCATTAAAAAAGAGTTTTCGAGTATGGATGTCGAGGAAGTGCTTTATTCTGTTTAGTTGGAATACTTTCTTCGCTATATTTTTACAGATGGCAGAAATGTGATTGGACCATGATAAATTATTGTCAATAGTTACACCTAGTAATTTACAGGAATCTATTTCTTCCAGAAAATTATTATAAATTTTGAGTTTGGGTAGGGTATCTTTTAAGTTTTGGCGTTTTTGCCGAGTAGTTATTAACATAAATTTAGATTTACTTGGATGAATTGCCATATTATTTTTTTCTGTCCATGCTGTAAGATTATCTATGTCATTTTGAAGGAAGGAACAAACCTTATTTGGATTTTTGTCCTTAGTATGAAGGGTTGTGTCGTCAGCAAAGAGTTCACATTGAGATTTTAAGTGAAGGGGTAAATCATTAATATAAATTGAGAATAAGATAGGCCCTAAGACAGATCCTTGGGGGACTCCATATTTGATAGGCATAGAGGACGACATTATAAAATCTTGGGAAACAGTCTGTGTTCTATTGTTAAGGAAGGATGCTATCATGTTAACGGAGTTGGAATGTAGGCCATACAAAGTAAGTTTTCTTAAAAGAAGGGTGTGATCAATCGTGTCAAAGGCTTTGGCGAAATCGAGAGAGAGAGAGAGAGAGAGAGAGAGAAGAGAGAGAGAGAGAGAGAGAGAGAGAGAGACAGACAGACAGACAGACAGACAGACAGACAGACAGACAGACAGACAGACAGACAGAGACAGACAGAGAGAGAGAGAGAGAGAGAGAGAGAGAGAGAGAGAGAGAGAGAGAGAGAGAGAGTTTGCATCACGCAGCATTTTCCTTTCTCCGTCATGTGCCCCCCCCCCCCCCCCCCCCCCCCCCCCCCTCCTTTATTATCTTCCCACCCCAATGTCCGATGCAAGACAAATGTCGCCTTTTCGGACTGGGGATCACAAAGGCAATCAAATTATAGAAAAGAAAAGGTTATTTTTGTGGCTCTATAAATAAACACTCCTAACGTGAAAATCATCTCTGTCATTTGTTGTTGTTGTTACAGTTCGTAGTGTAGAGTGGCACCGAGGTGTCGCGTTCGCCTCGTGTCAAGTGAACCCGAGTTCGAACCTGGCTACAGGGGATTTTTCCTCTCACTTTGCACTAGGCCTTACGGTCTGAACGTGGATTCTTTCGGATGAGACAATAAACCGAGGTCCCGTGTGCCCATGCACTTAGCACACGTTAAACCCAATGGCAACGAAAAAATTGTCATTTGGTAAAAATAATGAACGCCCTCCCTTTCTTTCCTCATCATTCACACAAAAATCGCGTGCAACATTTTTTTAAAAATTGGGTGGCGCGCCTCTGGCTGCGACGCGCTCTCCAGGTGGGAGCAACCCGAATTTCACAGAGACGCCTCTGTGACTATGAAATACCTAATACCTACCTAATTCCATATTTTGACATTTGGTATGCTGCTGCTGCTTTTAGTGTTTTCAATCGTTGTGCTACCTCGTTTCTTGTGCTTTTGCCTTCCATCGTGATTTGTTTTCACTAAAAATATTGGTAAAGGTCAAGATGTCCCCCCCCCCCCCCCCCCCCCTACCTATCTCGGTTAATTCTATTTTTCCGTTATTGCCTTTCTTACCATAGCTGTATTTTAGGAACATTTTTAGCTAATAACCTTTTTGGAATACTAACCCTAGCCCTAACCCTAGCCCTAACCCTAACCCTACCCCCCACCCTATAAGACGGAAAAACGCAACGAACCACAACTGTGACAAATCGCGGTGTACTGCAGTACATAGTGGGGGGTAGGGTTAGGTTTAGGGCTAGGGTTAGGGATAGGGTTAGTATTCCAAAAAGGTTATTAGCTTAAAATGTTCCTAAAATACAGCTTTATGTATGGTAAGAAAGGCAAAAACGGAAAAATAGAATTAACCGAGAAATGCAGGGGGGGTGGCACATCTTATTTACAGATTTTCTTATTGTGTTTTATATGGTGTTTTTTTCTTCTTCTCTTGTTGGATGTTTTTTTCTTTTGACGTTTTATATCCTACTGATTTTATTCTCTTGCTTCGTGTGATTTTGGTGTCGTTTTTATATGTATATATATATTTGTTATCATCTAGTTTTGTGTGTTTTTGTTCCCATATATCTTGTTGTACTGTTCTTTTATGGGTTTTAGCTCTCGTGTTTTATATATTATGGTCCATCTCTCCTTCTGTGTGTTTTTTCTCTCATGTTTCATTTCCCTTTGTGCTCCTGTTTCGTGTGATATTTTGGCTCTCGTGTTTTCTTTCTTTCTCTTTCGGTTGTTATGTCTGGTTTCATGTATATGTGTCTCTTCTTTTATACACATTCTTTCCCCCCGTGGGGATACCGGGGGGGGGGGGGGGGTCTTCCGTACAAATAGCTCCCCCACCTTCTGGAAGTTATGTGCTTGTAGCTTGTAGCTGTCACTCTCTTTGACTGCCTTTTTCCTTGCTTTGTGTCATCTAGTGATCTATCTTTCTGACTTTTGGCCCATTCTCCTATCTTTTTTTCTAAAAACAAAATCTTCCATATATTTTTTTCCTCCGAAATCGGAATGTGTCGGCTGAATGCAGCGGGGAGACCAGTGAACACTGGAAAACAGACACATACGTACCCATTGTGGCCCTGAAACACAGAAGAACATTCACATTCTTTTCTTGTTTTTATTCTCATATTATATAATCATTTTGCGCAGTTAGATGGTGTGACTATGTTCTTGTGTTTGATATGCCTTTGTACTCCTGTTTTGTGCGTCTTTTGTGAGGGAACTACAGATGGGGGGGGGGGGGGGGGGGGAGGGACGTGCGAAAGGCCTGTCTCTCCTTGTTCTGTTTCTCTTTAACCCTTTCACCGCCAGCCATATTTCAGCCAAAAAAAGTTCCATTAAATTTACCTGGGTAGAGAACAAAAATCCATCTGCAGTATTGGGGATTCTTCTGTGACATATATAAAATAAGGTCTATCCTTACTTCCCAAAACTAAGACAATAGGGTCTTTAGAGAATAGATCCCAGTTTGATGCCTTTTACTGGCATTGGTGTTAAATCACTGTGGTGCTAAAATGCGACTTTGGCGGTAAAAGGGTTCATGCATCGCATACCCACACTATTGTACACGTACGATAGACGCAGGACGCACATGCACAAGAGAACACAACACAACACACACACATACCACACCACACCACGCACCTCACACACTTATACACTACACCACACCCACCCACACCACACCACAACACACCACACCACACCATACTACACCACACCACACACACACACACACACACACACACACACACACACACACACACACACACACACACACACGCACGCACGCACGCACACGCACACGCACACGCACCACACACACACACACACACACACCACACACACACACCACACTATACCACACCATACCATACCACACCACACCACACCACACCACACACGCGCACACGCACACACGCACACGTACACACACACACACACACACACACACACACACACACACACACACACACACACACACACACCACACCACACCACACACACACACACACACACCACACACACACACACACACACACACACCACACACACACCACACCACCCACCCACACCACACCACCCCACCCCACACCACGCCACATCATATCACACACACACCACACACACATACATACACACACACACACACACCACACCACACCACACCACACCACACTACACCACACCACACCACGCCATATCACACCACACCACACCACACTACACCACACCCCACCACACCACGCCATATCACACCACACCACACCTCACACACACACACACACACACACACACACACACACACACACACACACACACACACACACACACACACACACACACACACACACACACACACACCACACACACCACCACCACCACCACCACCACCAACACACATACAATACCAAGCATGCATGCTTTTCATTTCCCAGCGGAAGAACAGGACGAACCCTTGAGCTGAAAGACGCTGGGCTCTAAATAATGACAGTTGACCGGCCCC
>CM065688.1:31656020-31673520 GCA_017654935.2 Phymorhynchus buccinoides
TTGAATTGTGTAAGTGTGTGTGTGTGCTTGCTTATAATAAATAGTCTTGTTTTGTATTGTACTTCTGGTGTGCGCGTGTGCCTTCTCCTGCGAGTTTGTCTGTCTGGGCGTGCGAGACTCTCCTCGGGGTTCGCGATTTCCCTCTCCCGATCTCTGATCAGGATCGAGCGGGGGATTTCGTGACATCTTGGGCTCGTCCGGGATTGTCTCGCATCTGTCCCAGGCCGGCAGGTTCGCTGGGATAAGGCAGTGAATGTTTGGGGTGTGAATGTAAGGGTGGTTGGTTGGGAGACCGTGTAGAGGCAAGGCGGTCCGGTTTTCCCTCATTGCTTAGGTCTTTTGGCCGGTTGAGTGGAAAATTTGTTGTGTTCGTTTTGTTTACTTGTTTGTCGGAGAGCGTGTGAAATATAGTTATTTAAGACCACTTATAGTTTTTTTGTGTGTTCTAAAGTTTTGAGCGCACACGCGTTTATAAAACAAACTGAGATAAAGTTTGTTTAGGGTTTTTTCTTAGTTTGTTTTGGGAATAGGGGGTTAAAAGAGGGGATTAGTTAGGAATAAAGGGGGGAAAGAACTGGGGAAAAGAAATAGTTCTAGTTCCTTCAACAACAAAAAAGATCTCGACT
This sequence comes from Phymorhynchus buccinoides, assembly GCA_017654935.2. NCBI lineage: Eukaryota > Metazoa > Mollusca > Gastropoda > Neogastropoda > Raphitomidae > Phymorhynchus > Phymorhynchus buccinoides. Next base: position 31,656,647 of record CM065688.1, read on the forward strand.
GGTTGAGCTTTGGCTTGTTCAGTCTGAGAAATGATTCCCTCCCTTGACACACTAGTTTGCATGCATTGACTGAGTGCTGGTGTGTGTTAGTCTTATTTAAAAATTCATTAATGTGTTGTTGTTTTTTGTGTTCATATATATGTACGCGCATATTTAATTAGCAAACTAAACCCGGACTATTCACTTGGAACTATTATCGTGTCTGTGACTGGTTCTATTTTGCAAGACAATTCTTGGTTTTGATGCATTGTAGTTGATTTGCACTGAATTGCTGTGTTCCGTGCATTGGATTGTGTCTTGCATTGAGTTACCATTTTTTATTCCATCGCTTGGTTATTTGTTGAGTTGCATGTGAACCTGTGCGCGCACGCGTTTATGCTTAGTGTAGCTTGTGCTATAGAGCAAACTTGCTGGGATAAACCGGAATGTTTGTGTAACACAAACCGTAGTTTTTTATAACACTTTCAAACACTGGGGTGTGTTCATAGCTACATCGTTGTTAGTTTTACCGCAGAAAGTTACCGCAGGAAGTTACTGTGCGCTGTTTGGCCGTTGAGGTAGTTCGTGCGACCGCCTCCCGTGGTGCGCAATAGGGTTTTTGTGCAAACGTGGTTGTTGTCCACGCGGGTCATTTAGTCGCAGAAGCGTTCTACGCTGTGTAAATTAGCGCAATAGTGGTTAGTGTGGTAAAGCTTTATGCGGAGTAGTTTAGTTAGTGTTTGGTTTAGTGTGGTTTAATTCGACGTAGTTTGTGGGATTTCCTGCGCGCGTTAGTGTGTGTTACTGCGATTCATCGTCTTAGTTGCATAACCGTTAGTGTTGAAAGAAAAAATGGCAAGTCACGAGTATGATTTAAGGTCGCGCAGTGGGGCTATGTGGGACCTGTCGACGGATCCTTCTGTACCGACTACGCCCTCAGCTGTTTCTACCTCCGTCGTTACTACCGTTGTGTCCTCACCCCCATCTTCTTCCATGACTTCTGTGGCTACGGCTATGCACACTCCGGTTGTCCATGCTGCAGTTGACCATGGAGGAGCACGGTCTAGGGTTGGACCAGTTTCGACTCCCCTTAGCCTAGGTCGTGGTAGGGGAATCTTTCTTAAGTCAGGTGCCACGACAGAGGAGAAGCCTGGAGAGCACCATCCTTCCTCGAAAGGAAACAGCGAGTTTTCCATGTTCATGGCTGCCATGGCTCAGATGGAGCAGCAAAGAAGGGAAGAGATGGCTGAGATTGAACAGCTTAGAAGAGAGGAAAAAGAAGAGCAGGAAAGACTTAGGAAGGAGGAAGAGGAAAAGAAAGAACAAAGAAGGAGAAGAAGGAACTTAGGAAGGAGGAAGAGGAAAAGAAAGAACAAGAAGGAAGGAGGAGGAGGAAAAGAAAGAACAGCTTAGAAGAGAGGAAAGAAGAGCAGGAAAACTTAGGAAGGAGAAGAAGAAAAGAAAGAACAGCTTAGAAGAGAGGAAAAAGAAGAGCAGGAAAGACTTAGGAAGGAGGAAGAGGAAAAGAAAGAAGAAGAGAGGAGGAGGAAAAGAAAGAACAGACTTAGAAGAGAGAGAAGAGCAGGAAAGACTTAGGAAGGAGGAAGAGGAAAAGAAAGAACAGCGAAGGAGAGAGAAGAAAAGAGAGCTGGAGAGAGGGAGCTAAGAAGAAGAGGAAAGAACAGCGATGGAGAGAGGAAATGAAGCTGGAGAGGGAACTAAGAAGAGAGGAAAGAGAAGAGAAAGAACGCAGGTGGAGAGAAGAGAAAGAGGAACGTGAGGCGATTCGCCAAGAGGAAGTGAGAAGGAGAGAAAAGCTGGAACAAGGACGTGAGTCAGGAAGCAGGTCTAAGGTGTCGACCCCTGTACTCAAGCTTCCAGAACTGAAACCCGGCGAAGATATTGACTTGTTCCTAGAACATTTCGAGAAAATGGCTAAGATCTACCTCTTAACTGATGATGAGAAACTCATCCATCTGTCATCTTCCCTCACCGGCAAAGCCAAGGAAGCCTGTTTCAAGATGGGAGAGGACGAGACCTATGATAATTTACAGAAGGTTCTTCGTCAACAGTTTCGCCTTTCGCCTGAGACCTATCGCCGGAAGTTCCGCAATAGTAAGAAGGAGTCCAGCGAAACCTTCTATCAGTTTGGGACAAGGCTTCGTCAGGCACTGAAGCACTGGGAAGAGCTCTCTGAGGCCGAGCTGAAGGATTTAATCCTCATTGAGCAACTCTACAACACCGTGTCCCCTGAGCTCCGAATACGGATGAGTGAGAAGAAGCCGACTACCTTCGATGCTGCCATCGAGATCGCAGAAACTTACTCGGAGGCTAGGAGAACCGTCGCCTCCAGGGGATCTGCCAGAGATAGTCAGACCCCTGTCTCCACTCCTCTCCAGGAAACTACCCCTTCGTCTCCAACAAAACCGCCAACGAGGGACCAAAAGGTGTGCTTCCAGTGCCGGACCCCAGGGCATATTAGGAGGTTCTGTCCCGAGTTGCGGAGACCGTCCTTCCAGGATAGCGGTCCTCGTAGTGGGAAAGCCACCGGAGGCCGAAGAGCCCTCGCTCAATTTGTCTCGTCACCACGCAGGGACGGATGTCCTGTTTTTCTCTCCAGAGTGGCTGGGAAAGTAGCTGACAGCGTCAGAGATACCGGCGCTACGGCCATCTTTATGGATGAGAACCTCATACCTTCTGGCGCACTCAAAGGACCAGAATGTGAAGTGTCGGGAATTGAGGCTCAGTTTGTGTGCCGTCGCCCCACCTACTTGGTCGAGATGTGTACCCCTTACTTTGAAGGCAAAGTATGGGCAGTGGCTCTTAAGCGGCCAGCATATTCATTGCTGCTAGGGAATACTGTGTGCTTTGGAGATGGGACGGAGCAGACTCTAGCGTCAATTCTGCCCGAGAAAGTCTACGTGGGCGCAGTTACTCGCGCCATGGCCAAGAAGGTGGATGAACTCCAACCCATTGTCCGGCCGGGACTGGAAGTGTTTGCGGAGGAGGTGACACCACAAGTGCTCCGCAAGCTTCAGTTGCAAGACAGCCAGCTGGATAGGGTGAGGGAGTTAGTGGACGCTGAACCTAGGGCTACCAAGACCGGCACTATCTCTTTCAAAGAAGAGAAGGGTATCCTTTATCGCCACTACCAGAATGACAGGACAAACGCCAAGCAGATCGTTGTACCCCAGGGACTGGTCCCGTCGGTGCTGAAAGTAGCTCATGACGCACCCATGGCTGGACACATGGGCACCCGCCGGACTCAAGAAAGGGTACAACAGGATTTCTACTGGCCCCTAATGTCTAGAGACGTCAAGACGTACTGTCGGACCTGCGACCCCTGCCAACGGACTATCCCGAGGGGAAAGAACCGTAGGGTGCCACTGGGATCTGTCCCGGTCGTGAAAGAACCCTTTGCGAAGGTGGGCGTCGATTTGATCGGACCCATTGCCCCCCCATCCGCCCGTGGCCACCGCTACGTCCTAGTGCAGGTGGACTACGCCACCCGCTACCCGGAAGCAGTTCCCCTTAAGAACATTGACGCTGTGACGGTAGCGGAAGCTCTTTGGAATATGTGGACGCGGACAGGGATTCCTAAGAAGGTGTTCACAGACCGAGGCACCCAATTCATGTCCGAGGTCATGAGAGAGGTCTACAAGTTATTGTCTGTTGACCGTCAGTCAACTACACCATATCATGCACAGTCAAACGGACTCGTCGAGAGATTCAACGGGACCTTGAAGCTCATGTTAAAGAGACTGTGCAGGGACAAGCCTCGAGAGTGGGATCGCCTCATCCCAGCAGTTCTTTTCGCCTACCGTGAGGTACCACAGGAGAGCATGCGGTTCTCTCCGTTCGAGCTGCTGTACGGACGAACGGTGCGGGGTCCTTCGTCTGTCTTGAGAGAACTGTGGGAGAGAGAGGACTTTGAACCAGAGGCTCGAGAAGAATGTGGCTATGTCATTAGCCTGCGAAACAAGATCGAGGATGTATGTGACTTGGCACAACAGCATCTGGAGAACGCTGCCAGGAAGTACAAGAAGTTGTACGACCGCTCGGCTAGAGACAAGTGCTTCCAACCCGGAGATGAAGTCTTGTTGCTCCTGCCACTGAAGAAGAACAAGCTCCAGCTCGAGTGGCAGGGACCATTCAAGGTGATCCATCGAATTGGGAACTGCGACTATCGAATCAAAGTGCGAGGCAAGGAGAAGCTTTATCACGCAAACCTGCTGAAGCAGTACTTCAGGAGGGAGCAGGTCAATGCGGGATCTACACCCATGGTTGTGGAAGAGGATGTGGAGGAGCCTTCTGTGGAGAGAACTGACATCCCAGTGGTGCCCATCAAGTCGGAGGAAACGTGGAGAGATGTATCTGTGGCAGAAGATCTTTCTCCTCGCCAACAAGAAGAAGCTAGGGCGCTTTGTCAAGAGTTCTCCGACATCCTCTCTGACAAGCCATTGAGGTGTATTGTGGGAGGCTGCAGTCTCACCCTCTCTGAAGAAAAGCCGGTACGGGTGAAACAGTACCCCCTGCCCCACTCCCAGACCGACGTGATCGAAGAGGAAGTACGGGCTATGTTGGACATGAAAGTTATAGAAAGAGCCCACTCCCCTTACTCAGCTCCAATTCTTTTGGTCAAGAAACGAGACGGGAAGATGAGATTCTGTATTGACTTTCGACGACTCAACAAGATTCTGCTGTTCGACGGCGAACCTATGCCAGATGTCGAAACCATGTTTGCCAAACTGCACGGAGCCCATTACTTCACCAAGCTCGACCTAGCTAAGGGCTATTGGCAAATCTCCATGGATCCTTCTGACAAACACAAGACCGCCTTCACGACTCCTCAGGGGCAGTTCCAGTTCACAGTCATGCCCTTCGGACTGAAAACTGCCGGAGCCGTGTTCAGCAGGATCATGAGGGAGGTGTTGGGACCATTAGAGCTAGAGGAAGCACAGAACTTCATGGACGATCTCATCGTGGCTACCAGAGATTGGAAGAGGCATGTGCAAGTCCTTCGACGTATCTTTCAACGGCTACGCGAAGTTCAACTAGCGGCCCGACCCAGTAAGTGTGAGATCGGCAAGAGTGAGGTGTCGTTCCTCGGACACTTTATCAAACAGGGACAAATCCTGCCAGAGGAAGAGAAGGTACGGAAGGTGGCACAAGCCAGGCCTCCTGAGACCAAGAAAGAGTTGCGAGCGTTCCTCGGCTTGGCAGGATATTATCGGAAATTCATTCCCCACTTCGCAGAGATAGCCCTGCCATTGACCAACCAAACTAAAGGAGGGAAGGTTGGACGTATCACGTGGGACGAGGAGTGCCAAAAGGCATTTGACACCCTCAAGACCAAACTAACGAGTGTTCCGGTCCTGCTGCTACCTGACCCCAGCAAACCGTTTGTGTTGCGAACGGACGCCTCCGCCTCGGGATTGGGTGCCAGCCTGATGCAGGACCAAGGACAGGGTCTACAACCTGTGGCCTATGGAAGCAAGAAACTGAGCGAAGCCGAAACTCGATACCATACTATCGAGCAAGAGTGTTTGGCTGTGGTCTGGGGCCTCAGGAAGTTTTACCCCTACCTCTACGGGCGAGAGTTTGTGCTGCAGTGCGACCACCACCCACTGCAGTACATCGACAGGATACGCCCTGTCAGTCGGCGACTCATGGGGTGGGCGATGGAACTCCAGAGTACCCCTTTCTCTTTCCAACACATTCCTGGGAACCAGAACCTTGAGGCTGATTACCTCAGCCGACTGAGCGGACAGCTTGATGAGCCCAAACCTTCAGAGGACAACTTGGCGACGTCCCAGGCTGCGACACGATGAGTGTTTTCACCCAGTACGTGCTTTTCCGGAAGGGGGGTGTGTCACGAGTTTGTGACATTGTTCTTCTGAACAGACAGAGAAAGGCACAGTCTACCACTCGATCGCAAAGGACCCCGAGATCTTTCCTTTTCTTTGAACCTAATCGAGACAACCTACTTGTGAAATCCGTGCAACCCGTGTTAGCTCTGACCTCTCGCGAGACTCCACATTCAACTGGCGACTTCATGAGTTTTATACCGGTCAAACGTCACTCCATATTTTTCCTTCAGTTAAGCAACATCGCTTCATCGCTTCATCCTTTCTCCTTTTCATCGTTCTGTCCACCTACGGCCGCCCAGTGCTGAGGTGTGGTGAGGGCCACGTCCCTGAAGGATCCTGTTATCAATTGTTTATCCTGCACGAGTCCTAGACGTGGGGATAGCGAAGCTGTTGAGCTTCGGCTGAAATCGTCTCTTCTCTTCATCCTCATCGCCATCTTCACCCCTTTTTATTTGGTTCCTCATCGTCCTCCCTTCCCCGTCATCGTCCCTGGCGTTCACTGGAGTCCTGGAAGAAAGCTGTGGCCGGTCCGGAACCCCTTCCACCTGCTCGCGCTTACCCCGAGCCCTTGGCGAGACCAGAGCTGCGACTGTCTTGTGGGGAGGGTTCTTCTTCTTCATTCCGCCACTTGGAAGTTTGTCCTGATCCTGATCCTGATCCTGGTCCTGATCCTGAGCCTGAGCCTGAGCCTGAGCCTGAGCCTGAACCTGACCTGACCTGTTGCTGCCTGGCTGACCGCCCGGTCAACCGCTCTTTTCTCCGTTTCCGGCTGTGGGAGGCCGCCCGCCTTTCTGTCTGGCCCCGTGTTAGGCCCGATCTGTGGGCCTGTCTGTGCGTTCGGGCCAGGCTTCGACGTTCCTGTTGAGGAGTCTGGGGCGACCTCTGCCGTCTCTCTTCTTTTGTTTCTGCTGCTGTAGCCTGCCCCAGGAGGGGGAGCAGTTTTTCTACTGACTTTTGTTTTCCCCTTTGTCTTCTTCTTCGGACGCTCTGCTGTTTTTGTTGGACTTCTTTTCTTCGTCTGCCCTTTCGTCGTTTTTCCCTTCAATTTTGTGTTTCTGCTTACAAACTCTCTTTTAGTTATTCAGTTAAGTTGCCGGCTTTAGTTTATTCTTTGGACAAACTTTTGAATGCCATGTATATTGTGTAGATAATTTGTTAAACATTGAGTGTATTGAATTGTGTAAGTGTGTGTGTGTGCTTGCTTATAATAAATAGTCTTGTTTTGTATTGTACTTCTGGTGTGCGCGTGTGCCTTCTCCTGCGAGTTTGTCTGTCTGGGCGTGCGAGACTCTCCTCGGGGTTCGCGATTTCCCTCTCCCGATCTCTGATCAGGATCGAGCGGGGCTCTATTCCCTTTTGCTCAAGGATCGAAAAACAATGTATTTCCCCCCCCCCCCCCCCCCCCCCCTTGTTTTTGACATGATTTGTTTCTCTAATGAATGAAACACTGTTTCCACCCCCCCTTGTCAACGGTGGTAATGACAATAAACCAGTGTCAGTTGCTCTCTCTCTCTCTCTCTCTCTCTCTCTCTCTCTCTCTCTCTCTCTCTCTCTCTCTCTCTCTCTCTCTCTCTCTCTCTCTCTCTGAGGCGCGCGCGTCTCTTTGTGTGTGTGTGTGTGTGTGTGTGTGTGTGTGTGTGTGTGTGTGTGTGTGTGTGTGTCAGTGACCTAAGTAAGAGAAGCAATCAATAGTGTCCTAATTAAATCTGTCCTTTGATCCTCACTCCTCTCCCGTCATCAATTCTGCTTTGCCCCCCCCTGACATCGTTGAATGAATGAATGAAAAATGATGCTTTACGTCCTCTCGGTCTGGAACAGACACATATGGGACATTTGTAAATACAAAGATGGTGGGAACGATACTGGAGGCAATGCCCGGAGGCAGTGCAACAACAGTGAAGTCCCGAATTTTTAACAAATAGCCTCTGAAGTTGACTACAACAGCACATCATTCATTTATTTATGAATTATCTTTTTTTTTAAATATGAATCTTACCTAACTGCTCCTTTTTGTCTAATTCTGTTTGTCCGTAAGTTCCCTTAGTTTGTGTCTAATTTCTTTTTCTGCATCTATTGCATGTCTGTTTCTATCCCCAAGCCTGTCTGTCTGTCCCTGTCTCTGTCTCTGTCTCTGTCTCTTCGTCTCCCTCTCTCTCTCTCTCTCTCTCTCTCTCTCTCTCTCTCTCTCTCTCTCTCTCTCTCTCTCTCTCTCTTTCTCCTCTCTCACCCTCCCCTCTTCCATTCGTAAATCGGGATTTTTAGAGTGCGAAGTTCCTCCGAAATCGGAATGTGTCGGCTGTACGCAGTGGGGAGACCAGTGAAAACTGAAAACCGGACACACACGTGCCTCATGGCCATATGGCCTGGGTACACAGAAGAAGAAGAAGAAGAAGAAGAAGAATGCGAAGTGATATAAATGTGCCTGCATATGCGTGAGGGGTGAATTTGAATGTGAGTAGTGATGGGGATGGGTAGGTATTTTGGATATTTTATACCATCCACTTTTGCCTGAACAATTTCTTCCTTCGTCCCAATTTTTCAAGCACTACTGAAACAAAAATAAAAGGAATACAATACCGTGGAAGAAGACGTCTATTTTTAGCAGGGAAAGAAAGGCCGAGCCGAATAGGGGCGCTCAGACTTCGATCAATAGACTCTTCATTATTAAGTTAATACTCCAGCCACGTTCTGTTTCCCTCAGGGCGACAAGAGGCTGTATAATTAACAGTAAATTTTATCGCAGAGGCCATGAAGTGAAGGACTTAGTGGGTGATATATCATCATTGTTTGCATGGCTAAGATGGCGGGATGACGTGTTGGGTTTGATGATGTTCTTGTTGCTACTCCTTTCGCTTATATCGTTTTGTTGCCACCACAACAACGTCGACAACCACATTATAATCACCACCACCACCACCACCACCACCACCACACCATTCACCATCATCACCAGTTTTATAATCCTCGTGTTATAATAATGGTATCAATTCTATACATTTTTATTTTGTTCAGTTCATTAGTTTGGAAGGCAGTTTAGTCCCCCCCCCCCCCCCTTTCTCTCTCTCCTCTCTCTCTCTCTCTCTCTCTCTCTCTCTCTCTCTCTCTCTCTCTCTCTCTCTCTCTCTCACACACACACACACACACACACACACACACACACACACAAACACACACACACACACACACACACACACACACACACACACACACACACACACACACACACACACACACACACACACACATGCACGCAAGCACACATCTTATTCAGAGAGAGAAGGATAAGTAGGAGGGGAAGTAAAAGACAAAGACTGGGAGTATATACAAACTATTTCAATCTGATTTAAATTATAGGTCTAAGTTATCTTAAAGAGGTGTGCAAGAGATGTGTTTGTAATGCATCATAACCATCAATAGGATGACGTAGTATGTCAAGAGAAAGAAGAATTCACTCCCTACAGCCATGACAGACACCATCAGTCCAGACGTTTTCAGGGCCGGACTCGGTGGCATCACCACCAGCCACCGGGCCTCTTTCTGCTAAACAATCCATGCAGAAATGTAAATAGTTTTAGCGCAAGACTTTTAGTGCAGTACTGCACTGTTTTAATTTAAAATCCTGTTTTAATGCCGCCTGCCTAATGTGACCAGTTAGTTGGACTTCGAACGCCCGCTATATCGCCCGCGATATCGCCCTGTCCAGTAGTTGGAAGAAGAAGTGGGTTAAATTGAAAAGGAAAGTGGCACAGTGGGAGCGCGTTCGCTTGTGTCAAAGAAACCCGAGTTCGAACCTGGGTACAGGGGATTTTCCCTCTCACTTTGCACTAGGCCTTGCGGTCTGAATGTGGAGTCTTTCGGGTGAGACGATAAACCGAGGTCCCGTGTGCCCATGCACTTGGCACACGTTACACCCAGTGGCAACGAAAAAGTTGTTATTTGGTCAAAATTTACCCTTTCCTTCCTCATCAATCACACACACAAAATCGCATGCAATTTTTTTATTTAAATGGGTGGCGCGCTTCTGGCTGCGACGCGCTCTCCAGGTGGGAGCAACCCGATTTTCACAGAGATGCCTCTGTGACTATAAAGTACCTACTCTATAAATAAATGACGTGTAATGGCTGAACATGAAATGTGTAGATATGAAGCCCGTTAGAGAAGGAGAAAGAGGAGTTGTTGGTATGACAAAAATGTACGTAAAATAGAATAGGGTTCAGAGAATTAGACAGCGTAAATGTAAAGTCTCTTCACAGAAGAAAATAAAACAATAATTATCTGGGCAGATATTTCAGTAGGAAAACAAAGTGAGGGACAGCAATGAGACATGGAGATGAAGTCCATTTGGACCATTATGAGAGAGAGAGAGAGAGAGAGAGAGAGAGAGAGAGAGAGAGAGAGAGAGAGAGAGAGAGAGAGAGAGAGAGAGAGAGAGAGAGACAGACAGACAGACAGACAGACAGACAGACAGACAGACAGACAGACGGACACACAGAGATTTACGTGTGTTGATGCTCTATTCTATCTTGGTCTTATTATGGATTTTGCTTCTTCCTCTATATTTGTAACTCTCTCTTTGTCCCTTCTGTCTGTCTGTCTATCTCCTCTGTCTGTCCATCTTTCTCTCTCTCTCTTTTTCTTTCTTTCTCTCTCCCTCTCTCTGTCTCTCTCTCCCTCTCTCTCTCCACAGCCAGAGACAGCAAAGAGTCGTGTAAGAATAAACAAACACACACAATGATATGATTAGAAAAACTTAAGCCATTGACATTTTGAAAAGGAGCTCAAGATTTCGTTTATTGAAATAATAATAATGATAATATTGATTGTTTTTAAATATAGCGCAACACCTCTCAGACAGCAAAGAGTCGTGTAAGAATAAACAAACACACACAATGATATGATTAGAAAAACTTAAGCCATTGACATTTTGAAAAGGAGCTCAAGATTTCATTTATAGAAATAATAATAATATTGATTTTTTTAATATAGCGCAACACCTCTCAGCTAAACTGGAGCTCTTTGCGCTTTACAAATGACCAAATAAGATACATAAATAAGCGTCACTAAAGTAATGCATCAAAGTTACAATAAATACTAGCACTAATACAGTACATCCGCAGGCATAAACACAGATTATATAGACATCAAGTATAGGCAATATATATATATATTGAATCACACGCAGACAAACAAGGATCAACACAATAGTACATTAATATGAATTATATTCAATCACACGCAGACAAACATGGATCAACACAATAGTACATTAATATGAATTAAAGAAATAATTTAAGCATCAAAAACTAATCTTTTCTTCACACAGAAGTACGCATGCACTCGCGCGCGAACACCGTCCCCCCCCCCCCCCCCCCCCCCCACACACAAAACCACCACCACCACGAACAACAACAACACATCTACATAACACAGGTGCAGACAAACGATCATCAACACAATAGTACATTAATATAAATAGGGAAATAATTAAATATCAAATTACCAATTCAAACACCTTTTACTTCATACAGCACACAAGCGCTAGCGCGCACACACACTCACACTCGCACGCACGCACGCACGCACGCACACGCACACGCGCGCACGCACACACACACACACACACACACACACACACACAACACAACACAACACAACACAACACAACACAACACACACACACACACACAACACAACACAACACAACACAACACAACACAACACAACACACACACACACCACACACACCACACAACACAACACACACCACACACCACACCACACCACACCACACCACACCACACCACACCACACCACACCACACCACACCACACCACACCACACCACACCACCACCACCACCACCACCACCACCACACCACCACACCACCACACCACCACACCACCACGCAACCACGCAACGCAACGCAACGCAACGCAACGCATACACAACGCATACACAACGCATACACAACACACACACACAACACACCACAACACAACACAACACAACACAACACAACACAACACAACACAACACAACACAACACAACACAACACACACACACACAACACAACACACACACACACACACACACACACACACACACACACACACACACACACACGTATTCAAATGATGTATTCAAATGAAAGGCAATTCCTTTCATTGTTGGAAAGTGCGGCCCATGCCTGTCATGATAGAGTGAGGAGCGTAGTGATTGTTTAGCGGGAACTGATCTTTTGGAGACGCAGTTTATTGATAAATAATGGTCCCCAAAAAAGAAGAGAAGAAAGCAACGAGGGTAGTTGACAGAAAGACGTTAGGGGGATTTGATATGGGGAGAGAGAGAGAATACAAATGTTTATGCGAATACGAATGTTTTATTGTGGTTAAAAAGGATCAGCTACAATAGCTTCTTTGCACCTGACCCTCTCACTCACAGATTCACACCATGCATCAGGAAAGAAAAATTGACAAAAACAATCAAGACAAGTGCAACGCCGAGCGGCTGCAAAGTCCCCTCGCAGCATCGCCGAGCTACTCCGAAATCGGAATGTGTCGTCTGTACACATACATAAAAACGCATAAAAACAGCACGTAACTACATAAAAAGGCATCAAAACAGCACGTAACTGAATAGTTGTTGATATATAGCCTTGGGGTTCGGACCCGTGATTTGAGCGCGCGCGATCATGCGCACACGCGCGCACAGAAAAATTCATGACAACTGTGTTATAGACCATTCATCAAGAAATGTTGTGAATAAAACTGCATTGAAATACATGCAAAATTTCGCGAGATATTAGCGATTATGTGTTTCGGGGTTTGAACCCCGTAACTGGCGCGACCTTGACCTTAATGTAAAACTAAATACATCAGTGGATAGCTTGCATCTTGGCAAACTAGTATACCAAATTTGATGATGATAGACTGAATAGTTTTTGAGAAAAACGGACGAATAGCCGGACGGACGGAGGCACGCCGGACACCGGACGGACGGACGGACCAGACAAAAACAATAGCTCCCCGAACCTTCGGCTCGGAGACCAAAAATGAAACAAAAATTGGCACATGAAATAATTGACAGAGAATCAAAAATGGGAATTAAAAGCAAACATGGATAATAATGAGCAATGGTGAACTTGAATTGGTGGTTTGAGAGAGAGAGAGAGAGAGAGAGAGAGAGAGAGAGAGAGAGAGAGAGAGAGAGAGAGAGAGAGAGAGAGAGAGAGAGAGTAAATGTATTGTGTTTTAGGCACTCAACTCTCCTCTTGATTGAATTTTGCCTGCAGCTATGGTTTACGTGCAAGGCACTGAGCACTTTGTCGGCAAATTCCATTAGAACGAAGTGACTAAATAAAAGCAAAAATGTTCTCCAGCTTGTAAGCCTTCGAATGGAAGGGTGAAACAGAAGGCATTTGAAGGAGGGGAGAGGGGGGGCAGTAATGATTGAATATGTCGGTTAAAAAAACAACAGTGAGGACAAAGAAAAGAAAGGAAGAAATGAGTATTCATCACGACTGAACCAAAATCGTTGTGGTTTGATGTTTCTGTCTGTATCTTTGCTCGTCTTTGTTTCTTGGTTTACTTCTCTCTCTCTCTCTCTCTCTCTCTCTCTCTCTCTCTCTCTCTCTCTCTCTCTCTCTCTCTCTCTCTCTCTCTCTCTCTCTCTCTCTCTCTCTCTCTCTCTCTCTCTCTCTCTCTCTCTCTCTCTCTCTCTCTCTCTCTCTCTCTCTCTCTCTCTCTCTCTCTCTCTCTCTCTCTCTCTCTCTCTCTCTCTCTCTCTCTCTCTCTCTCTCTCTCAGTGAAGTTGTTTTTCCTCCCTCTTGAAAGAGAGGGACACAGTGAAAGAAAGATATGAGTTGATGGCGGGGTGGGGGGTGGGGGGGGGGGGGGGGGGGGAGGGGGGTAGACAGAAACAGGAGAGAGAGAGAGAGAGGGGGGGGGGGAGAGAGAATTGACACAAATTGACAAAATAATTGTTGATTTAATGTCAATAGCTACATAGCCATGTGAGAGAGAGAGAGAGAGAGAGAGAGAGAGAGAGAGAGAGAGAGAGAGAGAGAGAGAGAGAGAGAGAGAGAGAGAGAGAGAGGGAGGGTCAATTAGATAGCCAGATAGGCCATTCGATATTACTATTGTTAGAACTGATTTTTTAAGACCTATGACCGATTGATCATTCATTGTTCATTAGTGGTTCGTTCCTCCATTCCTGTTGGCTTCGCTTATCGCATGCACATCAGCAATAAGCTGCAGATGGATAGTCGATAGCGGTAATGGGATCGTGGGATCGGATATCACCGTTCACTGATCAGCGGGATTATGTCATTGGCATGAACACCATGTAGACAGATATCCTTTTACATCATCTAATAAAAAGACAAGTGTGTGTCTGTGTGTGTGTGTGTGTGTGTGTGTGTGTGTGTGTGTGTGTGTGTGAAGCACAAAACGGGCCTTATAACTCCGCCGTTTTTCGACCGAATCGCTTCAAATTTGCTATCAGCCCTAACGGGGCGATGGCAACGGCAACCGAGGCGGCCGTGTCATTTGCGCGGTTTGGCAAATGCCCGAAACGCGTATCCACCGGCCTCTCGGTGCCCGTATCTCCGGTGTTTCTGGACGGATTGCCTTCGAATTTGGAAGGTAGATGACCGAGGACGGTGGCTATCGGGGTGCCAAACCGGAAGCGAATCGATTCATAAACGCGCGCGATATACGACGCTTCACCTTTTCACAAATAACTCCGCCGTTTTTTAACCGAATCGCGTCAGATTTGCTGTCAGGCTTGCTGTGGCCGGGGCAAAGCCTGGCAGCAAATTTGAAGAGAATCGGGAGAGTGCGTCACTCTCAGAGCAGCGCCAACGGGAAACGGGGCCTTGTAACTCTGCCGTTTCTTAACCGAATCGCTTCAAATTTGCTGTACTCAGCGTTACTAGTACTTGGCGTTACCGTTACTAGGCGTTACCGGTACTCGGCGTTGCGCTAGTATTAATAAAATCCTCTGCATAAGAATATAAATCGGGTTTCTACGTTGGTTGAAACAATAATTTGTATTCCAAATTGCTTAAAGGCGCACCCTGACGGATGAGTTTTTGCAAGAAACACGTGGAGATCACCAGAGTGACAGCCTTTTCAAGGATTGGAACACTCACTTTGCTCTGGTTTCCTAGAAATTAAACCGTCAAAACGGCGATTCCTCCTTGGCCTCCTTGGCGGAGATGCCGGAGAGAGTAGCCGTTTTGGATGGGGTGGGTGGAGGCCACTCATTGTGGTTGAAGCGTTTTTTAAATATTTTTTATAGTGCATTACAAAAAAGAAGCTATTTCCTTTGTTGTGTGAGCGAAACTCCTTTAAATAAACTGTATAACAAATGTAAAAAAAAAGAAGAAAAAAAGGCTTGTATTGCGAAGAGTTCGGGTGTTTTTTTCACGAAACACTTTCAAAAAGATTTCCTCCAGCCGAAGTCGGACTTGCTGGACCTAGCTATTTCTTAGTTAGGCGCATAACGGCAGCGAGACGCATCTGCGCTCATGATTGACAGGAAACTGTTTGAGCGATCGAAGAGGAAGAAGAAGGACGATCTCTGCTTAAACAGACATCATCGTCAGTAGCTTAGGTTGTTTGTTTAGTTTGGAGATAAGATTCGTCACATACACAGACAGACATCCACATGCCCTCATTCTTGTTGCAATGAACTCCCGGTTTTTTTACAGAACAAAAAAGTCGAATGAAAAAAAAAAGAAACGCAAGGATGGGATTGGGATCCAAAATGTTGCAACCTTGCATGCACTCCACCATTTGAGCGTTTTTAGTCCGTCACCAAGACGGACTATTGCGATGGGCTGGTTTGTATTTTTTTTTTTTTTTTATTTTTTTTTTTTTTTTTTCTTCTGTCTGTCCCAAGGATATCTCCCGAACCGCTTGACCGAATCGCGTCAAATTTTGTGTGAAGGTGTGCCTCATTAATAGGAAGAGATCGGCGCAAACCATTTTGCTGTCGTGACCTTGACCTTGACGTACGACCTTGTTTTGTTTTGTTTTTAAATAAGTGCAGTGGGGTGAAAGGATGGGACTTAATACTCTTGCTCATGCTTGGCTAGACGAGGTTGTCGAAAGCAGTCTTGGTGGAGGGGAGCTAATTTAAAGAGAGTTCTATGCCTTGCTATATTTTCACTGGATTTAATACTTAGTTTCCTTCATTCATTGTCAGTAGGCCTACAGTACAACAGCAATAAAATGCAATATGCATGATCTCCTTGTGTACATGTTAATAAAGAGTGCGTCAGCAGACATTGGAGCCAATACTGTTCAGTTCAAACGATCCGTCAAGTACCTCGGGGTAACGATTGCCCAGATTCTTTCTATGCATGACCACATCAGCAGCATTTGCCGCTCTTGTTTCTTTGAGCTCAGACGTATTGCATCCATTCGGCCTTTTCTTTCAGCTAACGCATGCAAGCGCTTGTTGCAGTTTTTATTTCTTCACGTTTAGATTTCTGCAATTCCATTCTCTTTGGCCTTCCTACAGAAGAAATTACTCGCCTACAGCGAGTTCAAAGCAGTGCAGCTCGCCTCATACTGCGCAAGCGCAAGCGTGATCACGTCACGCCACTTCTGAAGGAGCTCCATTGGCTCCCTGTGCAGTCCCGCCTTCAGTATAAGCTGGCTGTCCTATCCTTCCGTCACTTTGAACAGACCCTTCCGCCTTACCTCTCCAGTGCTCTTCACACCTACATTCCTTCCCGTTCACTCAGGTCCTCAAACACAACACTTCTGAAAGTTCCAAAAACAACTCTAAAATCATTTGGTGACCGCAGTTTCAGTTTCAGTGCCCCTGCTGTTTGGAATTCCCTCCCAGTCGATCTCCGCCATGAACCAACTATCTCTAGTTTCAAAACTAAACTCAAGACTCACTATTTACAAAGCTCATTCGGTTTGTAATGTTTTCCTTCTTGATCTTGTAGCTGGGTGAATGATTGGGTAATAATGTTTTTATGTGACTACGAGTGTATTAAAAATTTTTAA
>CM065688.1:31678520-31688520 GCA_017654935.2 Phymorhynchus buccinoides
ACGCACACGCACACGCACACGCACGCACGCACACGCACGCACACGCACACACACACACACACACACTTCAGCCAAACACATGATAAATACGACGTGTCGATACTTGCTGCAACAAAACACAGTCCTTGGTGGAGACTGAATGGACTACGTCTGGTACTTCGATCCACCCTAGCGCACCAACAGATAACTGGAACCCTCAGACACACAGATGTCTGTCTGCTGGAGAGGAGGAACCCATCACTCTGACAGACACTGGCACCAGGGGAGGGAACACAGACACCCACAGATGGTTTGTCGCCCTTGTTGGGCTGTGCGTGGTAACACCTCTCATGTCACTGGTGCTTAGACTTTAGTCTGTCCTCGCCAGATTGCTGTCTGTCTTTAAAAAGGGGGGAAATCCTCGTTACTTTTATCATGTTTCTTTCTGTCTATGTCTTCTGAACGTACCCTTCTATATCTCTCTTCTTTTAAACCCTCTTGCATTCGCATTTGTTACAGAAAAAACCTTCTTCTAGTGTTCAGATTCTTTCACACATTTTCAAGAAAATATGTCTTTTGAAGCACACAGAACGCCGTACAGTTACTATCACGTCATTGCAAGTGAGAAGCTTCTTTCTTTAACACCTGTAAATATGACAGTTTGAATCTCCTTTTTTCTTCTCTATTTTCTCTCACTCCTAAGTATTCGCAAGTTTTCCCTATTAAGGAAGCTGTCACACAACCTTTTTTCCCTTCTTTTTCCTTTCGCTGTATAAGATTGTAAGATGAATTGTTGCCCCGCCAGATGATCAGGGACAGTTTTTCTTCGGCGAAGTCGTCTTTTTTTTCTTTTCCATTTCTGCTGCCAAAGATGTAGGTGCTAATGACAGTTCGTGTTTAAAGACACGTTCTGTACTGCTTAAATGTGTTTTGGTCCCTTATTGAACTTCTTCTTCTTCTTCGATCGCTCAGACAGTTTCCTGTCAATTATGAGCGCAGATGCGTCATGCTGCCGTTATGCGCCTAACTAAGAAATAGTTAGGCCCAGCAAGTCCGACTTCGGCTGGAGGAAATGTTTTTGAAAGTGTTTCGGAAAAAAGGCAGGAGAATGGACCGGTAAGGCAGAAAGATAGTAGATGACAGTAAGCAACGGGAAAAGACACGGTCAAAGAGAGTGACATATTAGAGGAAGCTACAAGCACAGAACTTCCAGACGGTGGGGGAACTATTTATACAGAAGACACCCCCCTCCCCGGTATCCCCACGGGGGAGCCTTAGTGAACTCTTCTCATACCTTTCAGCTAAAACAAATCCTGGTAATTTCAAGTCTGGTAAGGACGTGGGAAAAGAACAAGGAACAACGGAATGCTTTGAGTTTTTAAAAATAAATTGAAAAAGAAAGAAACAAAAGAAGCAAAATTGGAGTTGGAGTCTGAGTAAAGAAGGTACAGCTGAATATTTTTTTGTCAAAAGAATTGTTCTGCGTTTTTATCAGGAACGATACTCCACTGTAACAACCGTGGCATGTATCTCTAGCCATCTGTATGTATGTGTTTCTGCCTGTCTGTTTGCTTGCCTGCATCTCTATTTATTTCTCTCCTTACCCACATTCTTTCAGTCTTGAAGCCAGAAACGCCCAAATTGATAGCGCCGAAATGATCACGAAAGCAGGGAATCTGATTTGTCTGTGAACGTGATGAATCCATCAATCAGGCTGGAGAGTAGGAGGAGGAAAAGGTATATCGCTGTAGGCATACTGTCGGCCATGAACGTTGCTATTGTCTTCTGTTTGAAAAGGGCATCAACCAACGCCAGTATTGTCTATGTGACGAGGTAATGGGTTAAAAGGCTAAGTCTCTAGGGAAGACTTTAGAAAATTTGCCTTTAGCCCACTTCTCTAGGGTATGGGAGATGAGCAACTTTCCCGGCCCCTTTTCATCTAATAAATTTATATTTTGTGCCCGGGTTCTGGCTCGTATGATTGTAAGAAATACAAGTGGTTGATTTGCTCTAAATGGCAGACAGAGAGTAGTAGGGTTTTACATGAAATTACAAGACTCCCACTCTCATCAGTCTGACCAAAGGGTTCAGGATTATTTGACACTTGTATTTTATTTACTCCCAAAATCTGCATAAGATTATGCAACAATAATAATAAAGCAGCTCAATGGCGCCAAAACAAAATATGGATAAAAACACAATGAAATCCGAAAGGATTCACAAGACTTTTGTCTTTCTATAAGGTTCGCCCCATGCCGGAAGGGTTACTAATTATCTTCGGTGTCCGTAGGAAAGTTCAAATGATTGGCGCAGTCAGGTAGACTTAGCTGTTTGAAGTTCTGGGCTTGCTCGTCAGGTGAGAGTAGCTCCCAGTCGTTCCGGTTACGGCTTCGCGGGATGGCACGGTTCAGGCGTGGTCTCCTCGCGGATTCTGGGTGCGGGTTGTCTTGGCGACGGACCCGTCTTGGTGCGTGGTGGAGTCCGGGATGATCGTCCGGCCCACGATGCCCTGCTGATAATCACAGGAGAAGGTGGATGTAGATCTCTATGGCTTAGAGACAAGGGGCTTCAGTCGGCAGGGAATTAGTGAATCCCAACCGGCTTGAAGGCTTCCCTTGTACAATAGCACTACATGTAGTTAACAAATAAACTGAATTTCAGTTAACAAACTGAGATCAGTAAAACATAAAAGGTGATCAAGCCAACATCACTCTCCATCCAACACCTGGAAAGGAATGGTATCATAAAGTGCAAGATTGCGGCCCATAGGTTTCCTACTAAAAATAGACAAAAGGGTTAGTAGGCATAAACTCCGGTTCTGGTACCAAAAGTGTTCCAAGTCAAAAACACACACACAAATAATCAGTGCACATAAATAGAATAGAATGTTTACCACTTCTTTTCTATAACATATCTATCTACTCCTTATTCATCATTGAACATAGGATCTAGATCAAAACTAGAGTCAAACAAACCAGATC
Organism: Phymorhynchus buccinoides; assembly: GCA_017654935.2. Lineage (NCBI taxonomy): Eukaryota > Metazoa > Mollusca > Gastropoda > Neogastropoda > Raphitomidae > Phymorhynchus > Phymorhynchus buccinoides. The sequence continues at coordinate 31,681,481 of CM065688.1, forward strand.
TCAATCACCTGCCATCAATAATACTTACTAGTGGGCTTATTATGACTGGTTGTGAGTGTTGCTCTAGCTACGTTTCAGCATCTTGTGTGACAACTTTTTCTCACCACTCCAATTATAGCCTTCACTTTCAAACAATGAAAGCCTGCTATTGGTGTATTACAGTCCACACGTCACAATTTGCTGTTCTAAATGTACTGAACAATCACGCGCCTATTCCATCCTTAGCACATTCCTGACATTCCTAACCTTGTGATTGAAAAGGAAAAACCGTGTTCAAAGGGAGATAACCTCGGTTGTCACTTTCTTGTGATGAGACGGTAGGAAAAAGGGGGGGGGGGGGTTGAAGGGAGATAACCTCGGTAGGTGGTACGTGCCGACCGGGGAGAAAGAGATAACGCCCTTAGTTCCGCGGCGTTCGTTTGAAGCAGCGGGGCAATTAACGTGGCGGCTGGACAGAGAAATGAAAAGGAGCGGGGGTGGGGAGGGGAGAAGGGGGGGGGGGGGTGTAGATAAGAAATAAAGAAAGCGGGTCGCGCGGGACACTTACGTCACAGAGGCCCCCCGAAGAAAAGATTCTGGTACCGGAATCTTCCTGTGGAACGCCGACTCCACTTTCGACTTGGGCGACAGGGACAAATTAGTGGGGAGACTGGGTCGGCTGGAATGGTGGAACATCTGGTCGCAACACAGAGTTCAAAGGAGCAGGTGGGTTAGAGATCAGTGGAATGGATTCCGACTGAGGTTGGTGCGGCAATCCTGTGTTGAGTTGTCCCAAGGTTGATTGCAGAATAGCAAACACCTCTTGCCTGAGTTTCCCCTTTAGCCTGGATTCATCATTGCTGATGATGTGGTTTGGTAGGCCGATTCGGGCGAAAATGGCTTTGAGTGCCGCGGCTATCTGGCTAGCATCAAGTGAGGAGATTGGGGCGGCATCGCACTTCATGGTACATATGTCGACCACGGTGACTATGTACCGGAATTTCTTCTTCCGTTTAGGTAGAGGCCCGACCAAGTCGACTGCCACTCGCTGAAAGGGAGGGGTAGGTGACGGCTGTATGTGCGGCGGCCTGTCCCGATAGTACCTTCGGTGGGTGTTTGCGGGTACAGTGCTGCCTTTCACCTGAGGTACCTGTGGCGAGTGGTCTTGGGTCGTTAGGCGGACATTCCTTGGGAAGGATTTTCCAAGTTGTGGCGGACTTGGGGACTTGGGACAATCTGGATTGGCTCGCGCGGCAATTTGGTTTGCCGCGTTGAGAGGTTTCTTCCCTGCTGAGGGAGATTTGCTCTTTGGGAAGGAGGGAGGGAGTTGGTTTGTGGATTGGGGAGAAGGGAATGCTGCTGAAACTATGGCAGGTTGAGAGGGGTGCCCTAAAAACACATACTGTGATCCCAGTATGAGGTCATAGACAGGACTGTCCATGAGCACTGCCTTGATGGGTCCCTTAACATATCTGGTGTCGACATTGATTATGGCGACTGGCAAAGTGGATGGGGGGATTGCAGCATCAGGGCCTTGCAGAGAGATGAAGTCTCCCGTGTATGCTGACGCGGGGACTAAGGATCCGCAGACGATGGCGTCGCATGACAGTCCAGTGTCATAGAGACACTGAACAGGGATGTTGTTGACAGTCGCCTGTCCAACGACTGACGGTGTGCCTGGACACTGGATTGGGGAGGGGTTTGTGCAATTCTGCGAAGTCGAGACGACTTGCATAGTTGCAACATTTTGCCGCTTGTAAGCAAGTTTCCTGCAGTCATCCCGATTGTGGGTGTTCGACTTGCAGTATGAGCAGAATAAGGGTTGTCCCAGTGGTTGTCGTTCATGGGTAGAACTGTTTGACCCACTTTTGGAGTTGGGGTTAAACCTGCTCTGCTGTGAAGCAGTGGACCCAACTACTTGCTGTAGTTTTGGCCTTTTAGGGGCGCTAGGTTCATCATGGGCTAGAGTGTACCTATCACTTAGCTGGATGAGGTCAGCCAGAGTTGTGGCACCTTGTTCGGCAGTAAAGGTGCGTAACTCTGGGGACATGGTTTCGCGCAGTTGCTCGCCAACCATCAGTTCCCGGAGATCCTCATAGGACTCTGTTTTGGCAGAAAGGGACACCCATTTTGTCAAATAGTTCCCCAGTCTATCTGAAAATTGGGCATAGGACTCTCCCCTACCTTTTCTGGTTGACCGGAACTTTTTCCGGTAGGCATCCGCTGTCAACTCGTATCTGTTGAGCAGGGCTTCTTTCAAAGCTGGGTAGTCGGTAATTTGGCTTGACGGAAGTTTGCTGTACACCTCATAAGCCACACCCCTGAGACTTTGGGCAAGCTTGAGGTTGAACTTTTCCGGAGCAAGCTCAAATTCCTGGGCCAGTCTTTCAAATCTATCGAGGAATGCATCGATAGACTCGGTTGCCTCATTGAATGCCTCCAATGTGAAGGTCATGGCTGAGGTATGAATGGGAGGGGGAAAATTTTGAGGGGCAGCAGTCTCAGAGTCTGCTGAGTTTTCAAGCTGCTTCATAGCTAGCTCATGGTCTCGCGCCTTTTCTCGCTCAGTGGCCTCAAGTTCGAGTTCTTTATTTTTGGCATCCTGCACTAGTTGTCTCTGCCTTAACTCATGAGTACGGATTTGCTCTTGCTCGGCAGCATCATGAGCTCTCTGCTTATCTTTCTCAGCGTCTTCGCGAGCTTTATCCGCCTCTTCCGCCTCATGAGCTCTCTGCTTATTAGCCTCTTGAGCCTCCCGAGTTTTGTCAGCCTCTTGAGCCTCTTTATCATGCCTCAGCTCTCTGTTTGTCTTTCTCGGCCTCCTCGCGAGTTTTCTCTTTGTCATATTCAGATATGACAAAATTTGCTAACTCTTGGCCTGACATTCCTAGAGACTCTCCCCATTCTTTAAGCTCCCGCCTAAGTTTAACAATCTCAGCCATGGTTGTAAATACAACTATTCAAAATAAAAACAAAGCTGCTGAGTTGAATGTATCAAACAACACTTAACTATTTCAACATAAACAGAAATAGCATGCACATCAAAATAAAGTCATAAATAGCATTCAAACAAATCAAATCAAAACACAGTGAACCAAATCACAATAACTTTCCCAGTGGACACAAGATAAGTTTTGAAAAGGAACTACGTTTGAATTGAAATTTGTTAGACTTTATGAAAAAAAATATCCCGGACGCGAGCCCCCAATTAGATGTGACGAGGTAATGGGTTAAAAGGCTAAGTCCCTAGGGAAGACTTTAGATAATTTGCCTTTAGCCCACTTCTCTAGGGTATGGGAGATGAGCAACTTTCCCGGCCCCTTTTCATCTAATAAATTTATATTTGTGCCCGGGTTCTGGCTCGTCAGATGGTTGTAAGAAATACAAGTGGTTGAATTGCTCTAAATGGCAGACAGAGAGAAGTAGGGTTTTTACATGAAATTACAAGACTCCCACTCTCATCAGTCTGACCAAAGGGTTCAGGATTATTTGACACTTGTATTTTATTTACTCCCAAAATCTGCATAAGATTATGCAACAATAATAATAAAGCAGCTCAATGGCGCCAAAACAAAATATGGATAAAAACACAATGAAATCCGAAAGGATTCACAAGACTTTTGTCTTTCTATAAGGTTCGCCCCATGCCGGAAGGGTTACTAATTATCTTCATTGTCCGTAGGAAAGTTCAAATGATTGGCGCAGTCAGGTAGACTTAGCTGTTTGAAGTTCTGGGCTTGCTCGTCAGGTGAGAGTAGCTCCCAGTCGTTCCTATTACGGCTTCGCGGGATGGCACGGTTCAGGCGTGGTCTCCTCGCGGATTCTGGGTGCGGGTCGTCTTGGCGACGGACCCGTCTTGGTGCTTGGTGGAGTCCGGGATGATCGTCCGGCCCACGATGCCCTGCTGATAATCACAGGAGAAGGTGGATGTAGATCTCTATGGCTTAGAGACAAGGGGCTTCAGTCGGCAGGGAATTAGTGAATCCCAACCGGCTTGAAGGCTTCCCTTGTACAATAGCACTACATGTAGTTAATAAATAAACTGAATTTCAGTTAACAAACTGAGATCAGTAAAACATAAAAGGTGATCAATCCATCATCACTCTCCATCCAACACCTGGAAAGGAAGGGTATCATAAAGTGCAAGATTGCGGCCCATAGGTTTCCTACTAAAAATAAAGATTGCGGCCCATAGGTTTCCTACACAAAAGGGTTAGTAGGCATAAACTCCGGTTCTGGTACCAAAAGTGTTAAAGTCAAAAACACACACACAAATAATCAGTGCACATAAATAGAATAGAATGTTTACCACTTCTTTTCTATAACATATCTATCTACTCCTTATTCATCATTGAACATAGGATCTAGATCAAAACTAGAGTCAAACAAACCACCAATCTCAATCACCAGCCATCAATAATACTTACTAGTGGGCTTATGATGACTGGTTGTGAGTGTTGCTCTAGCTACGTTTCAGCGTCTTGTGTGAAAACTTTTTCTCACTACTCCAATTATAGCCTTCACTTTCAAACAATGAAAGCCTGCTATTGGTGTATTACAGTCCACACGTCACAATTTTGCTGTTCTAAATGTACCGAACAATCACGCGCCTATTCCATCCTTAGCACATTCCTGACATTCCTAACCTTGTGATTGAAAAGGAAAAACCGTCTTCAAAGGGAAATAACCTCGGTTGTCACTTTCTTGTGATGAGACGGTAGAAAAGAGGGGGGGGGGGGTGAAGGGAGAAAACCTCGGTAGGTGGTACGTGCCGACCGGGGAGAAAGAGATAACGCCCTTCCGCGGCGTTCGTTTGAAGCAGCGGGGCAATTAACGTGGCGGATGGACAGAGAAATGAAAAGGCGAGGGGAGGGAGGGGGGGGGGGGGGGGGGGTGTAGATAAGAAATAAAGAAAGCGGGTCGCGCGGGACACTTACGTCACAGTCTACTACAGAGGTCATGGTATATCAAGACACAAATAACTTAAGTAACAACAAGAATTTGGGTTGGAATCAAATCGCAGGCTTAAAGACCCCCCACGTCATGTGTCACATTCCTCTTATGCTAGGAGGATTTCTTACCAGCTATAAGAGGGAAAACACGTGAAAACCGTGATGTTGACACGTGACGTGGTGGGTCTTTAAAGACATAAGTCGTAATTTTGCTTCGAGAACAGCAGAGACAAGAAGTAAAAAAAAAAAAAGTCATAACAACAGTGACGACGACGAGGAAAATAATAACAATAATGGTTTTTAATTAAAAAATCAGCGAGAAGAAGGACAAGAGTTGTAAAGACAGTGAGGTCATCGTTACATTTTCATCAACAATGACAAACAGGACAACCAGTAAAGCAACTGTTAAAACTGGAGAGGAGGGGGGGGGGGGGGGTGACGGAAGTGGGGATGGAGGTGGCATAATAAGAAAGACAACAACAACAATAAGAGTATGTACATGATTACAAGATCAGCAAAGACAACATTGACAACAATAACCAGAACAACACAATCAACAACAAAACAAGTTCCATCACCCCATCAATAGATTTCACACAAACGGTAGAAGTCTGTCGATTCTGGCTTCACACGGAAGAGCCAGTAATTCCTATCACTCTCATGGGAAGAATCTGCCTTGCATAATGAATGCGCGCTTCTGTCGTAAAACTCCCTGAGCGTTAGGCTTACATGTGGACATTGTTTATATCACCATAGACATTTCTGCATTTTTGCTACGTGCTGAATGTTTTACAATACACGCAGGAACAATAGCTATGGAGAGAGAGAGGAAAGGAAACATTACATAGGAAGACAAGGACAAAAACATTAATTAGGTGAAAGTGGATTTTTATAGTATTCAACGATCTAAAACACACCATAATTAATTCACAATGATAATGGTTGGACCCAGAAGCCCTCTTTAAGCAGCAATAGTTGTGGGCTGGGGACACATACACAACGAAGACTTATATTAGCAGTCCTTTGGAAACTTGGATTTTGGGGTTGGCTGTGTTTAACTCGCTGGTACCCCCACCCCGTTTCTCTCTCTCTCTCTCTCTCTCTCTCTCTCTCTCTCTCTCTCTCTCTCTCTCTCTCTCTCTCTCTCTCTCTCTCTCTCTCTCTCTCTCTCTCTCTCTCTCTCTCTCTGTGTCTCTCACCATGGACTGGAAGTATCTTTAACCCTTTCACCGCCAATGTCACATTTTTGCACCACAATGATTTAACACCCATGTCATTAAAACCCTTGAAATCAGGGTCTGTTATTCAATGACACTGTGCTCCTAAATTTGGGCAGTAAGGATTGACCCTATTCTAAATGTGTCACAGAGAAATCCAACAATATTACAGACACAATCTGTTTTGCATCCAAATAAGTTTAATGGAAATATTTGGCTCAAAGATGGCTGGCGGTGAAAGGGTTAATCCTGTCTGTGGTGTCCAGTCAGCTCTCAAGAGATACACGTGGGAGTGGAACGTGGGAAGACTAGACAGAAAAGATCTTCTTCGTCAATCAGAATTAGGGATTTGGGGACACCTCACATTTTGTGTGCCTGAATCTGTGTATGCGTCTATTTCTTCTTCTTCTTCTTCTTCTTCTTCTTCTTCTTCGTTTCTTCTTCTTCTTCTTCTTCTTCTTCTTCTTCTTCTTCTTCTTCTTCTTTTGATCCTTGTGTCTTTTGTGTCTGTCTGTTCTGAGTTATTTATCCCTTGTTCTTTTACCTGTCCCTGAATTTACTGTGCACGCGCCCATGAGCGCGTGCGTGTGTAGTGTGCGTGATACTTCGGATACTATATTTTCTACTTTGCACCTACTTCCTTGTGTGATTGATTACGTGACTGATTGATTTGGGCGAGTGATTGATCGATCGACATGTCGATGAATTGGTTGATGAACTGATCGAGCAATTACATCGATTAATGTGATTGGTTGTGAAGGCCACTCTGCTCGCTTCCGACTGTGACTGCCAGATAGCGGAGTGGGCAGCTGCTATTCCGACAGACTGGGCTAAAATTTGTTTTGTAGTGGAGATACCTTGCCCAGGGTACAGCCCTCTCTCTCTCTCTCTC
>CM065688.1:31696020-31711020 GCA_017654935.2 Phymorhynchus buccinoides
GAATACTTACAAAGAAGGGCAATGTCTCAGAGAAGTAGGTCTTATGTGGGAGGGAGTCTTATAATGGGAAGTCTTATAAGGGAGGTTCCACTGTAGTATATATATAGAAATGGAAAGAAACAGAGGTAGATACTACAAAACAGGCAATCGAACCATGCAGGCAGACATGCGGGAGCTATGATACAGAAAACATCCTTTCACCCTCACCCAGAGACTCAAACTCAAACTCAAAAATGTTTTAATGTCAGACCTCCGGCCTATAACATTGAGGGTGCGCATATGCACACATAATGTAATAAATGAAAACAGGACAAAAGTGAATATTCTTTCACTTAGCACTAACATGCTATCCAAATAAATTTCATAATGCATAAGTTCATGTATCAGCTGACATAAATTCATATTTTTTTTAAACGCATAAAATATAAACATGGCAACATCTCTAGTTATGAATATATTTTCATTGACAAGAAGACTTTTTAATTCAATGGGATACTTGTTTATAAATTTATTATGTTTGAAAATATACTTGTCTCTTAGCTCTTTACAGGTAGTGCAATGAATCAAGAAGTGCAACTCTTTTTCTATTTGATCGTAGAATGGACATGTTTTGGGGATATTATTAGATACCCTCACCCAGAGAGAGAGAGACAGAGAGAGAGAGAGAGAGAGAGAGAGAGAGAGAGAGAGAGAGAGAGAGAGAGAGACAGAGAGACAGACAGACAGACACACACACAGAGAGAGAGAGAGAGAGAGAGAGAGAGAGAGAGAGAGAGAGAGAGAGAGACAGACAGAGAGAGAGACAGAGAGGGGAGGGGGGCAGGCAAGCAGATAGACAGACAGATAGACTGACAGGCCGATGGAAATATACATGTACATAGACAACCATTAAGAGATAACACGACACCGGTGCGAAGTTTTGATGACAGCCCAAGAGGGACATTGGCACTGCAAGTGCTCTTGACCCAACCTTGTACCGGATAGATGTTCTATTCTTCAGTTAGCACCTTTTTACGTTAACCTCCAACCTCGCCCCCCCCCCCCCCCCCCCCCCTCTCCCCCTCATCCCCCCCCACTTGATCCCCCCCCCCTAACAATATATACACCTACCGTGCACTCGATCGTCTTCGTTCTTTTACTCATTGTTTTCCCATTACATCTGCTTCTCGTCTTTCCTCCCATCTAGCATTCATTTTAATATTCGTCCGATTTTTTTTTAAACGTAAACAAATTTAACAAAACAGGAAAAGGCTGACATTTTCTGAAACTGGGAAGTTGTACATTTTCTTTTGTGAGTTTTTGTTTTATTTGGAATGTGTGTGGATGTACGTGTTGCTTAGAATAACGACATTTCAACAACAAAATAACACTAAACAGAACAACTATAAATGTATTAATAATGGCTATGATGTAAAATCTTAATTCAAAGATAAATACCAAAAAAAAGATAATTTGGTGGTGTTTCAGTTTTGTTTTTACGTTTAATTGGTGATTCTGACCCTCAATCTACCATTGCTACCTCTCAAACCCAACCCTCTCATTTTCTAAGTTTCCGTACCTTACCCTACCCTATCTACCCTTCTTCAAGACTTGCTTTTTTCCCGTCTGCTCCCCCCATTCTCTCTCTCTGTATCGTCTTTCTAGGCTGTATCCAATGTTGGATGTAATAAATGCTGGGATGATGTGTCAAGGGTTGGTTACATTCTAGCATTTGACCGTGATTTTTGTATTTTGCCCAATCAGCACGAAACCGTTTAGTGTTGAAAGGTGTTGAAAGAAAGTTGGAAAAATGCAGCTAAAGTCGGTCTGGAGGTGGACAAGGACGGGGGTAACGTTTGGTCGGAGGGAAAGGGAGGGGATGATGTTGGTGGAAGGTCAGGTCGCTATGACCATGACTTTTTGTGTGACTGGTCTGTTATTTTTTAGATCCACCAGATCACGTGTCAAAATCATGGGTTTCACGTATTTTTCCTCCTATAGCTAGAAATAAATCTTGTTTTGACCAGGTCTCACTCCCATACAAATGCCCCCAAATTCAAACTGAAACATCATTTTAAAGAGCAGCCTCAATTTGAAGATGGGGACATGTGTATGTGGATCACAGCAACCCAGAAAAAAACAAGGGTGCGTGGTGCGTCAGTGTATCTTTAAACCGTGTTCTCTCCCTCCCCCTCCCCCCCCCCCCCCCTCTCTCTCTCTATTCGTAAACATGGACAGGCACGCATATGCAATGAAATAAGGATGAAGCTATCATGCTATGGTTTCACTTATAGAACTGCGACTACTGAAGAGAGAGCCATCGTAACAAAGTGGCGACCTTGTCTCTTCTCAGATCTGTACACCATCAAGTGTTTTACAGTGACCGGAGAAAACGGCCCCTGACGAAAACGGCCTTACTAGTTATGAAAACGGCCCCGGTACTCGGGACGAAAACGGCCCTCCTAGTTACGAAAACGGCCCCTGGACTCAAAACGAAAACGACCAGAAGTTACTCAGAGAACTGAATGGTGCCAGATCCTGTGTCGTTCCAGGCTTTGCTGCACGAAACACTGGGTATCAAAAGACGATTTCTCCGTGCGTACATGAATACTGTACACCGGAAGATAAGAATCCCTAGGTGCCCGTCTCCCACTGCAGCCTGCGTTCCATCGTGTCTATGTTTTACAACGATCTGCGCTAGTATTTTAGTACTCGGGGTTAGGTTTAGAGTTGGGGTATGATTAGAGTTTGTATCGGAATTGTGGATATATTTTTGGTTTCAGGTAGGGGTTGGGGCTCAAGTTTGACATCGGGTTGTGTTAGAGTTTCGGTTCAGATTGGGGTTAGAGTTTTCAATTCGGGTTAAGGAATGTGGACATTCTGGAACGCAGGCTATAACTGTTGACACAGACTAGAAAAAGTTGCCTCCTGAAATGTCTGTGTACGTGTACGTTAACACTATTCACAAGATATTTCTATTTCCCCATGACCACACAGTGAGCTGTAAGTCATATTAAGAGAGTGGGCCATCACTGTGTTGCCATGGGGAAATAGAAATATCTCGTGAATAGTGTTAACGTGCACACATACCTTAATATGACTTACAGCTCACTGTGTTGCCATGGGGAAATAGAAATATCTCGTGAATAGTGTTAACGTGCACACATACCTTAATATGACTTACAGCTCACTATGCTGCCATGGGGAAATAGAAATATCTTGTGAATAGTGTTGACCATATTCTCGAAGAAACAATGACACACAGTAATTGTCTGCTAATCATGTATGTATGTATCCCCCGAAGTCGGAGTGTGGCTGCCCACATGGCGGGGTAATCAAAACGGTCACACACGTAATGTTCTCCTCCCTAGTTGATGCATTTGTACCATAGTGTTACAAGTGCTTCGGCTGTTGGGATGATCCCTGGAGTCTTTTAGCCAGGGTACAACAACAACAAGAACATGTATGTAAGCCATTCGAGTATTTAAAAAATTATAGTGTAGTCATGGTCTTACAGAACTAGGAGTATAAAAATATTACGCGTTTCAGGCCACTGGTTTTTCCTTATTGTAAAGCCATTCAAAATGGGAAGGCTGTAAAATCAAGTTAGAATTGAAGTGGGTTTGGATGAATGAAAAGGGAAGAAAAGTTTGTTTGGGCAATGACAAGGAAACAATCAATGCATTCAAGAAAGCAGAAAATGCTGTTTAGATGTTGTGACTGGGCTGCATAATCGATAGCCAACGTAAATGAAAGCCAGCACCGGTTGATTGATTCAGGAGTAAACGGTTCAAATAGTGACGGGACCTCCTGCTTTGAAATGGTTCAAAAGGCGAAAGGCGAAAGCTTACGGGACTTTAGAGCGGGCGCACTTGTGTATATATCATTATATGAACAACTAGAATGTACTTTTGGGTCGAATCTCTCTCTCTCTCTCTCTCTCTCTCTCTCTCTCTCTCTCTCTCTCTCTCTCTCTCTCTCTCTCTCTCTCTCTCTCTCTCTCTCTCTCTCTCTCTCTCTCTCTCTCTCTCTCTCTCTCTCTCTCTCTCTCTCTCTCTCTCTCTCTCTCTCTCTCTCTCTCTCTCTCTCTGTCAGTATGTTGTCTGAATTTACCTCTTTCTATGTACTACTCAATTCGCTGAGTTATTACAGGTACCCGTGTGTCTGAGCGCTCTGAGTCAATGAAATTTATTCTAAGAAACTACCAGTTTCTGATAACTAGGCGATCTTTCTTTCATTGTCAATTTCAAATCGCCGTTTCTGTGAACTTATCAGGATGACAGTCATAATAATGAGGGATAACACAATTTTTTAAATAGAGAAAAACCTATGTGAACACAGATAATGAATGGTTAATGATACCTCAAGCAATTTGTAGTTCCTCTCTTCAGTGGCTGGGTCCTTTGACTGAATCAATACTGCAACGACGTAAGTTTCCATCCTAGTGGTATTGAATTCCTATCAGCTCACCAGACAATGGTTTTATATAGTTCCAGACTGACTGCTGGCAGAGCTGAACGGGATCTGTTGTCACAACGTGTTGCAGTCGTGATAATGATCTCGCAGAATATCTTCATTGCATTGTTTCACTTAACAAAGGCTGCTCACGTTTTCTTTCTTCTCGTTTGAAGCATACAGTTTTGTTGTTCTTGTTCTTTGTTATATGAAGATGTCATAATCAGACCCATCCCCATCTGACAAACACAGGTGTATAGGAAAAGATGTGGGCAGTACACAGATTTAAATGAAACAGTAGCTTATATTTCTGCGTTATGCTTACCCTGTATTTTATCTTATATGAAAAGTGATAAGTCTTGTCGACGTGTGTTGTTCCATTTTCCCCTTGTAGGCTCCCCTTTTTGTTGACAATAAACGGATAAAGCGTGGTGTCCATCTGTGTTCTACCGAGGACCCAGCATGTTTGACAATCGTGTGACAGGTAGCACACGCCTTGTTGCGTTTGATTCGCTGACAGGTTATGCACACCAGCAGATCTGCTTCTTTTGGTCTCCCTTCCCCAAGACCCAAACAACATTGGCAACAGCGGACCAAATGCGTACAGAACGCACGCCAGTCGGTGTGAATGACATGGCAGCAGGTGTGAGAAAAACACAGAATGAAACAAAACAGATGCTTTGTATTAAACAGGACACGAGATGTACACCGAGCCTAAGAGAAACGAGCAATCACCACGCTGTTGGTTCCTACCTTCATGGCTTTTTGCAGCTGTGTTCATAAACATGACATCTGCTGACAGCTCCTTTCGCCCTCGTTCCACCCTTTTTGTGGCAATTATCCCGTGTTTGCCCAAATGGTAAACTGATACCCTTGCCAACCTGCTCTAGCGATTGTTTCCTGCACTCGTTACGTAAGCAAAGGGAGGCAATGTGATGAATCGATTGATGTCAGAAAGGGCACAACTTACCGTGTAACAACAACTACAAAGCTGCAAGCAAACGCACTCACACAGATTATGCTGATTAAAGGTATTCGACATGATCTATGGTTCTTCTTGTATTGTACAAAAGATTCCTTTTTGTAAGTTCTGTCCATGTCTTGATTCTATTGAGCAGTATTCTATAAAGAAGTCTGGGTTGTTCGCTTGTTTTTTAAATTTGTCATAATAACGATCATACATGTACGATCATTTTTATATATTATAGGACATTTATTTCAATGTACTTGTTTTGTTTAATGGTGTTAAAACATTCTTCTGCTACTTTTAACTGGCAGCATCTTTTCTTTGGCTGGCAGCTATGACAATGCATGTCTCTTCCTAAATACGCCGTAGTATAGTTCTGGCTAGGCTCTAAACACAGTATCCTTTCCGAAATCTGTCTTCCAGGCTAATTCTTCTCAAACCCATTCTTCTCTTCTCAAAACGAAAACACCCATGTACGCAACATGCGATGTCTAACAAGCCATGTGCCTTAGCTGTTAGTGTTCTCTAAATATGTGTCGTGGTTCTGTATTATTTGTTTATGCAAACAACAACGACGACGACGACAACAACAACAACAAAGAATAATGGATAAGCAGATTCTTTTCAACAACAACAAAGATTAATGGATAAGGAGATTCTTTTCAACAACAACAACAACAAAGAATAATGGATCAGCAGATTCTTTTCAACAACAACAACAAAGAATAATGGATAAGCAGATTCTTTTCAACAACAACAACAAAGAATAATGGATAAGCAGATTCTTTTCAACAACAACAACAACAAAGAATAATGGATAAGCAGATTCTTTTCAACAACAACAAAGAATAATGGATAAGCAGATTCTCTTCAACAACAACAAAGAATAATGGATAAGCAGATTCTTTTCAACAACAACAACAAAGAATAATGGATAAGCAGATTCTTTTCAACAACAACAAAGAATAATGGATAAGCAGATTCTTTTCAATAACAACAAAGAATAATGAATAAGCAGATTCTTTTCAACAACAACAACAAAGAATAATGGATAAGCAGATTCTTTTCAACAACAACAACAAAGAATAATGGATAAGCAAATTATTTTCAACAACAACAAAGAATAATGGATAAGCAGATTCTTTTCAACAACAACAAAGAATAATGGATAAGCAGATTCTTTTCAACAACAACAAAGAATAATGGATAAGCAGATTCTTTTCAACAACAACAAAGAATAATGGATAAGCAGATTCTTTTCAACAACAACAAAGAATAATGGATAAGCAAATTATTTTCAACAACAACAAAGAATAATGGATAAGCAGATTCTTTTCAACAACAACAAAGAATAATGAATAAGCAGATTCTTTTCAATAACAACAAAGAATAATGAATAAGCAGATTCTTTTCAACAACAACAACAAAGAATAATGGATAAGCAGATTCTTTTCAACAACAACAACAAAGAATAATGGATAAGCATATTCTTTTCCACAACAACGACAAAGAACAATGGATAAGCATATTCTTTTCCACAGCATCCGTTGAGAGCTATGGTATGCCAAATCACGGTTGGCTGCAGATTCTAATACGTCATCTGTTGTGCCAATCGATTGTATGCTGGCAAGAAAGGTCGAACCTACTTATTTCCTGGCCAAGCCATGCATGGCCAATTCTGGCGGTGGTCTCAGCGCTGACGTTGAATGCGTGGGGAATCAGTCGGCATTCTTTTTCATGCCCCTTTTCCCTCCTGCATCTTCCCCCATTTCTGTATTCCAGACTCAAAGATCACAGAAATCAAACCAGATTTTCTTGTGGAATAACATGGAAAATGGTCCTAATAACGTGGCTTTCTGATGTTGGACAAATTTCAATAGGTCTCTAAAGCTAGTCTCCTGCGGATTTTTCTTTAGGCTGTTCGACATTGGCAGATAAGAATTATGTTTGCTAATACTGATCCTGTAATGAGAGTTGTATGCATTTACATCGTTCTTATCAAAGGAATCCACCATGAATAGTTTATCAACCTGGATTCGTACATTAATCCTTGGGGTTTTCTGTTCTAGAGAGTCTAGACAATCAACACAACCCAGCTTCTGCCTTTGACTCAGTGACTGTTCTGTTCGTTCCCTCCACAACAAAATGCCTGTCACAACTTCTTCCGTGACAAATGCGCCAAGGCTGTTGGAGTTAATTGGTTGGGACCTAAGCTGAAGCTCCTTTGTTAAAAAAAAAGACTCTACCCTATTACTTTCTGTTCAAACTAAACGACTGGCTTGTACAAAGAGTTGATCACATGCAAATGAACCTCCATTGCCCCAGGCAATCAGTGTGCAAAGCGCGAATTTCTTCTGTTCCCCCCCCCCCCCCTCCATCCATCCATCCTCCCCCCCTCTCTCTCTCTCTCTCTCTGTGTCCTTTCCTCCCTCCCTCCCTCTCTCTTTTGCTCTCTCTCTCTCTCTCTCTCTCTGTCTCTCTCTCTCTCTCTCTCTCTCTCTCTCTCTCTCTCTCTCTCTCTCTCTCTCTCTCTCTCTCTCTCTCTCTCTCTCTCTCTCTCTCTCTCTCTCTCTCTCTCTCTCTCTCTCTCTCTCTCTCTCTCTCTCTCTCAAAATATATGATTTCTCGTTAGTTCTCTTCTTTCCCACCTCTCCTTTTATGTCGTTATTTTCTTCGTCTTCTTGTTCACCTGTCTCTTATCTTTTAAAGAATACAAGAAAGTTTTTAAAAGCTCTTACAAGGAAAACAAACGACGTTTATAACATTTTTGCAACAACAACAAAAGTCTGGTCATATGTAGTTTAGGAATCAGAATGTTATACTGATATGTGTACAGCTTCCATCAAATATTTTGAACTTTTGTCAGTAAATCAATCTGACATGATTTTGAAAATAGTAAAAACCCAGCCAGCCTTATGAAATAGATTGGGGGGAAAAAGTCAATGTTTCCATTTTCCCCCATATATTTCCCCAAGTAATGGACACTTATGTGAAGGAAGAACGAGATTGCCCCCCATCCCTCCCCCCCCCCCCCCCCCCCCCCCCCCCCAAGAAAAAAAAGAAAAAAATGAAAAGAAAAAGAAAAAAAATGAAACGTGATTGCTAGAGTTTTACTTCTTCGTCAGAGGTTTTTCCCTCTTCTTTTCTGTCGTGACTTTGTCTAAGAAAGTCGACATCGGCCACAGTTCTTTCTGACTTTAACGTGGCAATAACTGTCTCTTGTTCGACGACAGAAACTGATAGCTTTCTCAACCTACCTCTTTGAATTGAACACTTTTTGTTCGCTGATATTAAACCAGGGGGCCGTTTTACAAGGGCTAACGTTACGTAGCGTGAGCGCAAATCGGCAAAAACGGTACTAAGAAACACCTCTTTCGCCGACGTTTGCCAAAAAACGTTTTGTGGCTGTCATCGAGATAGCAAGCCACGAACTATCACGTGACTAGCATGGAGTTAATACATTTCTTGTTGTCGATTGGTCCATTAAAGTTTTTTTAAAATAAACAATTTTTTTGGACCAATCAGACAAGAGCTTGTAATATTCTTCCGCAAACGTTTTCTTAAGTGTTTCTTAGCCCCCGTTTGGCGTAAGCGTTATTCGCGCGGCGACTGTTATCTAGAGAAACTCGACCCAGGTTCGTGTTTTTCTAAATAACGGTCGCCGCGCGAATAACGCTTACGCCAAACGGGGCCTAAGAAACACTTTAGAAAACGTTTGCGGAAGAATATTACAAGCTCTTGTCTGACTGGTCAAAAAAAAAGATTGTTTTAAACAAACTTTAATGGACCAATCAACAACAAGAAACGTATTCACCCCCTACTAGTTCCGGATAGTTCGCCGCTTGCTCGGTGTTTGGTAAGAACAAAACGTCACGCGAACTATCGGCAAACGAAGGGTGTTTCTTTGACCGTTTTTGCCGATTTGCGCTCACGCTACGTAACGTTTGCCCTTGTGAAACGGCCCCCAGGGTTGCTCAATACAATTGACTATGACCAAAGACTGTACAGGGGAAGATAAACATCCGGTCTCTTTTCCCTATATGAGTAGTGAGGACAGAAACACTGGTTATGTCCCTTTGAAACGTGACACATTTTACACATCGATAGGCCAGTTGAATTCTCCGTTCAAGTTCCAGTCTGAGTTTTTGGATAGCCTCCACTGTGAATAGTGTACACGTCCGCACTAACGATAACTCTATCAGCCCGGTTCGCCGAGCTTTTAAGTAATCCATCTTACCCTTTTAGAATATCTTTGCTATGACCACAGAGAGTTTGGTCTGATTGGTGGGCTTTCCCAAAACAAAATTTTTTACCCCCTATAAAATAAAATAAAAATGACTTAATTTCGACTCTTAAATAAAGTTTATGAATTTCAGCTTATCTTTATTTATTATGATGATCTTAGCTAATTACACTTTAAGTGAAAACAAGTGTGTTCAGAAAAAAAAGTCCGCCGTTTTTTCCCCCTCAGTTCTGAATCGTATTATATTAATGTATTGAAAGAATACTTGTGTGTTTCTGAATGTCTTTACTTTGTATCGTCTTACAATGCAGTCACAAGAATTTACTCTCTATATTTCTCTTTATGTTTCTTCCTCCGGCTCTGTCTGTGTGTCTGTTTGTCTGCCTGTCTGTCTCTGTCTGTCTGTCTGTCTTTCTGTCTGTCTCTATCTCTCTCAAAACAACAACAACAACACAAGACCACAATGAACCAGTGGACGTTTTGTAGACTAATCTCCTGTGTGACCTTTTATTTCTGTTAGTCCTTTGATGACTGGGATTTCCTGCCGACATTTCACGAATGGGGAAAGAGAGAACGTCAAGGGGTCAGGCAGACTGAAGTTTGAACAAAGGTTAAGGATGCAATAATGTTCAATCCTACCCAAGAAAACGACCGTGTTGTTGAAGACATTGTTTGATGCTTACAAAACATTAAAGCGTTGTAAAAGAGCACTGGTCGTAATAGAGGGAAGGCCAAATGTCAGATTATTTAGTAATCCATCCTAGTGAGAGAGCGACTGAGATGCATACTATAAATAGCTACCGACATGTTTTTAATGGTTATTTTGTAACGTCGTAATTATCTCCTTTAAAGACACACTGAGCCAGCACGATTAAGTCCCTTGTTTTTTTTCTGGGTCGGTGTGGCCCACATACAGACTTTCCTCATATACGATCGAGGCTGCTCTAGTCTGGAAGAGGGAGAGGGAGGAAAGTGATGTCTCGTTTTCGTGCATGAGGATAATGCTTGTATGGGAGCAAAACACACTTGGTCAATCGAACCTAAATGTATTTCTTACTCAGCTATAAGACATTTCACAACACATCCACTATGTAGAAAACACAGCTGTATTATAAAAACGCGTGCCAAGTTATAGTAGTAAGGGTAAAGAAGCAGTGAAAGATCTTTCCTTTGACCTTCTTCAAACACACGAAAGTTTTGACACGTGACGTACTATTTGACTGGTTCTTTAAGATATATAATACAGTAGTACTGTTACGTTTGAAATATTGATCCCTATGGCGACATCGATTGTAGGATTATACTGTAGCTGCTGTGCCGTATACTGTGACTGCTCAACAGACAGAGCAACTGGTGGTCTTGTTTCTGAACTCATAAATAGGGTCTAAGTAGGCTTTGTATTGTATTTTATGGCAAAATGGATTAAAATAACAATCTGCTGCTCTACACTCCAACGTCTGCCCATCTGTCGCATTCATCCTATCCCATCACATCTCTCTCTCTCTCTCTCTCTTCCTCTCTCTCTCTCTCTCTCTCTCTCTCTCTCTCTCTCTCTCTCTCTCTCTCTGTATAAAAATCTGCAGCGGGGAGCGCGGGGAGGCAAGCAAAGAGCCAAAGACATTGAAAAGAAAAGACTCTCTCTCTCTCTGAGGACAAAAAACACTGTCCCTTTTCTCTCTCTCTCTCTCTCTCTCTCTCTTTGCATCGCCTCTCTCTAACTCTATCTCTCTCGTAACTCTTAAGTAGTCCATCTTCCCCTTTTAGAGTCTTTGGTTATGTGTGTGTGTGTGTGTGTGTGTGTGTGTATGTGTATATATCCTCCCTTTAACTTCTGTCCATCTGCATTTCTGAATCGATTCTTCCTTGGCACACATCCTCTCTCAATCTCTCTCTCTCTACGGCCGCCTCTCTCTCTCTCTCTGAATGTCTTTCTCTCGTCTTACAATGCAGTCACAAGAATTTACTCTCTCTCTTTCTGTCTGTCTCTCTCTCTCTGTCTCTATCTCTCTCTCTCTCTCTCTCTTTCTCTGTCTGTCTCTCTCTATCTTTCTCTCAAGACCACAATGAACCAGTCGTTTTGTAGGCTAATCTCTCTCTCTCTCTCTCCTCTCTCTCACTCTCTGCTCTCTCTGTTGTTGAAGACATTGTGTGCTTACAAAACATTAAAGCGTGTCCTATCGCTCCCCGATTAAGTCCCTTGTTTTTTTTCTGGGTTGTGGCCCACATACAGACTTTCCTCATATACGATCGAGGCTGCTCTTTTTAAAATAAAGTGATGTCTCTTCTGGTCTCTCTTCTCTTCTCTCTGATTTTCTCTACTTCAGTAGTCTGTTCCTCTCATCGATTGTAGAATTATACTGTAGCTCTGTGCCGTATACTGGCAAAATGGATTAAAATAACTCTCTGCTCTACACTCCAACGTCTGCCTCATCTGTCGCATTCATCCTATCCCATCTCTCTTTTCTCTCTCTCTCTCTCTCTCTCTCTCTCTCTCTCTCTCTCTCTCTCTCTCTCTCTCTCTCTCTCTCTCTCTCTCTCTCTCTCTCTCTCTCTCTCTGTGTGTGTGTGTGTGTGTGTGTGTGGTGTGTGTGTGTGTTGTGTGTATCTGTATATATCCTCTTTAACTTCTGTCCTCTGTCTCTCTCTCTCTCTCTCTCTCTCGCTCTCTCTCTCTCTCTCTCTCTCTCTCTCTCTCTCTCTCTCTCTCTCTCTCCTCTCTCTCTCTCTCTCTCTCTCTCTCTCTCTCTCTCTCTCTCTCTCTCTCTGTGTATCCCCCCTTTAACTTCTGTCCATCTGTCTCTTCATCCTCTCTCTCTCTCTCTCTCTCTCCCTCTCTCTCTCTCTCTCTCTCTCTCTCTCTCTCTCTCTCTCTCTCTCTCTCTCTCTCTCTCTCTGTCTCTCTCTGTCTGTTTTTCTGTCTGTATCTGTCTCTGTGTGTGTATCCCTCTTTAACTCTCTGTCCATCTGTCTCTTTCATCCCACCCCATCCCACCCACCCTCTCTCTCTCTCTCTCTCTCTCTCTCTCTCTCTCTCTCTCTCTCTCTCTCTCTCTCTCTCTCTCTCTCTCTCTCTCTCTCTCTCGTGTGTGTATCCCCTTTTAACTTCTGTCCATCTGTCTCTTTTCCCCCCCCCCCCCCCCATTTAATTTCTGTCCATCTCTCTTCTCTTCTCTCTCTCTCTCTCCTATTTCTCTCTCTCTCTCTCTCTCTCTCTCTCCTATCTCTCCCCCCCTCTCTCTCCCTCCCTCTCTCCCCAAATCACAGGGCAACCTATTTTGCACGTCCATATAGCCTTGGGGTGGGTGGGTGGTGGTGGTGGTGGGGGGGGGATATGGTGTTTTTCTTTGCTTGCCTAACTACGCCGGTTTCATGGAATGACGTATTTCGTCATCACAGCGATGTGTCCTCGTCTCTACTCTGTGTCACCGCCCCAATGTATCACTCTCATTGTGCCCTCGTCTCTGTCTCTCGTCCCCATCTCAACGTGTCCCCTCGGATTAGGGCAATTAAGGATAGAGTTACATGTTAAAGTTAGTGTTTAGGTAAGGGATAGGCTTAGGGTTACGGCAAACAAAAGAAACGGAGAGATAAGACGGGGACACATAGAGACAGGCACATATACACATAGCGACGAAATTAGGGATTCGTAGAGACGGAATTGAGGAAACATAGAGACGGGGTCACAGAGAGACGGGGTCACAGAGAGACACAATTGGGGACATATGGAAACGGGGACACATAAAAACAAAACTGGGGGCACATAGAGACGAAAGTGGGGGTTCGTTGAGACGGGGACACAGAGAGATGGGGTCACAGAGAGACACAATTGGGGACACATAGAGACGAAAATGGGGACACATAGAGTCTTAGAGAGACGGGGTCACATAGAGACAAAATTGGGGACACATGAGACGGGAATACATAGAGTCGAAATTGAGGACACATGAGACGGGGACACAGAGAGACGGGGGGTCACATAGAGACAAAATTGGGGACACACGAAGACGAGGACACATAGAGACGAAAATGGGGACACATAGAGTCATAGAGAGACGGGGTCACATAGAGACCTAATTGGGGACACACGAAGACGGGGTCACATAGAGACGAAAATGGGGATGCATAGAGTCATAGAGAGACGGGGGCAAAAGGCTACGTACGTTTCAGTGTGCCCAAATATTCACTGACAGTGGGGCAGTGAAATTAACTGAAAGAAACCAGCTTTGTCACCCGATCTTCCCCATGGATGAACTTGGGCAAAATGTAATAGTGTCATTCTTGCTGCGTGAGACCTTTTCTGTCTGTCTTTCTGTCCCTCTCTTTCTGTCTGTTTGTATGTCTGTCTCTCTCTCTCAGTCTCTGTCTCTCTGTCTCTGTCTCTCTCTCTCTCTCTCTCTCTCTCTCTCTCTCTCTCTCTCTCTCTCTCTCTCTCTCTCTCTCTCTCTCTCTCTCTCTCTCTCTCTCTCTCTCTCTCTCTCTCTCTCTGTCAGTGTGTGTGTGTGCGTGCGTGTGCGTGCGTGCGCGCGTGCGTGCGTGTGTGCGTGCGTGTGCGTGCGTGCGTGGGCTCTATTTGCAATATGTCTGTAACGGAAAAAAAGGTTTCAGTAATTTGGAGAAAATATTACAAAAGCTAGATAGTGGTTTCACCAGCCACAACAAAAGACATTATCAGCCGAAACTAATCTGTAATTTGATTCTTTTTACCTTTGTCATAATTATTTTAATTGGCGACATTTCTAGTATCGAAATTGTTTGTCATTGTGTGTTTGTCTTGTTGCACGTTTTGGTCGTTCGTTGTTTTTTGTTTATCTGTGTTTAGCTTTGCCTGCTCGTTTATTTGTTTGGTGTTTGTTTGTTTGTGGTTTAAGCGAATCTGTATTCATATGGTTTAAACGAATTTTATTAATAATCAACATAGCAGCAACATAAACAAATGCAAATGAGCACAACAAGCTTAAAGCTTATACAATGCGCTCAAACACAAATATGATACACAATATTGGCTGCCAAAAGTAATGTCACTGGAACAGAACATAATAATGAAGTAACAGCAAAAATTGAACATTAAGATAAATAACAAGTGAATGAATATACACAACACGAACAAACAACAACAGTAACATCTGTATTCATCTCAAAGCATAAGTAGTCACAAAAGAAGACAGTTAGAGCAACAACAAGTTCAAAGCTTATACCGTGCTCCTTGAAGTCCCACCAGATCACGTACCAAAATCACGGGTTTCACGTGTTTTCTCTCTTATAGCTGGTAAGAAATCTTCTTTTGACCAGGTGTGACTCCCATACAAATGTCCCCAAATTAAAAACGAATCATCATTTTAAAGAGCAGCCTCAATTT
>CM065688.1:31714020-31729020 GCA_017654935.2 Phymorhynchus buccinoides
TGTGTGCTTTGTTTTATATTTCTGTGCCCCAAGTGGGTATGAAATGAAACATTTGCCTTGCCTTGCCTACTCGTAACAATAACAGGCTGGTTGTGTTAACCACAGTATGCATTTACACCGATGTGTGTGTGTGTGTGTGTGTGTGTGTGTGTGTGTATGTGTGTGTGACTACCGGCAAGTTAATAAATGTTGTCAATTGCAATACTTTTATCTATTAAATAGATAGTTGCATAGTCAGTGCTAATTTCTGTGGCATAGGACTTTTATTTGGGTGGGGTGGGGACAGACAGCCATGATCTGGCCTAGTTTTTTGCAGAGCTATACACAACATGACTAGACTAATGACTTTAATTTTCTTTGACGAAGATGAAAAAAAATCTCAAAAGCTTGAAACCATTGGTGTTTTGTGGTAATTTTGAAGTCAAATATTGGTTGATAACTCTTCATTAATGGGATGCAATGGGGATGGCGAAGTTGTATCCCTTTAATGGAGAGTTATTCACCTGTGTTTTCTCTATCATCTCTCCTAGCCTCACTCACTGTTTCAATCTGTGATGGTAATCATCATGAGTCTGCATGGTCAGTAAGACTGCAGTAACAATTCAACCAGTGGACTAAAACACGGGAGTCAATCAGATTACAACCAAACCATCTCAGAAATCGAAGGCTGGATGTTAGCATCTGATCTAATGGAAACATGGAGGGTGGAAGGAGGAGAGGCTGGTGGTAGTGGGTGTGTGGGAGGTGGGGATGATGGTGAGGCAGGAGGAGGGGAAGGAAGGAGGGTGGTAGACCAAGAGGTAAAATGGAGGAGCTGGGAGGAAGGGCAAAGTGGTTAACCTTTTCACTGCCCTGTCACGGATATTTCCGTCAACCTATAAACTGCCCCGTCACGGAAATATCCGTCAAAGAGTTATTCTAAGAGTTTCCAATTTTTCTATCCATACGCTTTTCGCAGTATGTTCGAATGCATGTGAGAGTGTTGTCAAAGGATAGTATATTCAATCCCTGTTCAGAAAAGCATAGGTTATATGCACTTTTCTAAAACGGCTTGGCAAATAGTTGCCCCGGAACCGGAACTGGGCTCGGCAGTGAAGGGGTTAAATAAACAGGGTCTTCAACAGTCCAACTGATATGTCATGTATCAATTCAAATTCACAAAATAATATAGTATGTGTATTCCTGTATTATCAGATCAATGTGTTATATCCATATAACTATTTGTAATTTGCATTTCAACAATGCATTTCTTACAAGAAACACACGCTAATGCTGTTTGTACATGCTGCATAATGTCTATCCTGCCCTGTCAATAGTTTCTAGCCTGCCAATAGTACTCTCTTCTAGCTAGTTACTGTGTGACAGAGAGATGTTGCGCAACATATGCGAGAGCCTTAAGCTGTATTAATGCACACTGAAACAAACAGCCAAACAAACGCAGAACAACATGTAACGGGCAGTTTGAATGATGAAAAGGGGACAACCACCTTTGGTAGTGACCACCAAAACAAAGAAGCAACATAGGGGTACTAAACGAGGCAGAAACTCTGTTGACAATCCAACCAAAAAATTCACTCAATAACAGAACACTTTCTGTCAAACCAAAAGGAAAAAAACCACCAGAACATTTTCTGTCAATCCTTAATGAAAACTCCCTTCAAAACCAATGTGAAAGAAAACTCACTTCAATATCAACACCTTGATTAACTAAGCACAAACACTTCCAACAATCATACTCAGCTACGCACTCGGGTATAAAAGCAATGGCCGGTGATGCGTTTTGGTTAGCCACCACCCTGGCCTCCCATTGCCCTGGAGAAGAAAGGTGCATCCTATTATCATTTCAAGCTAGGATCCCTGCCTTGGTCAGCTGGGCTGGCCGTTCTGCTCCAGGCGGCGCTCCCTCTCCTTGTACAGCAGGTGGTAGTCGATCTGCCGGTAACGCTCATGGGAGATCTGCCCGGTCAGCAGCAGCTCCAGGAAAGGCTTGGAGCCCACCTGACAATCCTCCCCTAAAGCAGGCAGCAGTTCATCAGCGTCCTCCTTGCGGCGCTCGTCGGGGGGCGCCGCCAGCCCTCGTAGATGTTTCTCCAGCTCTGACATGGCGGTCAGCGGTTTGCCCCCGCCGTTGACTGGGATGGGGGCAGGGGTGGTGGAAGGGGAGGTGGGTTGAGAAATGGGCTGGCTGCTGCTGCTGCTGCTGCCTGGGGTGGACATGCTCTGTTGGGAGCTGCCTCCTTTACTGCACCTGGGGGATGCTCCTGGCCCGGAGGAGGTCTGCGCCCTGGGGTCAGATGCTCTGTGCGCGGTTAGAGGCGAAGGTGAGCATGGTGATGTTGCTAAACATTTTATGGGGTGGGGGGCACCCTCACTCTTGTCCCAGTGAGTGCGCATCCGCTTGCTGCTAGGAGGGTGAGGCCCCGGGCTGGGAGACAGGGTGCGTGTGGAAGAGTACTTGTGATCTGACAGAGCGGGACTGCTGATGACGCTGACGCACTGGGCCTGAGCACCAGGCGACAACCCACATTGTTTGAGGATGGCCACCATCTTCTCTTTGCTGAGAGGCTGTGGCTTGCCCCCGCTAGTCGGCGCTATGATAGTGATGGCCGGCTTCAGGTCTTGACGCGTGCTGCTGATGACGTCAGACTGGATGACGCACGAAGACTCTGATGACGACGCTGCACTCTGAACAGACGTTGGGGTCAATGGTTTGCTGTCCACTCCTAATTTGTTCAGTTTGTCACCATGAACGCTTTCAGGGGCGTCTTGAGCGACCTTTTTTGGCTGAGCTATGCTGATGACCTTGTCTGTTGCTTCACTGAACTGTAAGTGTGGTGAGGACCCAGCAGGGGAGTGCAGGGTGTCTGTAGACATCAGGTGGTCCACAGAGCTCCACACACTATCCTCCACTGGGGCCAACAAATCAGTGGCAGGCATATCCTCCGTGCTGAGGGCAGGGTCACAGTACTGCATGGCAAAGTCCATCAGGTCCTCCGGCAGAATGGACTGGAAGTCCACCTGCTGATCATACACCCTGCTCACCCCCTCCTCCTCCCCTTCCTCATCGCTGTGATCCTCGGTCAGGTCCACCTGCCGAGGCACTAGTATCTGTTTGTCCCCACACACCATCACCTGCTGACCCACAGCCTGATGAGCTTGCTGCTTCCCCACAGTCCGAGAACCACTCTGCTCCCTTTTGGTGGACAGAGAATTCTGCGTGCAATGAATTGCACCTGTACTGTCTGCCTGACCCTTCTGAGGGCTGGCCCGGCGGCTGGCTGCTTTGTCAGGGGACACAGACACTGCAGGGAAAGCCCTAGTAAATGCCTCAACCACTGGAGGAAATGTCTTCTCCATCCCTCCCTCCTTGTCCAGAAGAGTTCTCAACAGAGAGGGCGGTCGCAGACTGCCCACACCTCCAGACAACACACAAGGTTCTTTTGACTTCCCCTCTCTAGAGGTCCTGTCACACGACAGTGGTGCTGACACCAAACTAGGGCTCATCATCATACTGCCCCCACTTTTGATGCTACTTTGGGCTTCAGTGACATTTACGTAACTCATTTCATCCTGAGAAAGAGACACTGACGGTGATGACAGGGGCGGAGGGGAGGCCGGGAAGACGTTGTCCTGGGTGCCGCCCTCACAGCCATGCCCGATGTCCTGGAGCAGGCTGTCCAGCACCTCCATGTCCTCCATCACGTGGCTCAGACTGCCCTCCTCACGCCCTGGCCCGCTGTCCCCCGCCTCACACAGAAAAGGGTCAGAGCGATAGTCCGACACAGCACTAGGCAGCGAATTCAAGTCAAAGCGGTCTGCCTTGCCCCCTCCCTCAGCCAGACTGTCCAGAGATGAGGGGAGGTCCTGCACCCCGATCTCACCGTAAATGGCTGAGGACAGAGTGCTGTGGAAGCCCAGCTCCGTGGCAGGCTCCACCAGGGACGCCTCCAGCTCCTCACTGTCTTTTGCCATCTCCCGAAAATGTTGCTGGGTTGTCAACTGTCTGTGCGAAGACAGGAGGCTGGGGTCCAGGTCCGGACCCCCTCTGCCCACCCCCATCACAGGGCACGGGGAGGTGGTGGCACTACCCATACTGCTGACAGCACTACTGCTGACAGCGCTGCTGTAGCCCGTGTCATCATGCTGCTCGTGATCGCTGTCTGTCACCGACACGGGGCTTGTGGCCTGGGCCAGTGATGGCAGGTCGTGGACGCTCCCTTGGGCCTGGGGGTCACTGGTCAGGGGTCCTGCGTGGCTGGTCAGGGCTTGACCTTGTTGCTGTTGTTGCAGCTCCATCTGGTAGGAATGTTCCCCTTCCTTCTGGCTGCACACACACACACACACACACACGTTGAGACTATGAAACTTCAGAAACTTGTTAAGTTACTCAATCACTAGAAGCAAACACACACATACACACACACACACACACACCACACACACACACACACACACGCACGCACGCACACACACTGGTTTAATTTTTTAACACCCACCCTCTCTCTATCTCTCTCTCTCTCTCTCTCTCTCTCTCTCTCTCTTCCATTGCAGCTAATTTTACCAATGGAGTGAGTCACGAGTAACAGCTGGCGACTGTGACACATTGTCTTCTCAACAAAGATTCAATAACATGACGATAAACCATTGCAACGCCAGGTCATTTACAACTATGTTTCATACCACAATGACAACAATGTTGCTTGGTGCATCAGCACCCTCCCTGAAAGAACCTTCTTTTTCTACAGAGAGGCTCCCCCCTTCCCTCCTCACTACAAGCCTACCTAACAAACCACAGGTGCAGTAGCATTATTCACTTGACATTTTCAGTTCATGTTACCAGGGCGACAGCAACCAGTAGATAATCATTTTGCTATATAAATAGAATCAGATATATGTTAGAGGGTAGACCTAAAATCACAAGTCAAGCAAGAGCCACAATCTCCGACCTCAGAGAAGGACATGGGACAAATATTTTAAACAAGAAACATAATGTTGCCTGCTTCTCTAAAGGGGCACCCTGACGGATGCATTTTTGTAAGAAACATGTCGAGATCACCAGGAAAACACCCTTTACAGAGATTGCAACACTCATTTTGCTCTGGTTTCCTAGAAATCAAACCGTCAAATCGGCGATTCCTCCTTGGCGGAGGTGCTGGAAGTCAACTTCTTTCACCCAAAGAGAAGGCGTGTGCCGTCTCTTCTAATGGCCGCCAAATTGTTTGCAATTTTTTTTCGCAATGCAAGCCTTTTTATTTTTATTTTTTATTATACAGTTTATTTAAAGGAGTTTCGCTCACAACAAAGGAAACAGCTCCATTTTTTTAATTTTGCTGCACTACAAAAAAAATAAAACGTTTGAACCACAATGAGTGACCTCCACCCACCCCATCCAAAATGGCTACTCTCTCCGGCATCTCCGCCAAGGAGGAATCGCCGTTTTGACGGTTTAATTTCTAGGAAACCAGAGCAAAGTGAGTGTTCCGATCCTTGAAAAGGCTGTCTTTCTGGTGATCTTGACGTGTTTCTTGCAAAAACTCATCCGTCAGGGTGCACCTTTAAGCTTACCCCAAAGGCATGCGATCCACGTAGATAGTAGACCTATCTAGTTTGATTTTTGTTTTTCCCTTGATATTTTGCGGAACAAATGCTAGGTCACTTATTCTGGCCTCACACTAATATATAAATCAAGGTTTGTCTAGTCACAGCTTCGACACTATCAATCAAAAGAAGGACAAACCCAGGAAGCATCTCAACAGAGGAGACATTGCACTGCCGCCAAATTAATACAGGGTGTTATTCAGGAGTATTGCTGATCCAATACATAATTATTTAAAATATGTCTGGGTTAAAAAAAATGATTAGAAAGTCTCAGTTACGTCAGACTGTTAGATTGTAGCGTTGTATTGCAAAGAAGAAGAAAAAGAAGAAGAAAAAGAGGAAAAATGCAACCCACAAAATTGTTAATAAAAATTGTAACATTAAAGCTGTCTTTTTTTTAAGATTTAGGAAAAAGATTCAATGCAACAGTTTGTTTTTCCAAGATGCCTCAGAGAGCTCCAGAAAGGAACAGTTTAAGTAACCCATTTTTTTTTAATAGAAAAGTCATATTCATAAGTTTCTTTATTGTCGATTGGCATTGTACAATGCACATGGAAACTTGTCTTCCACCATGTAAAATAAGATGAGATATATCAAAATAAAAACATCAAAATGAAAAGTCCCCATTTGCAGAAAATTTCAATTGTCTGAAAACTGTTTTTCGAAAATGATTCGAAAAGAGAGAAAATAATGCTTTACGCCCTCTTCGGCCATGTGGGGCATTGAGATTTTACTTGGGGATGTAAAGAGAAGGGGGAGGGGGGGAGTGACCCGGAGGATCTCAGCATCTTTTATTATTACTCTTGGTTGGTTCCGAGCTCGCATTCTACAGACTACCAGTTGACACATTAAAAAATATAGTTAGCTATGTTATAATCGTTACTTATAAAATATGTTATTTGAGAAAGGCCGCTCCAAGAGCTGTAGTTAAAATTTTCAGGACCACAAAGTTAAAAATGTAATCTTTATTGTTAAAAACTTTTAAAATGTCATGTAAGGTCGGTTAAAATCGCGAAAAACAAATAAGGTTATGTACAAGAAATAATTTGGCTTCATAATGAGGCTGACTTGAGTAAAGATTTTTACGTGTGTGGTGGGTTTAATTTAATTAAAAAAAATAATAAAAAAACCACACACAAAAACGGAGCCAGGCAGGTTCGAACCTGGAACCTCAGTGTGGTGTCTAAACCGTTATGCTGTGTATGTTCTTGTTGTTAGATGAAAAATTTGTCCTTATAAGTGAAGCCGTGGGTAAAATCACTTTTGCTACCATGGGAGAACGTGGAGCCCCTGTGGTGGGCCCCCACATTCTACTGTACAGTGTGGAGGGTTTAAAATAGATTTACAAGGCAAAGTTAATTTATCTACATATGTACACCCGACATACTATTTACATTTAATTATTTATTTCGCGGCGAATGTCATTTTTAATGATGACAACCGATTAAAACGTTAAAATGAATATGAATGTCGATTGGGGAGTCTCCCGGCCTATTTTCTGTTAGTGCTTCTTTTGAAGCAGGAGGCCCAGTCAGGGATTAACTTTTTATCTGAAACTTACTTTATGAATTTTATATAGGAAATAGAGGGCTAAAGTAAATTTAATTATGCATTTATAATTTGGTAATAATTTATGGTGAGGGAGCAAGTTTTATGTTTTGACCTGCGCTCCGAGTATTATTCATTTGTTATAAGTTTAAAAAAAAAAAAAAAAAAAAAAAAAAAATTAAGATCAGCTTACTTTTATTTATTAAAATCAAGAGTTTGTATAATTGAATAACACAGCGTGTGGTTTGTTTAAATTTATTTATAAAAATGGTTGGGTAAAATGGTGATGGGCTGCCAGTCCGCAGGAGTGTGTGTGTTTCCGGGGTGAGACTCTCTGGCGGGAGGCAAAATAATTTTATCAGTTTTATTTTGAAGTTTAATGTTATTTGAGTAGTATAGGTAATGAATTTGAAGCCCATAGAAAGGGAAGGGGGCTGGGACAGGCCCCCGGTTGAGTGGAAAAAGAAGGATAGTTGGGGGTGGGGGTCCCCAAAAGAGTTGGGGACTTGCGACCCTCTGTGGTACGGCGGGCCCCCCCTCCGGGCCCTGGGGGGGAGGGGGAGGGACTATGGCTGGCTAGGCCCGGGGGTCGGTTCAGGGAGATGCCGCTCGAACCGGGGGGGAACCCGCCGGGGTGTGCCCATCGGAACCGGACGTCCCTGGTAAATGCAGTGGGGCGCCCGGCCCCGGGGGTTGATTCGAAAATGTCACTTTGCCCTGAAAATTGGAACGCAAGACTACAACATATCCCGACTTTTTGGGCCCACATATGAAGAAAAAATTGGCATTTTTTGAAAATGGGGTACCACAGAGACTGTAAATTTCTGGAGCACACACGAATCTTGAAAAAAACAAATTGTTGCAATCTTTCATGCACTGAACCTTCTTTAAAAATCCGAAAAAATAAAATGATAGCTTGATTACTAAACTTTTTATAGCAAATTTTGTGGGTTGCATTTTTTGTGTGTGCGTCACCCCGCAATATAATGGGGAACACTGTCCACTAATGTGATCAGCTGGACAAAGACAGCATGCAGAGTGTTCCAACACAAACCACAAATAGCTAATTAAAGTTATCATTCTGCCTGTTTGGACAAGCCAGCTGTTAATTGCCCTGCACACAAACATGTTATTACTAAGAGCTAGCCCTAGCAATCTCTCTCTCTCTCTCTCTGTATGTGTGTGTGTGTGTGTGTGTGTGTGTGTGTGTGTGTGTGTGTGTGTGTGTGTGTGTGTGTGTGTGTGTGTGTGTGTGTGTGTGTGTGTGTGTGTGTGTGTGTGCATGTGCGTGTGTGTGTGTGTGTGTGTGCGTGTGCGTGCATGTGTGTGCATGTGTGTGATGTGTATGTGTGTGAGAGAGAGAGAGAGAGTGTTAGGTGGCAGGATGCTAGGTGCAGTCAAATTTGCCATGTCACTCTTCTGTTCATCTGATAACTACATGCTGAGTGGACTGACATTTAATAATGCACAATACTTCCAGCGTGTAGAGCTGAAGCTGTGTTAGGATCACGTTTGGATTTTTAATCCCCGAGCCGAAGCAGAGTATTGTTTCTGTCTGGTCCGTCCGACGTCCGGCTGTCCGGCGTGCCTCCGTCCGGCTATTCCTCCGGTTTTCTCAAAAACTATTCAGTCTATCATCATCAAATTTGGCATACAAGTTTGCCAAGATGCAAGCTATCCACTGATCTTCTCTTCTTCGCCTTAGGCAGCCAACTTCATCACGCTGAAGATTCTGCTGCACTTTAGGGGGTAGTACGAAAAAGAAAGAAAATAAGTTCAGCAAAGATAGGGTAGATAGTGAGATAGGATGAAATATTATTGGGAAAAAGATAAAGCCAAGATAGTCAGGAATTTAGTATTATGATACTCCGTTTGCTATATCATGTAAAAGAATAATAACTTTGTGAAATAAATTTATAACTTTAAGGAAATCAATTTTATAATGGGTAGGGGGGGAGACGTGTGAGGGAAAGACGAGATAAAAGTCATACACAACCGTTAAATGCCCCGGTCTAGCCGGAGACACCCGGGCCCCGCATGATGCATGCAGGGGTGTGTCACACATAATTGCTAATATCTCGCGAAGTTTTGCATGTATTTCAATGCAGTTTTTTCACATTTCTTGATGAATGGTCTATAACGCAGTTGTCATAAATTTTTCTGTGCGCTCGTGTGCGCATGATCGCGCGCGCTCAAATCACGGGTCCGAACCCCAAGGCTATATATCAAAAACTATTCAGTTAGGTGCTGTTTTGATGCGTTGTTATTATTATTATTATTTTTTTTTTTTTTTGCCACACAGTGACATGACAGCTACTCTAACGAATAAACATCGAGCCGCGCTCTTTTCCAAATCTACAAACTTCTTCACTGCTCGCTCTCTCTCTCTCTCTCTCTCTCTCTCTCTCCCGACCTCTTTAACCTCTACTACACATGTTATTACTCCGTTCATTGCAATGTTGGCCGCAATGCAAGTTGACCTTGTGCCCTTCAGCGACAGTGACCCAGATTTTTTTTCTCTCCACTTTTCTCGCAGTGTGTGTGTGTGTGTGTGTGTGTGTGTGTGCATAGGAACGGGAGTACCTTTGAATTGGAACGAAGACCTAGTCCGCGCTTGTCTGTCTGTCTGTCTTGTCTGACTGGTCGGCTCCTCTGGCTGCCTGTGTAGTGCCCTCTTCACTCTGAATGAATAGATTATCTATATGGCGCGAATATCCTGAAACAACAGCTCAAAGCGCCTCACAGATCTATACAAAGCTATCGAATCCAGTTGGAACCATAACACGGTATACCATAGATGACGTGTCCATCTGTCATGGGGGACCCCAGTCACGTACATCACATAGGCTACTTTGCGAGTCCTGTACTCTCTCTCTCTCTCTCTCTTTACATCCTACACAATGGGAGGATGTAGATGTGACTTGCCATATGGCTTTTTTTCTCCATCAGTATCCTTTTATTTCCTCACCATCCTCTTCAGTTACTTTCCCCTTTCTCTATTCCCCCCTCCCCCCCCCCCTTTTCTTGTTCAGTATGTTTTCTTGCACTTAATTTGTGTAGCCGTCATGTCCAACAATGTTTTTTTAGTCCCTGAGCCGAAGGTTCGGGAACTAGGTGTAAATGGTCTCCCCACTGTGTGTACAGCCGACACATTCCGATTTCGGAGTAGCTCGGCGATGCTGCGAGGGGATTTTGCAGCCGCTCGGCGTTGCACTTGTTTGGCGTTATTTTTTTACTTTTTCTTCTCTCTCTGTCTCTCTCTGTGTCTCTGCTTTCTAGCCCGTCTGCCTGTGTTTATCTCTCTCTCTCTCTCTCCCTCTCTCTCCCACCCCCTCTCTCTCTCTCTCTCTCTCTCTCTCACACACACACACACCACACTTATAACACATTCACACACACAAAAACCCCAACACACAAAGACAAAACGTACAGTTATTCCCCAAACACAGCACTCTTCTTAGTTGTAAACACAATGGTGTTTATAAACAAATTGATTCAAAAGGAGAAAGCATGTGATGAATGGAAAAAGAAGAAGGATGAAGAGGAGAGAGAGAGAGAGAGAGAGAGAGAGAGAGAGAGAGAGAGAGAGAGAGAGAGAGAGAGAGAGAGAGAGAGAGAGAGAGAGAGAGAGAAAACGAAAACGAAAATTTATTTAACCAGGGAACATGAGATAAGGCAAGTTACATGCTTTTTTTTCCACCCAGCCCTGAGAGAGAGAGAGAGAGAGAGAGAGAGAGAGAGAGAGAGAGATTGATTGATTGAATTTTATTTATAGAGGGTAATAGAGTAAACAATAACATGCTTTTTTACATCCAGCCCTCTGGACAAAATACATATATAAAAGTAGAAAATGACAAACGAAAATAAACACACACACACACACACAGAGAGAGAGAGAGAGAGAGAGAGAGAGAGAGAGAGAGAGAGAGAGAGAGAGAGAGAGAGAGAGAGAGAGAGAGAGAGAGAGAGAGAGGAGAGAGAGAGAGAGAGAGAGAGAGAGAGAGAGAGAGAGAAGAGAGAGAGAGAGAGAGAGAGAGAGAGAGAGAGAGAGAGAGAGAGAGAGAGAGAGAGAGAGAGAGAGAGAGAGAGAGAGAGAGAGAGAGAGAGAGAGAGAGAGAGAGAGAGAGAGAGAGAGAGAGAGAGAGAGAGAGAGAGAGAGAGAGAGAGAGAGAGAGAGAGAGAGAGAGAGAGAGAGAGAGAGAGAGAGAGAGAGAGAGAGAGAGAGAGAGAGAGAGAGAGAGAGAGAGAGAGAGAGAGAGAGAGAGAGAGAGAGAGAGAGAGAGAGAGAGAGAGAGAGAGAGAGAGAGAGAGAGAGAGAGAGAGACCAACCTTCTGTGCTAAGAAAAAGGATACATAAACATTTAGAACCAAAAACGAGTTGCAACACAAAAACACCGCCACAGCGATTTGTTTTCCTTTCGCCCGGTTAATTGTGGAGTCACTGCAAGCTCAAGATTGCTGCATGACTGTGTATCTTTCTTTTGGTTAGGCCGCTTTTAACAGGGCTAAGAATTCGCCCGACAGTGTGTGTGTGTGTGCGTGTGCGTGTGCGTGCGCGCGTGTGTGAATAATAACAATTTATGTAACAATGAAAATCTTAGTCAACTATTTTTTTAGCATGATGATTGAATTACAATCATAATTTTAAAAGGCATGCTTTAAGCAAACAAAACAGTGTCAATGAAGGGACGTTTATAAGCCGCGAGGCTTTGGCTTGAGCCAGTCCCACACTAGGTATACTAATTGTCGTTAAAACCGTTATAAGGTTTTATATGACACAAAAGGAATAACGAAACAAACAATGAAAATAGTAATGTAAGGAATACAAACTAGCAATTAATTAAGTAAACATCATTTTCTGTTATGAGAAAATTCAGCTATTATTTCAACTTTATGGCAGGTGTGCGCAAACTCGCTTATAAACACATCAGTTGATGTTATTTTGCTTGGCGTGACATTCTGTATTTTTTTGTACAGAGAGAGAGAGAGAGAGAGAGAGAGAGAGGGGGGGGGGGCATGATGATGGGTCTGGTAAAGCTGCTAGTTAGCGGCATCTGGTAGCCGTTGTGGCTGTGATGTTTTATGGAGACCGTAGGATAAAGGAGAGGCGACGGTCACTGCTATTAACGTGGTAAGGAAGCCCTGTTCTGATAAAACACTACAAGGGCTACCCCTGTCTGCACTGTTCAAAGAGACCGTTAATGGACTGATGCTCTTCCTTTCTCACAAGACTCGCAGGCCCTCCTTGGTCCTATATGTAGTTAGCAGAAGAAAGAGTTAGGGGTTTGTACTTTGCATCGACCCCCACCCCACCATCCCCATCCCCCACCCACCAACTTCGCTTACGGATCAGTCCCTGCACTTCCGGCCTCTTCACACCCATTACACTGACTTTCCATTGTCCTTTTATCATCGTCATTCTTTTTTTTATTTATTAGCCCCCCCCTCCCCCTCCTCACATACATACATGTACGTGCGCGCGCGCGCGCGTGTACGCTTAGTGACATGCATGCACGCTGTGCATACGCTCTAGTGTGACAGAATCTTTCCTGTTCTGAGATCATTGTCATGGTTTTCTTTAACTAAGGCAGCTAGGACTTACGGTATTTTATCTTTTTACTAGCGCAACGCCGAGTACCGGTAACGCCTAGTATGGGAACGCCTAGTAACGGTAACACCAAGTACTGGTAACGCTGAGTACAGCAAATTTGAAGTAATTCGGTTAAGAAACGGCGGAGTTATAAGGCCCTGTTTCCCGTTGGCGCTGCTCTGAGAGTGACGCGCTCTTCCTAGTAACGGTAACGCCAAGTACTGGTAACGCTGAGTACAGCAAATTTGAAGCGATTCGGTTAAGAAAAGGCGGAGTTAGAAGGCCCCGTTTCCCGTTGACGCTGCTCTGAGAGTGATGCGCTCTCCCTAATAACGGTAACGCCTAGTAACGGTAACGCCAAGAACTGGTAACGCTGAGTGCAGCAAATTTGAAGCGATTCGATTAAGAAACGGCGGAGTTATAAGGTCCCGTTTCCCGTTGGCGCTGCTCTGAGAGTGATGCGCTCTCCCGATTCTCTTCAAATTTGCTGCCAGGCTTTGCCCCAGCCACAGCAAGCCTGACAGCCAAGTTTCGGTTAAGAAACGGCAGAGTTATTTGTGAAAAGGTGAAGCGGCGTATATCGCACGCGTTTCTAAATTGATTCGCTTCCAGTTTAGTACAGAGATAGTCACTGTCCCCGGTCATCTACCTGCCAAATTCGATGGCAATCGGTCGAGAAATACCGGATATACTGGCGCCGAGAGGCCGGGGGATACACGTTTCGCGCATTTGCCAAACCGCGCAAATGACACGGCCGCCTCGGTTGCCGTTGTCATCGCCCCGTTAGGGCTCACAGCAAATTTGAAGCGATTCGGTCGAAAACCGGCGGAGTTATAAGGCCCGTTTTGTGTTTCACACAGACACACACACACTTGGCTTTTAATATAATTATTATTTTTGCTGACCCACCTTGCCTGAATTTTTAAAAAATCTTTAAAAAGTGTTGTTGTTTTGCTGAAAAAAATCATTAAAATAGAAATACATTAGGGCCTATGTGTTTGAGTGAGTGAGTGAGTTGAGTGTATGTGTGTGTGTGTGTGGGGTGTGTGTGTGTGTGTGTGTGTGTGTGTGTGTGTGTGTGTGTGTGTGTGAGAGAGAAAACGAAAACGAAATTTTATTTAACCAGGGAAACTTGATATTAGCAAACATGAGAGAGAGAGAGGGGGAGAGAGAGAGAGAGAGAGAGAGAGAGAGAGAGAGAGAGAGAGAGAGGGGGGAGGGATGAAAAAAAGGGAGTGAGGATGATACAGCAATAGGGGAAGGAGGAGGGAGGGGCTGGGGGCAGGCATGTCTTAATGAACTGTGATAGTCCACTCATTCTCTAGTCTCGATCAGAGGACCTTAATTACTGTTATGGTAGCCATGTTCCTTCTTGGAATAAGCTTAATGTTTAATAATTACTAGCGCAACGCCAGGTACCGGTAAGCAAGTACCGGTATCGCCGAGTACCGGTTTCGCCGGGTCCGCGAAATATTATATTATTACTTTTGTCACTCTCCCTCCTTCCCGGAGTTGGCAATAAGCGCGCATCGCTCATAAGAGCGCGCTCATTTGCATGCTCATAAGAGCGCATCCCTTCTGCCGATAAGAGCGCATGTAGGCCGCTGATATGCATGCACCACACGTTTTTGGTCAGGTCTTGTTAACAGTGTCTTGTTAAAAGCCCTAACCCTAACCCCCCCCCCCTATCAGACGGGAAAACGCAATGAAACACGACTGTGACAAATGGCACCATGTACTGCAATACATAGGGGGGGGGGGGGGGGGGGGGGGGGGGGTATTAGATAATGGCCTAGGGTTAGGGATAGGGTTAGTATTCCAAAAAGGTTATTAGCTAAAAAAACAACCCAACTCAATGCGCTCATTTAGGACAGAAGCGATGCGCTCAATTACGACAGAGTGGATGCGCTCATTTCGGACTACATGCATGCGCTCATATGAGCCGGGAAAAGGCTACATAAAAACGCATCAAAACAGCACATAACTGAATAGTTTTTTATATATAGCCTCGGGATTCGGACCCGTGATTTGAGCGCGCGCGATCATGCGCACACGAGCGCACAGAAAAATTCATGACAACTGTGTTATAGACCATTCATCAAGAAATGTGAAAAAAACTGCATTGAAATACATGCAAAACTTCGCGAGATATTAGCGATTATGTGTTTCGGGGTTTGAACCCCGTAACTGGCGCGACCTTGACCTTAATGTAAAACTAAATACATCAGTGGATAGCTTGCATCTTGGCAAACAACTAGGGGAAG
>CM065688.1:31736520-31761520 GCA_017654935.2 Phymorhynchus buccinoides
AACATATAGGCATACAGACAGCCCTCGTTCCCGTCCCACCCATTCTCGTAGAACAGGAAAGTTTAAACTAATTTTTTTTAACAATAAAACACTATCATTGTATCAACATAGCCATCAATTCAAAGTTGCTAATAAGACCATCCCGCACACCTAACAAATGAACGTCTTTATAAGGAGACAGACACGTAACTAACTGTAAAGAATGACATTGTTTTGTTTCCGCCTTATTAACCCTTTCACCGCCAGCCATACTTCAGCCAAACTTTCCATTAAATTAACTTGGTTAGAGAACCAAATCCATCTGCAGTATTGGGGATTTTTCTGCGACATATATATAGTTTGCTTTGATAAAACTTTTCTGTGTCCAATGTCTTTATTTGTGAACCTCAGAAACAAAACCAACCTTTGAGTAATGTTCCGTGTTAAAAAAAAAAAAAAAAAAATTATTTAAATTGTGCTGATTTACTTTTTCTCCCGATGGGGGAGGGACAGTGCCTTATGTAAAGACAGCTGTTTCGACCTAAGAGAAGGTCTCATCAGTTTGCATGATCGGCCTGCACTTTGACTGTCCAGTGGATGCCAACCTGAGCAAAAAAGACATTCTACAAGAGAATGGTGTCTTCTTTGCATCAAATCGAAAATCCATAATAAAAGCAAACCAGCACAAAGTTAAACCAGAAATATATATATATATATATATATATATATATATATATATATATATATATATATATATATATATAAAATAACAAAACAAAACAAAGAATAAAAACTAACAAGAAAAAATCTATTCCCAATATTTCGGCTTTTGGCCTTGGACGCGGGACAAACAGTAGACAGACAGTGAGTGTGCGTGTGCGTGTGTGTGTGTGTGTTGCGCGCGCGCAAATATATATAAAAAATATATATAAAATAAGGTCTATCCTTACTTCCCAAAACTAAGACAATCGGGTCTTGGGATAATATACCCCAATTTGATGCCTTTTAGTGACATAGGTGTTAAATCACTGTGGTGCTAAAATGTGACTTTGGCGGTCAGGTTAAAATGTACCAAGTCTGCAATTCTGGAGTTAAGGTCTCTGTACTAGTGAACATTTTTCACTCCTTCCCCATGGCAGCACAGTGATATGTAAGTCATATTATTATGAGTGGCCTATCACTGTGTTGCCATGGGAAAAGAGTGAAAAACGTTAACGTGTACTGAGACCATTACGGATGTCAGCAGAACACTTACCTCTGACACGAGCTATCATCCATGTAACGTCTTTGCTTAGCTGGCACTTTCCAAGTTTGCACTTCTCTTGCGTCTAGCCATTTGCATAATTATTACCGGTGTCATGAGAAATAAGTATATCCCATGAAATAAGTACCCTTCGCATGCTAACTATAACCATCCTATCCCTAACCACGGAAAGAACCAAAAAATAGAGCAGGAGGGTGTAAATCTACATCTTTGCCGATAAATCGATGTACAAAGCCATGCCACTTAGTTTCGTAAAATTCACAATGGCGGACAATTAAACAATTCGAACGAGGAATGGGTACTTATTTCACGAGGTAGAATATTCTCTTCACACCGGACTTACTTTCTGGAATTGTTTGCTGTCCCTAACTTTCGTAATCTGAATTGCTACATCGCTTGCATTACTGCATTTATTTTGGCCAAAATAAAAGAATCTTCTGTCATCTGGTCCCCCACTCTTCTTTTTTGTTTGTGGCTCAAGCCACAAACCTATAACTCACTTTGTCGGTCGGTCGGTCGGTCTGTCTGTCGGTCCAAAATTGTCGCACATTTTGACAAAATTGTCGCACTTCAAATCGAGGCTACACTTCAAAAAATTGAGGCCGCTCTTTAAAATGATGTATTTTAAAAGCGTACAAAATAATAAACATACGTAATACAGACACTACAACAAACACGAGTATGCGGTGCTTCTTTTGATGAGTATAAGTAGGATACATAGTTTTAAATGTTTTCCAAAAGATATAAAAAGTTACGAAATGGTGCAGAGATAACATTCTGGTTTACAGATTAAAATTATTGAAAAGCCAGGGGAGGTGACTCATGATTGGAGTGGTAAAAATAGACCGCGTGCCACAAACTATTGCGATTTCGCGCTTGTTTTAACGAAGCTTTTGAGGGAGTCAGTGTACCAGGCGAATGCATACCCCATGCGCTCACACACACACACACACACACAAGGTGAAGAGGAGAAGAACAGAGAGAGAGAGAGAGAGAGAGAGAGAGAGAGAGAGAGAGAGAGAGAGAGAGAGAGAGAGAGAGAGAGAGAGAGAGAGAGAGAGAGAGAGAGAGAGAGCGGGGGAGAGAGAGAGAGAGAGCGGGGGGTGAGAGAGAGAGAGCGGGGGGGAGAGAGAGAGAGAAAGAGAGGAGGAGCGGAGAGAAGAGAGAGAGAGAGAGAGAGAGAGGAGAGGGGGTAGAGAGAGAGAGAGAGAGAGAGAGAGAGAGAGAGAGAGAGAGAGAGAGAGAGAGAGAGAGAGAGAGAGAGAGAGAGAGAGAGAGAGAGAGAGAGAGAGAGAGAGAGAGAGAGAGAGAGAGAGAGAGAGAGAGAGAGAGAGAGAGAGATGAGAGAGAGAGAGAGAGAGAGAGAGCAAGTTTACAAATAAAACGAAAGAAACGAAACAGAATAAGTGGACTAAAGATGAGTTTTCCATCTCCTCAAACCAACTGACACACCATTTTACCCCCCCCCCCCTCTCTCCATCCCCTTCTTTCCATCCTCTATTTTAACCTCTTCTTTGTTTCTCTCTCTCTCTAAACTCTATTCGTTTATTTGTTTCTTTTCCTAATAGGCAATGATTTTTTGTTTGTTTGGTAAAACCACAGTATATTCTTGTTAAAAGACAGGTAACATCTGTTTGAACAATTCGTCCAAAGTTAAACTGCATTGACGGTAACAAAAAATAAAACACAACAATTATGACGTTAAGTAAAACTTGTTCATTCCACACACCCCACCCCAAACCCCCTCCCCCACTTCCATTACTCGAAATTTTCACAATTCCTTCCACGCTCTCCCCCATCTTTCTGTGTGATTTTTTTTCATCCATTTCTTTTTTTCTGCTCAGAATATTTATTTTGTTCCACAATAGCCAATAATAGCAA
This sequence comes from Phymorhynchus buccinoides, assembly GCA_017654935.2. Classification (NCBI taxonomy): domain Eukaryota; kingdom Metazoa; phylum Mollusca; class Gastropoda; order Neogastropoda; family Raphitomidae; genus Phymorhynchus; species Phymorhynchus buccinoides. The sequence goes on from CM065688.1 coordinate 31,739,645, forward strand.
AAACCGCTACACAAAAAAAGGAAGAAGAGAAAAACAGACGCAAACACCCACACACATTTATTATTAGAGGATTTCAACTTTACGGTAACGCATCTCTGCTTACGTTTGCGGTATATTAGGGGAAGACGGGGCAAGAAGCGCATGGGCGGGTAAGAAGCCCACCCCAATTATTTCATGAAATGAAGCAAATTTCAGTCTCATTTTGCCCATGAGACGAGCGTTAATGTCTAGCATTCGTCTCATGGGCAAATTTGACTGACATTTTCTTTATTTCATGAGATAATTGGGGTGGACTTCTTACCCGCCCATGCGCTTTTTACCCCGTCTTCCCCTAAGCATTTGCGTTTGCGTTAGCATGTTGCTACATTGTAGCTTTAACTTCACCGGTCTCCAGCCTGCCCCCTATCGAAATAGGGGTTCGGGCAGGGGGTTGCTTCTTGCATTCACTTCATAGTTGTTGGTGTTAATTCGATCTCATTTGGTGTAACTACCTATTTCTCTAAATTATTTTGTATTTATAGATTGTATCACTACTAGGAAATTTCATCTTAGGTTGTTGGTTAGGCTATTTTTTTACTTCCCCAAAAAACCTTAATTTGCTGTAAGCGTCGCTGAGGTAACCCTAACAGGGCCCATCACCCACTGACACATATTTCGCCTCAAGTTATTGTCAGTTTCATGTCTTCTGCTACAATTTATTTTCCTTTTTTTTCTTCTCCAAATTATATTACTCCAAACGCTGAAAATTATCTAGGTTAATTTGTTACTGAATTGAGTTTAACTGTTCTCATTGTATCTGTAGTAAAAATTATAGGCCTAAAGCTTCTTTTTTTTTTTGACTCGATGTTTAGGCGCCCGTGAGCCTAGTTCTACTGAAATGATATATGACAGCTGTGAGCTCAAACGAGCTGTTTTGTGATCAATTATTGATTGCTGAAAAACACAAAGTGCATTTATATTGTCGTTTTCATTACTTGAACACCTTCTGCTGGGTTCCATAAACATCTTCAGGGGACAGTTTAATGGATTGTTTTGACCCAAATCCAAAGCTCAAAATCTCGTTCTGAATTCTGAATTTAGATACGTGACCGTCAGCCAAAGGCGACAGCCAAATAGGGTGCCTCACAAAAGATGCAATTTTCAGTAAAATGATTGAGGTTTCCGAAACAAAATACAATCTGAACGAAAGAAGAAGATTTGAATTAAATTGTTAAATGGGTGTTTGCATGTTGCGTTGCTTTAATTTAAATGCGTTGAGATACGGAATCGATCACGCATGAAGTACGCCTCCACCGTCATGACGTACGTATCTTCCACCGTTTGCGTGTTTTTTTCCACGCGAGAAATGACGATACGTAACGCATCTCAAGCTTGACGGTAAAGTTGAAATCCTCTATTAGTGAATACCGCGCACACGGTGCACACACGCGTAGGCCTACACATACACCCGTACACACGCATGGGCTACATTCACGCACACGTAAACACACTCTAAGAACATGGAAGGTGGAAGTAGACTGTCAAAAAGCGACACAGGAAAGTCACTAAATGTGTCCCGCAGGGGAGAAAGACACACCACAGTAGCAATATAAGATAACTCATTAATTCTGATACTAAGAACAAGTCAGGAGACCTAATACTAACACATTCAAAAACCGCTTGGATGATTCTCCAACATATTTAAATATCGGTTTAGAAGCTTTGACAATTGATTTTTTTAAATTAGGAAAATTGACCGTAATACACAATGACCACATTGTCATGGTAATACTTTATGTATACGATGGGACTATATAAAAAGCTTAACGGCTTATTTTGTCCCTACCACTACTACAGGAGACAGCAGATTACAAAGACGGCATACAGGGTAGTGTCTTTGCCAGGGGGTCAATGCCCTTCCTAAGGTAGTATCTTTGCCAGGGTCAATGCCCTTCCTAAGGTAGTATCTTTGCCAGGGTCAATGCCCTTCCTAAGGTAGTATCTTTGCCAGGGTCAATGCCCTTCCTAAGGTAGTATCTTTACCAGGGGCAATGCCCTTCCTAAGGTAGTATCTTTGCCAGGGTCAATGCCCTTCCTAAGGTAGTATCTTTACCAGGGTCAATGCCCTTCCTAAGGTAGTATCTTTGCCAGGGTCAATGCCCTTCCTAAGGTAGTATCTTTACCAGGGTCAATGTCATTCCTAAGGTAGTGTCTTTGCCAGGGGGTCAATGCCCTTCCTAAGGTAGTATCTTTACCAGGGTCAATGCCATTCCTAAGGTAGTATCTTTACCAGGGTCAATGCCATTCCTAAGGTAGTATCTTTACCAGGGTCAATGCCATTCCTAAGGTAGTATCTTTACCAGGGTCAATGCCCTTCCTAAGGTAGTGCCAGGGGGTCAATGCCCTTCCTAAGGTAGTCTTTGCCAGGGTCAATGCCCTTCCTAAGGTAGTATCTTTACCAGGGTCAATGTCATTCCTAAGGTAGTGTCTTTGCCAGGGGGTCAATGCCCTTCCTAAGGTAGTATCTTTGCCAGGGGGTCAATGCCCTTCCTAAAGTAGTATTTTTGCCAGGGAGTCAATGCCCTTCCTAAGGTAGTATTTTTGCCAGGGTCAATGCCCTTCCTAAGATAGTGTTTGCCAGGGGGTCAATGCCCTTCATAAGGTAATGTTTTGCCAGGGGGTCAATGCCCTTACTACACCACCCCCCATCGCCCCTTCCATCCATTCCAATATCCCCCCTCTCCACCCAAACCTTTGCGTCCTCATTGTAGATGATCTGGACGTCATCACGGACTCATTACCATCTCCCTATAGAAACTCCTCCAACATATAATGGATGCGGCATAAGTAATAACTATTTTACAGTGAGTAAAATAAGGAAGTAAAAAAAAAAATCCAGCCACTCAAACGATGGGACATTAAGCATTCAATTTAACGTTAGATCTTTTCATTTAAATGCTCCATATGCAACAAGTCGTCGAAAAAGACTGAAACAGTACTTTACAACATTTTAAAAAAAGAAGAAAGAACCATGAATTAATATATTTTTTCACGTAAATGGCATGATTCTCTGTATGCAAATTCACTCTACCGTATATGGCTGTGCTTTTAATTTGGAGTTGGCCTAGGGGTAAGGATTAAAAAAAAAGAGGAGCCAGACAGGTAAAAGATGGAATCGTGAACAAACATTCGTAAGCCGAATAAGGGACAATGAGGTTTTTCTTCTTCTTCCCCCCCAGGTCAACCTTGGGCACAGGGGAAGACGTTCTCCAAATTATTGCAAAAGAACTGCCGGATCAGCGACTCTGACATTAATTCAAGACGAAATCTGCATAAATGACATATTTATGGGCAGTGTGCGGTGTACGTGGATATCAAGGATATAATCCAAATTGGGAACGAAACTAAGAAACGCAACATCACTTATGAGAACAACCGATGGCCGCCTCGTCTTTACTACCTTTAAAACCATTCGTAGTTTTGTGGAATTTAAAAAGAAATTGACTTCTCATATATACGAAGAACAGAGCAGTGGAGGGCGAGTAGAAACATTACTGAAGGCAGGAAGGACTCGATGTTTGAGTTGCGACCCTTGACTGGAGGACTGAGGTTCCACTTCCAGTAGATATCTGGGACAAGGATTTAGGATTTTTTTTTTTATAATTTAAATTCTTATTGTCTTCTCCTCTTTTTGTTCTCTCTTTTCTTCCGCTAGGATTTATGAATGTTGTAGCTCTATCTTTCCACCCCCTTTAACTGTCACGATCAGAATCGGGTCGATAAAGATGTTGTAATAGGAACAATACTCAGGGCTCACAGGGACCCCCATTTGGGGGTCCACGAGCACTAAAATTCTAAAGGACCCTCTAAGCGAATGTGCAGGGGGTCCCAGGGATGCACTAGAAAAAATCTTTAACAAAAATCTTTTTAGCATTTGCAATGTCACTGAGACCCTCTATTCCGCCTCTAGGACCCTCTATACTGTAAGTGAAGGAGTCCCTTGGAACCCTTGTTCTGCGGGACGATTGGGAGCCCTGAATACTAAACACTCCATCTTCTCTAAGTAGGTGAGATTTAACTAACACTCGCTAACCCCACACCCGAAAGTGTAGCCAATGCTTGTGAACGGCTCCACAGTGATGGAATGACACAGACTACTGGGGTAACAAGGGGTGAAAATAGCGAAAGTGGTGACGATTGATGCAGCTACAAAACTTACTTATGACCAAAAAAGAGAGGATCTCTTGATACATGATTTAGACCCTTTTGTGGTAGGGCAATACCCCTCTTATGACAAGACTGACGTCCCTGGCTTAAACGTTGTTTTTTTAATTCAACAATGTCAAATTATAAACAATAACGAGGTAACTGGGTAACAAGCATATAGCTTATAACGTACCCGTACACAATACATTACATATAATTCAAATGAGGTCCCTCTATCTAAGTTTACTTTCAACAAGACTATCATCCCTCCTCTCCAAATCCAATCCAAATCATCTTTATTATATCATAACAGAGAAATTGCAGTCAGGTGCATATAAGAAAAACAAAAACAAAAAACACATCTATCAACAACAAAGAATATGAACTAATAACTGATAACACTGCAATGTTGTAATTAACAAACCGGACAAATGTCTCGAGACCTTACTGTGAACAATGCCAGAATTCCTATTCATACCCTTTCCCCTCCATTCCCCCGCACCTCCTGCTTCGTTAACAGAAGTGACCAGCTGTCGTGATATGTCCAGTGGTCCAGTGGTCAGTCTCCTGGAAGACCCCCCTTGTCCGTTCCATTAGTACAGGAAGAAAGCTCTGCCTGGATGCATCCACTCTGCTTCTCCAAAGGGAGAAACCCCTTATGGGTATGATGTGTCTATAGCTTCCTCTATGAAGGTATGGCAATGTTGCTGTCGTTATTCTTGTGTGTGTGTGTGTGTGTGTGTGTGTGTGTGTGTGTGTGTGTGTGTGTGTGTGCGTGTGTGTGCGTGTGCGTGCGTGTGCGTGCGTGTGTGCGTGCGTGCGTGCGTGCGTGCGCGTGCGTGCGCGTGTGCGTGTGCGTGCGTGCGTGCGTGCGCGTGTGCGTGCGTGCGCGTGTGCGTGCGTGCGTGTGCGTGCGTGCGTGTGCGGTGCGTGCACGTGGGTGTGGGTGTGTGCGCGTGCGTGCGTGTCGTTGAATGACTGTACTGAAAACACTCTGAACAGGTTATAACAAAGTTTCACGGAATAATATCTAGAACAATCAATTCAATAAGTTAATTAATTTGACATGTTGCGAAATAGAAGATTTCAAAATAATGTTGTCGTCACTTAATACTATTACGCCTGCAAAACGTAAATAAGGGATTTACCATTTTGGTAAATATGTTGTGGACAATGAGGATGGTACGATGGCAATAACCCAATACTTAAATTGTATTTTAAATCACGCATATGTGCACGTGTACCGCACTGACGGATCTACATTGAAGAATACTTCGGACGCAGATCCTTTTTGAGAGTGGGGGTGGGGTGTCAAGTCAAGTCAAGTCAAGTCAAGTCAAAATCATCTTTATTGAGGGTTAAAGAATAAGCTGACAAAGCTTTTTTCCCATCATGCCCTCATAAAAAAACAACCCACATCAATCAAAAATCTATGAAAAAATAACATAGGCCTATTTACAGGAACACAAAACAGAAAACATTATTTCCAGTGTGTGTGTGCGTGCAAAAGATAACTATGGGGACAGGCAGACTGGGGCGGGGAAGAAAGGCTTGGTATGTTAAGGGATTAGGGAGAGGGTGCAAACTGCAAAGAGGCTTTTGTAGCCCAGTTAGTGTTTGGATCGTCTGCGACTAGGGCGGTCATTTGTCTGCCCTTGGCTTCCTAGGTCTAGCCAAAGCTTAGTATGCTATCTAGTATAGGCTGGCCACATCCCTCATCAGCTTACCGGGGGCAGTAGTGTCTGCGGTATGCTTAAATAGCTCCCCTAATTCTCCAGCTTCGATTTGATTTTTGTTTTTTGTCATCTCGCTCTCTCCCATGATCCATTCTACCCTTTCTCTTTAGCTCATTCACACGTTTCCCCGAATCAATATTAACACACATACTTCAAAGCTCAGGGTTCATGATTGTCCCTGCTCTTAAAGGGTACTCTCATCCCCTCTTTTGAATGTTAATACGTATTTTCACTCCCAGTTTCATAGTTTAAGGGTAACATCGATTTATTCCATATTAACACATAAATCAATTACAGTTACACGTGTATGAATAATTATTTGAAGTTAGAATAATTATTTGATTAAGGGATATGAAAGTTTGCTGCCAATTAGAAATAAACTTTTAAGAAAACAGCTTTTTGCAGGACTAGCTACCGTAAATAATGCTGTTACTGTTAGCTTCTGACAAGTGACATTGTTCCAACGCATGAATCACAAGCGTAAACAGTAATGTCACCCCTTAAGATTTTAAAGGGTAATTCTCATGCATGGTGGGGTAATCAGAAACGGTCACACACGTAATGTTCTCATCCGTAGCTGATGCACTTGTACCACAGTGTTCAAGTGCTTCTGCTGTTTGGATGATCCCTGGAGTCTTTTAGCCAGGGTACGACAACAACAACACGCATGGCTTGAAATTCTAAGGAGTGATTCTGAGGCTTAAAAAAAAGGCGCAAATACGCACGATTTGTACGTTTTCATGAACCCTGAAAGCTCAGCCTCTTCTTTTCTCTCAAACGTGTCTTTCCGCATCTCTACTTTCTCGACCCAACGCTGCTTGTCTGTTCCCCCCATCCATGCACAGTGAAGACAACACAGATTATCCTCTTTTTAGCTCAGACTTGCTGCCAAATTCATGAACGATGCTTGCATATATCACTCTCGCACGACCTTGTCAACAAAAACAATTAGCGCCTGTTTTTCACCAGGATCGCACAAGCGCGTAGATTACTGACTGTCGACAGACCCTCTCTAACACACGCTCTATAAAAACTATTAAGCTAAAATCTTGGTCCTCACGCACCCCTGCCATAACAAAAAATGACAATAAATTAACAACAGCAATTCAACAGGACCACACACGACTGTGCGCATTACTGATTGTCGACAAACTTCAGAAACATTTGATACGTAAAGCTAGAAATACGATGTGCTTTGTTAAGAGAGTAGAGAGGGTTTTGTTGACCATTCTCGCTGTTAGAGGAACAGACAGACAAACAGACGAAGGCAGTGCATTTTGCGAATAATAAATTTCGTGGGACGTTCTCCTGCCTTCCCCTGCCAGTTCTTCCCCTTGCAGCCCCCTCCAGCATTATTTTCCTTACACTCTCCTCCCCATCCTAGCTCACCTGATGATGTAGTTGTTGCAGACGACGTACTGAGGCTGTCCGCGCGTGTCGCTGACGATGGTGGCTTTAGTCTGCATCCACACCCACACCCCTGTCTTGCCCAGGTGACGGTAGTAACGGCTCACCCCGCTGCCCGACTGTATCACTGCCATCATCATCATCGTCATCATCATCATCATCATCATCACCCACAGGTAACGGTAGCCGGTAACGGCTCACCCCACAGCCCGTCTGTATCACTGCCATCATCATCATCACCATCACCGCCATCATTATCATCACCCACAGGTAACGGTAGTAACGGCTCACCCCACTGCCCGTCTGCATCACTGTCATCATCATCATCATCACCACCACCATCACACACCACCATCATCCACAGGTAACGGTAGAAACGGCTCACCCCACTGCCCGTCTGTATCACCGTCAACATCATCATCACCACCATCATCCACATGTAACGGTAGTAACGGCTCACCCTACTGCACGTCTGTATCACTGTCATCATCATCGTCATAATCATCATCACCATCGTCGTCATCATCATGAAAATCATCCGCACGACACTCACACACAAAAATATAGACGCAGGCATATAGGCGCAGAGACACAGAGACACAGACAGACAGACAGACACACACAACCGCACGACACTCACACACAAAAATATAAGACGCAGGCATATAGGCGCAGAGACACAGACAGACAGACAGACACACACACAAGCAAGACACAAGACTCTTATTGTGTTTGCTAAGCAATACATTTTACCCATCCTTTTTCTCTTTCCTGTTTTCTTCGAATGCCCGCTTCATTCTATCTGGATTGAACAGTCTCTCTGATTAGAATAAGCAAATGCCTTTATTGCTCACCGCACTGCCCCTCCTGCTCGTCTCTTGAACTTCTATTTCTCGAATCACAATTGATCGACAACACTTCACCCAGAAATTGCACATGCAGACATACAATGGACCACCCATCACAATGTTGTAACCACCCGAAATGATTGGGAAATAATTAAGATAAAGGGAGTAATTTGAAGTGCTGTGTATCTGTATAATTCTGTATTTGTATTTGATACGTTGAAGGAGCCTATGAAGGCTATGTGTTTTACGTCATTGTACCTCATTTGACGTCATAAGTTCTAATGACGACAAAACAAACTTTTTCCTCAAGCGAAAACTAATTGCTTTAGATCACCAGTGTCTGTTGAAATGTTTCTACTTTCAATAATAAATAAAAGCATTTTCTAGAAACAAACGGAATTCTGAAGACTATGAAAATGTCAGTGCGCATAGTGTATATTGAAAGTTGTAGTTGAAAGTAAGTAAGTAAACGTACAGCTTTCTTTTACTGTCAAAAATGTCTGTATTTGAAAATAGTATTTCTGTATTTCGATCTAATGAATGATACAAGACAATCCAAGACAGTGATCTGTGCTTAAAACCATTTGTTCTTTTCCTCTTCGTCAATCACTCACACAGTCAATGTCATATGAGCGCAGATGCGCCATGCTGCCAAATCTAGGGTCTAGACTAGATCAACTGAGCAAACAACACACACATTCAAACACACACACATACACATTCAAACACACACACACAAACACACATTCATAAACAAACATGCGCATGCACACAGAGAGAGAGAGAGGGGCAGGGGCACAGAGAGACAGACTAAGAGAGACAGACAGATTAAGAGAGAGAGAGCAAAACCATTATGCTTAGATTTGATTTTTAGAATTTTAGAAGAAAAAAATTGATTGATATGCAACATTGGGAATTCATCTGCGACATTGGGAATTCATCTGTGACATGTGTAACATTAGGCCTATCCTTACCTCCCCAAAATAAGAAAAATAGGGTCTTTGAACAACAGGCCCTGATTTGGTGCCTTTTAGTGACAAGGGTGTTCAACCATTGTGGTGCATGCAATGCGACATTGGCGGTGAAAGTTAACGTGTGTGTCTATGATAGACAGCGTGCAATGCACGGTGCATGGTGTTGTTGGGTTTTTTTATACACTGGTTTAGAGCTTAATATGTGTGTCTGTTAGTAACCGTTGAACTTAAACCTGAAGACAAGAACAAGATGACGACATGCTGTGAGTCAAATAAACAATTAATTTTGACCCATTGTTTTGTGTTAAAAACTATTAGGGGGCATACAGGAGGGATATCGTTCTCAGCCATCTTCTTCTTGAGGCTTTAGGTCCCTACCACAGGCTGCGCATCTGGGGACCAGAAAAGAAACCAGAAATTGGAAGCTTTTATTTTGCACTAAAAAATATTTTCTTTTGAATCTAAAACCCCGATTTCAGGACGAAATTACTTGTATACCAGATTCTACATAGAAGTCGTGATATCTTTTCAAAACTGAAGTGACAAAGTTGTTTGCTGGTCCGAAATTAAGCCGTATGAAAAATTCTGACGTAATTTGAGTCGAAATGACCGAAATAATCAGTTACTTTTGGCTTCTCCTGTAGATCTAAAGTGATGTCTTTTGACATAAGTATACTATTATGACACGCGGACAGCGATCTGTTCTCTAGCAAGCCATCTGTGCCAATCTCTTCTTCTTCTTTGTTCCCGGCCATATCAGATGCTCAGTCCGGTTTGGTTGATGAAGGCCACGGTCAACAGCAGCAACTCAGCAGGACCCCACAGCTTGTGTGTCAATCTCAATGCTTAGTTTCTTTGCGATTTCGCGAAATTCTGCCAGTTCGATAAGTTTTTGACCACCCCTCTCTCTCTTAAAAATGTTTGCAAGTCGTCATTCGCTTCGTGGTTTCACCCTTCGACGCCATGGTTGCTATGGTATTTGTCCGACTCGATCGAGGTAAACAACTCTAATCTTCATGAAGTGCTCTCCCCTCTTCTTTTTGTTACTTTCGGAAAATCGTCTATTCCAAAAAAGCCCCAAGGGGGTACATGGAAAATGCGACAATCTGATTCGATGCAATATTTTGATAGGCCTAATCTAAAGATGGGCTAAAATGGAACGCAGAGCAGAACAAAGTTACCCACACGTTGTCCAATAGGAATTGTTCGGAAATAATTAAGGGGAGTAATTTCATGGTGTATGGGAGTGATCTCGCCTAATTCAATCGGTCAAACAGGGAAAGTTACTCTACTTTCAGGCAGATATCCCCAGCCCTCGTTTCGTGTGTTTGAGGAGACACACATCATGTAGAACGCAGTGCGCCATTCTAAATTTGATGTAATATATATTTATTTTTACGTCACAGTTTGCAAGTTATATCACTTTGTAGCAACTGGCCACCCTTTATTTTTCAACAACAAAAATGTTTGCAAGTCGCTGACTGGCATCATGCGACGCCATTGTTGCATTGTTGCTATGGCATTTGACCAAGTAATGGAGGTAAACAACTCTAATTTTCACGAAGTGCCCTCCCCTAGTTCCCCCCCCCCCCCCCCCCCCCCCCCCCCCCCCCCCCCCCCCTCGTCTATTAAATGGAGCATTTATCTTATGTCTCGCAATTAACCCACTCTGTCGCCCAGTGTCTGGCAAAGGTGTACTTTAGACCCACCCCCTCATGTTTACCACCCTCAATCTCAAAGTCTGCTTCTTTCAGTTTCATGAACATAATCCTAGGCTGACCCTACCCCTATCCCTGTCCACAGAATGGCAGCATGTTGCCGCTCAGTGAAAAAACTTCCAATGAGAAAATGTGAGGAGAGGTTGGGTGGGTGGAGGGGGCGTAAAGTAGAAGATAGCCAAATTGTGAAGTGAAAAATAATTACGCGATGCCTATTCGGCATCAGCTTGTTCGCAAGTGAAATGCAGTTATGCACATCTCAGATCAATTTGTTGAAGAATGCAACAAGGCGCAACAAACTTACCATTTGAAATCTAGGATTATATAATTATAAAAATTCCGAGCTCAGTAAATTAACACGTACCGGTACGTAATATCTTTCTGACAGGTGATTAGATTCACTGAAATTGGTTAATAGTCTGACATTCCGACGGTCTGCCAGCAGTGGAAAACTGACTTTCCCCGTCCTCCCCGCCCCATTAACACCCTCCCCCCCCCCCCTCAAAAAAAGAAAACAACAACAAAAAACCCACATACAAAAACCCAGCAAACAACAAAACCCCACACGCACTCATGCTCGTAAACATGCTTGTGTACAAGGACACACACAACAAAAATTGTTGTTTAAATTGTTTGCATTCTTGTTGTTTTTGTAACAATGTTGTTTACCCTTCGTCCCCTCCCCCCCCCCCCCCCCCCCCCCCCCCCCCAAATATTGAAACGTGTTTTGATGTGAAAAATGTCAACTCATGATATGGGCCAAGGCCTGATTCATTAAACCATTCACATTCGCACACACATACACACACACACACACAAACACCAACAAACACACACAAACAAACAAAGCAGTCACGCATATTAATACAGACAGACAATGGGTTACATGGCACGAGCAGACGGCCTTTTAGGAAGGAAGGAGGACTCACATGAGTTGTGGCACTCGGAGCACTTGTGAGCATCCAGAGGGTTGTGGAACTGGTACACGGTGCGGCCCAGCAGCTCACAGGGGTCATAGCCAATCAGCACCTGCACTCTGCACACACAAGATTCACGGGTTACAAAGTTTGCTTTAAAGACCCCCCACGTCACGTGACACATTCCCTCTTATGCTTGGAAGATTTCTTAAGATTTCTTACCAGCTATAAGAGGGAAAACACGTGAAAACCATTATTTTGACACGTGACGTGGTGGGTCTTTAAGCAAAGTTTATTGACATCATACATTGCAGTGTACACACATTATTTCATGAGCACAACAAGCTATCAGCAAAGTTTATTGACATCATACATTGCAGTGTACACACATTATTTCATGAGCACAACAAGCTATCAGCTTATAAGCGCACTCAAAAACGTTTCAGTTACAAACATCGTGAATGTACTTGAATAGCTATGAGAAAATCAGTTGCATTGAAATAAGAAAAATAAACTAAAGAAAAGATAACAATACATCATGCACCCATTTATAACTAGAAAACCCCCCAACAACAATAGAAGTTTAAAAAGAAAACAAGAAAAAGGAAAGAAGAGAAAAAAGAAGAAAACAACCAAATACAAAAGGAAACGAAGAATTACTGTTTATGTGTTTTTCCAAATTGCCAATAAAACATTAGTCAGTATCAAAACGTTTCGAAACGCTTATGAAACTACCTACAAAGTTTCACTTGAGAAGAGCTGTGTTTAACGAGCGTGTATACACACAATATACACATATACATGTGGACGCACAAACCCACACATGCGTACAGACACATACACAGATATACATACACACAGAGATGTACATACACCTACATAAATGAATAAGCTACTTGCATAAAACCTCTCTCTCTCTGTCCCTTTATGTCTGTCTGTCTCTCCCTCTCTGTCTCTCTATCTCTGTGTGTCTGTCTTTCTCTGCTTCTCTCTGTCTGTCTGTCTCATTCTCTCTCTCTCTCCCTCTCTCTCTGTCTCTGTCTGTGTGTCTGTCTGTCTATATCCGCCTCTCTCTGTCTGTCTGTCTCATTCTCTCTCTCTCTCTCTCTCTCTCTCTTTCTGTCTCTGTGTGTCTGTCTCATACTCTCTCTATGTGTGTCTCTCTCTCTCCTTCCCTCTCTGTCTCTCTCTGTCTGTCTGTCTCATTCTCTCTCTCTCTCTCTCTCTCTCTCTCTCTCTCTCTCTCTCTCTCTCTCTCTCCCCCCCCCTCTGTCTGTCTGTCTCTCTCTGTCTCTCTCTCTCTCTCCCTCCCCCGCGTTTCACCTGGGATCGCAGTAGGTGTAGGCGAGACGCATGTCGTGGCGACTGATGAACATGTTTCCCCCCAGGGACACGGAGTGGCGGCGAGGGTGGGGCAGCAGAAAGACGGACGACGAGGCAGAAGAAGAAGACGACGACAAAGACGAAGATGAAGAGGTGTGCAGGGCCCGACACACACACACCATGCCTGAGCAGCGAGGTCTGCGGCCCGCACCATGGTGGGTCACCCGCACCCGCCCCGTCCACTCCACCACCTGAAACACACACACACACACACACGCGTTTCCTCATTTCTGCTGCTCCTGCTTTCTACAACATTTAAAATCCATAATCAATGAATGAAAAATGGTGTTTTACGTCCTCTCGGTCTGGAACAGACACATATAGGACATTTATAGATACAAAGATGGTGGGAACAATACTGGAGGCAATGCCCGGAGGCAGTGCAACTCCAGCAAAGTCCCGATTTTTTTAACAATACAGATAGGTGTAGCGGTAACCACGCCTCGGTAAAACCTCATCGGCTATGGTACCGCCACGAGTATAGTATACATAGGACCTATCCATAATCAAAGCATTCATTAGAAGTATTGTAAGGATATGAACATGGGTCATGCCTTGTGTGTCAGGATACGCTGAATTGAAATACTGGGCATACAAAATAGGAGACGACTTTTCATGCAGTGTGACAGGTGTGTATCGATACACACACTTTCTGACCAAACTCGACTACCGGGTACTTGCTTACAAACTGGTTTGGGGGCTATTTCATTACATTTTTAAAGGCATGCTATCCTTACAAAAACCAGGGTCCAAAATTTTAGACCCAGTATTTTTTTTAAACCCACTGTTTACTTAGTTTATCATATTGAAGAACCCGGTAGTGGGGCTCTGCACACACGCACGCACACACACTGACATTTCGGCAAAATAGCCGACATTTCCAGCCAGTGGGGACCGAAGGCGACTTGTCAACAACCACATCCAAATTTGAATGTGAAAATGCATTTAATAGCTCTGTTCTTGAGTTCACGAGAAGAAAAAAATCCCACAGTATGTGTACTTCTTTTGGCACGATACGTATTATTTGCACAACAGGGCCACTTGTTTATTTTTACTTGTGCCAAATCATTGATTTTTGTTGGTACCTCTAAGTTGTTTGACATTATTGATTGATGTGTGAGACGGCACTTTGTTTGCCTGAAACAATCCCTGCTCGAGGGCATTTTGTTGAACCTTTTCCCCTGTCCAGTAGGCCTACAATTCAGTTGCATAGTTTTACAGAATTGTGAATCTAAAACAAAAGTTTGAAACACCAGTTTACACTCTTTGGTTCTAACCCAAGTTTTAAAAGATAACTCATGTTAGAAAAGCATTATTGTGTTATTCGTGCGTGCGCGCGCGCGTGTGTGTGTGTGTGTGTGTGTGTGTGTGTGTGCGCGCGCGCGCGCGTGCGTGCGAGCGTGTGTGTGCGTACACGTATGCGTGCTTGTGTTTAACATATTTTTGACGTTCACTTGTTTCTATTGATGGTTTATTAATTTATTAATAACTTGGTTGATGATGAAAATCCGTTTAACATCCCCCGGTCTGAAACAGACACATATGGGACATTAGTAGGTATAAAGATGGTGGGAACGATCCTGGAGGCAATGCCCGGAGGCAGTGCAACTCCAGGAAAGTCCCGAATTTTTAACGATAGAGATAGTACATTTATTAATAACTTATTTATTATTGTAAGAGCTTCGGACTTATTTAAGATTAAGCGCTAGAAATGCCCATTATTATTATTATTATTATTATTATCCGTCACTCTCTTCCCGCCCCACACCTTTAAACCCGGTTTGTAATCTCTGTTGTTGTTTTGAATGAAGAAAAGGCATCGCAAACACGCATAACAGAACCTCTCCCTAAAACTTGTAGAAATTTTCCCTTTTTGTTTGTGGCTCAAGCCACAAACCTATAACTCACTTTGTCGGTCGGTCGGTCTGTCGGTCTGTCGTTCCAAAATTGTCGCACTTCAAATCGAGGCTACACTTCTGGCCGCTCTTTAAAATGATGTATTTTAAAAGCGTACAAAATAATAAACATACGTAATACAGACACTACAACAGACACGACGAGTATGCGGTGCTTCTTTTGATGAGTATAAGTAGGATACATAGTTTTAAATGTTTTCCAAAAGATATAAAAAGTTACGAAATGGTGCAGAGATAACATTCTGGTTTACAGATTAAAATTATTGAAAAGCCAGGGGAGGTAACTCATGATTGGAGTGGTAAAAATAGACCGCGTGCCACAAACTATTGCGATTTCGCGCTTGTTTTATAATGGACGATAAAGTACTTTACATGCGCCCGAGAGGCTTTATCCACTCAACTGCAGTTGACAGTGGTATGTAGGTAGGTAGCCCGATTGGGAGACATATGCTCACAAGACACTTGCTCACAACATTAACGAAAAAGACGACAAATGCTCACAAGACATTTTATTACATGAAGTTTTGTGAATAAGAAAACAATATGCACACATTCAATCATGCTCATCCCCTCTTCCCACATCTCACTCCCCCTCTCTCTCTGTCTGTCTAACTGTATCACTCCCTCCCCAGCAAAAAGTGACAATGATGGTTGGGGCTGTGCCGGTCGGGGTACGTCCCCGGGGGCCGCTACGGTAGCCGGATTGGCCTGACCTGAGACATGAAACGCTGGGGAGACTTCTATTTTTATTAGTTCTTTTGTTTTTCTGCTGCTTTTTAGTTTGGTTTATTTTCCCTTCTGTCGCAACGCACAACGCTGAAAAAGTGTCCAGTGGGACAGAGCAGCGTGGCCAGATTCAGATGTTTGTCTGTCTGTCTGTCTGTCTGTCTGTCTGTCTGTCTGTCTGTCTGTCTGTCTCTCTCTCTCTCTCTCTCTCTCTCTCTCTCTCTCTCTCTCTCTTTGTCTATCTAGTATGAGGTTAATGCGTGCACGCGTGTGTTTGTGTGTTCTGATTACATGTGTTGTGTTTGTGGTATTAATGTCATTCATTTAAGTTCATAGTTTCTTCCGTACAAATAGTTCCCCCACTTTCTGGAAGTTTTGTGCTTGTAACTTCCTCTAGTCTGTCTCTCTGAGTTTTTGGATTATTTCATATTGTACCTGCTGGTTTCTTTATTCAGTTAAAGTCGGAAACGACAGACAGGCATACGCATACATACACGTTATACACATACACACGCAAGCCCTTCAGTGGTTGTTTTCTTTTGTGAGCAATTGTCTTAAAGTTGTGAGCAAATGTCTTGTGAGCATTTGTCTTGAGAGGATATGTCTCAACACCAGGTAGCCCTTTTTGGCGCAATTGAAAATCCGGGTAGGCCTTCTCACCACACCTTGTGATAACGGAAAACCGAACTAAATCTAAACTTAGAGACCCTCTTTCACAGTTTCTTCTAAAACTGAACTTGGAAAGATAACATCACAGAAAATGTAGCCTTTCGAAAAAAAAAGAACTAAAAATGAAATAGCCACAAACAAAACTGACGACAAGAAAGGCAAAATAACAAACATTAAGAACTTCCAACAGAAAAGGAGCAGCTTCCTAAACATAACTGGATTCTAATAAACTATTTCCAAAATGTAGTCTTGCGTGTGACAGTTATTTCAAAAGCCAAATTATTATGGGAAACAGCAGGCTGTAAATACAAGCGGCAACGAAACAATATCAGCCGCTGTTTTTTCCGGGGTGCGTAGCGATTTCACTACGTATCGAAAGAACTACCCGTTGTTACCACTACGACCCATAGAGAACAATTGGTTTAAATGATTTTTATTTACCAAAAAGCACATTATTACATACATGTTAAGCAAGCATAACGGCAACAACAAGCTTGAAGCTTATACTGTGCCAACGTACACTGTACTATGCATTAATTTCTGAATGGCGGCTAGCGAGTAAAAGACTAAACAGGCTGAACAGAAGAATTCCCAATACTGCAGATGGATTTTGATCTCTACCCAGGTAAATTTAATGAACTTGTTGGCTGAAATATGGCTGGCGGTGAAAGGGTTAAGGTGCCTCACTGTTCACAAACTATGCTTTTAGCTCTATCACAGGATTTTAAAAATAATGTTACTGGTTCAGTCAGATCGTGGAGTGACCTGTCTAACCATTTTGAACATTCTATAATGTGTATTCATCTGCATCGCTTTGACGAGTCACAAACCACTGTTACACGCGCCCCATGTTCTCCATATTTCAACGTGACTGCACACCATAGTACCAATGTTTGAATATAGCCTAATCAGGGCAATAAAAGTCTGCAAGATAATGATTTATTGTGTTACGCACAACTCCACTTTCCCTCGTTTTATTCTTCAGTAATGTGACAGTTCCTGTACCCACTTTTTAAACAACCAAAAATCATAAACTGCAGAAAATTGATTTTGGAAAAGCTTGTCGAGGTTCCTAAGGCTAAAAAACCACCCCACACCTAAAACAAACAAAAAACATTGGAACCGTGCTTGGCTGCTTGCTTCAACTTCCCTTTACTTTTTAATGTCATAAAAAGGGACAGAGAGAAAAGTGTTTCGTAGTATTATGCTGCAGCGAACGATTTGAAGCGAAGAGAGAGAGAGAGAGAGAGAGAGAGAGAGAGAGAGAAATGAAACGAACCCTTATTTTACAACGGTAAAAGTATTGGCATACAGTAGCCATTTTTCATACTTGCCGTTAACATACACAAACAAATAGATGAAAAAGAAAGCGAACTAATACTAATAAAAAATATGGTCTTAAAACACGCCATCATATGAAAGTACATTAATAAACAGATAAACACACGAAATGAAGAGAAAAGGTGTAAAAAAGCACACACACGCACACTGCACAGTACATGATATAAAAAACAGAAAGAGAGAGAGAGAGAGAGAGGGGGGGGGGGGCAAAATGCATCCACCAAAAGTTGTACATAGTCATTAAAATATGTTTAATCGCAATGAACTGACATTTATCACAGGTTTACAACCACCCAGCGTTCAAAACGGTATTACACCCTATATAGCAATGCCACACCGCAGTCAATAGCGGCCTGCTGTGAAAGTTGTGATACAACATTACTCTAGTCTTCTTTCAGTTGAGTAATGAAACTCTGCTTGCATATGGAATGCTGTGGAATTTCGGTTTAAATGGACAAAAGTTTTTTTGAATTTGAATTGAATTTGAGCACAACTCTGGAGCACCCCGGTGCTACTACTTTCACCCACGACGTTAATACATTTCGATAACGTACCACAAAGTACATTAGCTGGAGTCGTTCAACATTGAAAGCTGAAGTGTTTGCCACTGAAAGCGGGCACGACGGTAGATTAAGTCAACACGACCTTCAAATTGAAAGGGGTCGCCATCACAATATTCCAAAAGACAGACTTTGTCAATCTTGTAGCGTGGTGGAGGATGAACTTCATTTTCTAGATGAACTTACACTGTATACCGACTTGCGGTTTGCTCTTATTAATTGTATTAACAGACAGATGCATTCTTCATAGTTAACAGATTTTCAGTCTCCAAGTCTCATACTAAAATCGGCGACGAAAATGGTGTTTTACGTCCTCTTGGTCTGAATCAGACACATATGGGACATTTGTAAATACAAATATGGTGGGAACAATACTGGAGGCAATGCCCGGAGGCAGTACGAAACCAGTAAAGTCCCGATTTTTTTAAATTATTAATACAGATAGGTGTAGCGGTAACCACGCCTCGGTTAAACCTCATCGGCTATGGCACCGCTACAAGTATTTAATATGTACAAACTCATACTAAAATCAAATTCCTTTCAACCTGAAATATCAAAATACATTTATGAATGCTTTGCTGTCCGCAGTAAATAATTAGCAAGAATATATAAATGTCTTATTGTTATTTTTATCTGCTGCATTTACTTCGTCACGAACTTTACCTTGTGCTTTTTGTTTTATTGTCTTTCGTGGTAGGTGCTTACCACTTCTGTGTCAATAATTCCTTTGATGGTTTTACGACAAATAAAAGAGTTTGAGTTTGAGTTTTTCGTTAGGTCCCTACTACTTAGTACTACAAGGAGCTGTCAATTAGAGTTGAGAACCGGTTCAAAATTCACTAGTTTCACCTATGCAAACATATTTATTTGTCAGAATATTCACACACACACACGCACGCACGCACGCACGCACGCACGCGCGCACGCGCGCGCGCACACACACACACACACACACACACTAAAGAAACGTGTGACTTGTGACACACGCACACTCAACTCAACACTCAAGTCAAAGTCAAAGCCATACACCACCACAAACTAGAAACAGCTACTCTTGGTTTACAAACACCCAGTCTGTGCTGAGAATCAGTGTTGTTCTTCGAAAAGAATGCGTTATTCTAAGAAAAACTTACTTCAGTTTGCAGTTAAAAAACCGGTTCAGAGCAACTCGAACCGGTTTTTCGAACCGCGAAAGTTTAACACCGATTTTTCGGTTCAAACCGGTTTTTCCCCCCACCTCTACTGTCAATGCTTGCCATACGTGATTGCATTGCTGCCGGTCAATGACCGCTTCGCGGCGATTCACCTTTTAGCCTACTTCAACCCCTTTCCCTTTTACTCTGGGTTTCCTTTCTCTCGATACCAGCAAAGATCTGGTTTAACTAGAGGCTTTTTGCTCCCAGTTCTAAAGACCAGGAATACCTTGGGATGGGAATGACGGCATTTGCATGTCCTTGCCTCTGTCTCTCTCTACGTCTCTGTCTCTCTCTGTATATGAACAACAAATATGTTCCACCCACAGCGCACCAAACCATTCATCTCATCTTAATAAAAGTTGGCGCAATGGTTCTGAAGGTAGGCTTACTCTAGTTGTCAGATTCACCAAAATGGCAAGCCACATCAATGTAATCCCGTCTCTCTCTGCGTCTGTCTCTCTGTGTATTATGAACAACAAATATGTTCCACCCACAGCGCACCAAACCATTCATCTCATCTTAATGAAAGTTGGTGCAATGGTTCTGAAGGTAGGCTTACTCTAGTTGTCAGATTCAATAAAATGGCAAGCCACATCAATGTAATCCCAGACAATATGATTTGAATAGATGGATTTAAACCAAAGTTGGTATGGTGAAAACTGAAAAAGTGTCACCCGAGTGTTAAAAAAAATAAAATAAAAAAATCACTCGATATTGCCATATGCCATACTGGTACAGGGATTTAGCCAACATGCAGATCAACACCCCTCCTTCATTTCTCGGTTCTTTCCGGGGGGTTTTCAGTCCTGCCTTTCGTACTGCAGATTGAGCAGTTTTCTATTTTTAACGTCCCAATGTTCATCCATTTACACAATTAAAAAGCGGCATTCAATACTAGTAGAAGAAAAAAGGCAAGATGGAAAGAACGCAATGAACCAAGACTGTGGCAGGGGGTGCTGATCTGCATCTTTACCCAGGGATTTTTTTAAAAATTAACACGATTATCCAACCATGCTCCAAGAGTCAAATTATCTCCCTTGACTTTGATTCCTAGGTCAGCCACAGAGCATTTGTCACAGTCCTGGTTCATTGCGTTTTTCCGTCTTGCCTTTATTATCTTCTACTACTATTGAATGCATGTGTTTAATTATGTAAATGGATGAAAATTAGTGTTAAATATAGCAAACGTTAGAGGATGAAGTATTCAATCTGCAGTAGAAAAGGCAAGACTGAAAAAGTGGAAGCGACCCCATTTTTTATTCCCAGTATAAAGTATGTACTATTTTCTTTATTTTCCTTGGTTTTGGGTCTTTGCGTTGAACTGGGAGTGCAGTTTAAATGGTTCTGCTATCTCGTTTTTAGCTCCCACCCCCATCCCCCTGCTTGCATGCATCAAAGGGAAAAATCCAGTCTGCCAACATTGTGATTGTCTGTGAAGACATAAAAGCTTTCGCAGCTCTTGGACTCGAACTTAGCTTTCAAGCTTAGCTTTCGTGTCGAAGGGTATACACTTTCGTTCAGTAATTTGGGAGAGGTGCTCTTTAACCCTTTTACCGCCAGCCATATATCAGCCAAAATGTTTCCATTAACATTACCCGGGTAGAGAACAAAATCCATCAGCGGTATTGGGAATTCTTCTGTGGCATAGATAAAATAAGGTCTATCCTTACTTCCCAAAACTAAGACAATAGGGTCTTTGGATAACAGACCCCAATTTGATGCCTTTTAATGACATAGGTGTTAAATCACTGTGGTGCTAAAATGCAACTTTGGCGGTGAAAGGGTTAAAGTTAAAAACACTCCAAGTATAATGTAGAGGGACAAAATGCGAAGCGTTTATTTTCCTCTAGGCTATCGACGGTCTACCGCAATGAGCTATCAGAAAAGGACTGAGTGCGATGAAAACCAAACCAAAACAAAGAACATGCAAATGTATTAGCACTACACGCACGCACGCGCACTCATTCATACGCACACTAGCACACACACGTTTAGCAATACAAATACAGAGAAGCAATAAATAGCTCTAGAAATGCTGAGAGGTAGTAGCTCACTATAACTCCTTTTAGTTTAAAAGAGAATGGATGCATTCTTTATATCAGCCTTCCACATCATAACCACCTCCAGGACCTCAACCCACACCTCTTCACATTTATTTCCTTAGACCCCGTTTTCTTCTGCAGCTTTAACAAATGTTTGTTTTTGTTTGATAGCTTGAAATATACTGGCCACCATTTTCTCCATCGTCTAACCACATGCGGGTCAGTGTCCACCGTCTGGAAGTGACGTCAACCCATAAT
>CM065688.1:31766520-31784020 GCA_017654935.2 Phymorhynchus buccinoides
AAGTCCAGTATAAATCTGTCTTAGAATCAGACGCTTAAATCCAAATTATTGCAGTATTATAACATCGTCTGTTACGTAATGTTCACAGAGTGCAGATTTTATTGGCATAAGAACAAACAAACAACGTGTGCTGTTAGAAATGATGTGATTTTTATCAGAGGATGTTTTGCTTGTCATTTAAAATTCCAGCCTGGCTTACGAACAGTGTAATGACGCAGCCTGCATTTTGACTGTGTTCTTGCCCAACGCCCATTGCGCAACGGTATTGCAGTGTGATTATTTTTAAACCAGCCAGGACTTCTGTACGCAGGCAAGGCGCTGACTATATAGTGTTACATTATCTCTGTAACTGCGTATGTGGAATGGTTTTATGGCGCGCCAAAGATACAACACTCTATCAAGCTGTTCGATAGAGTTTCGAAACTGTATCTATCAGTTCGATAGAGTTTGAAAACCCTATCTAGCTGTTCGATAGAGTTTTAAAACTCTGTCGAACAGCTAGATAGGGTTTCCACAAAATAACCCTATCGAGATATAGTTTTTCTATCGCGATTTCTGATTGGTACATGTGGCCTTGGCAGGGCAGTGACCCGTGAATTTGAATAAGACGATAGGCCTAGGCCCCTACATGTAGTCAAACAAACATGGCAGCTGAATTTAAAGTCTCAGTTTTCAATTTGTACACCTATTAAAAGTAAATGAAATCTATTTCAATGATTAAAAACATCAACATTTATTATTATTAGAATGCCACCTATTAGGCTAGGTGTAGGTCACAGTCAAAGATACTAGTCCTATCTACCAATGAAATGCTTCGTTTAAAAAAAGTATCAAAATGGCGCGTTCGATAGAGTTTTATGACAAGAAACTCTATCTAGCTGCTCGACAGAGTTTTGAAACTCTATCTAACTGCTAGCTATAGTTTAGAAACTGTATCTAACAGTTCGATAGGGTTTTTAAACTCTGTCGAACTGCTAGATAGAGTTTTGTATCTTTGGCGCGCCATATGGTTTGACATTCCTATGAGTGAGTGCTGGCAACACTTTGTCGGCGGTTCTTTTATCAAGGGTCGGCTACACCGCATACGATTCGATTCACTGCGACCCGATTTGGACATTTGTCAAGCATGATTGACGTGAAATTCTACTGTCTAAATAAATCTGATGAAACCCTACTTCTAGTTATGTTCACTGTATTCAGTGTAGTCTCCCGTACACGAATCTGATCAAATATTTTATTTTTTGTATCGGACATTTGATTTGATTTGTGTATTGCGGTCTGCATGAGTAGAGTGAACAAAAACAGTAGTTATTTTTAGACGGAATAATTTCACGTGAATCATGACTCGCAGACATTGGGTCACAATCGTATCGTATTGGGGTCAAATCGTATGCAGTGTGGCTGGGCCTTCACTCTGTCTCTGCACACGCTCATGTGCACATGCACACACATGTGCGCGCGATTATGGATAGTCGATGAACGCATGAGACAAACACTAAAAGCGGTAAGCCACTGCTTTATTGGAAATTTATTGATGAAACCATCACATTGTATATGCAGCAATATCCACAAAAGCAACAAGCACAACAAACTGAAAGCTTATACATGGCGCTCATGGAAATGAAGATAGCAATTACATGTCAAAAGAGGCTAAGTCGCAAAATTTAAATTTAGATATTATAGATATCACTCCCCACATTGGCATGAGCAGCACGGGGGATCCCCTATGGTAAAATATTTAAAATATACATAATTCGGACGAGTATTTCGTTGTTTTTATGTGTGCTGGTATACCTCTTATAAGGTTATTTTATTGGCTTTTAGTTGGTATGATTTGTTTTGGGCCGCCAGCCAACCGCATGGATGACCTAAACCTGAATGAAAATGTGTTTAACGTCCTCCGGTCTGGAACAGACACATAATTATGCGACATCGGTAGATATAAAGATGGTGGGAACGATCCTGGGGGCAATGCCCGGAGGCAGTGCAAGTCCCGAATTTTTAACAATGACAGATGTACAAACGTCGACCTAAAACCGACATCTCTTCGTTTAGATACCACAATGTAGACGCAGGCAGACAGCACGTGGTACTGTTTGCATAACCTGCTTCTTCAGGGATTATTGGGGGGGGCGGGGGGGGGGGGGGGGGGGGGGGGGGGGGCGGGCGGGGCTTACAGTACGGCTTATTGTGACAGGCTTCCCAAGGAAGGAAGCAGCAGCCATGCGGTAAATGGAGTCCTGGCCAACACAACTCCCATCTATCTCAGGATTTTTTTAAAAAGAAAAAGAAAAAAATGAAATAAAAGGAAGCATCAAAAGACGTATTACCCTTCATCCTCCCTGCCCCCTCCATTTTTCCCAATCAATATCTCCCTCCCTCCCTTTTTTCCATCCCCGTTATACCCTCCTTTCTCTTTTTTTCCTTGGCCCCTTCCATTTCCAATCACAAACAAGCAAGCAAAAAACAACGTGATTTAACCGATTGCAATCTGTTCAACAGAAGATTCCACAACTAGCCATTATTTACCCATTTTACTACAACTTGCACAGACCAGCATCATTCTGAACATTCCATCAGAGTATGGAGAGAGAGAGAGAGAGAGAGAGAGAGAGAGAGAGAGAGAGAGAGAGAGAGAGAGAGAGAGAGAGAGAGAGAGAGAGAGAGAGAGAGAGAGAGAGAGAGAGAGAGAGAGAGAGAGAGAGAGAGAGAGAGAGAGAGAGAGAGAGAGAGAGAGAGAGAGAGAGAGAGAGAGAGAGAGAGAGAGAGAGAGAGAGAGAGAGAGAGAGAGAGAGAGAGAGAGAGAGAGAGAGAGAGAGAGAGAGAGAGAGAGAGAGAGAGAGAGAGAGAGAGAGAGAGAGAGAGAGAGAGAGAGAGAGAGAGAGAGAGAGAGAGAGAGAGAGAGAGAGAGAGAGAGAGAGAGAGAGAGAGAGAGAGAGAGAGAGAGAGAGAGAGAGAGAGAGAGAGAGAGAGAGAGAGAGAGAGAGAGAGAGAGAGAGAGAGAGAGAGAGAGAGAGAGAGAGAGAGAGAGAGAGAGAGAGAGAGAGAGAGAGAGAGAGAGAGAGAGAGAGAGAGAGAGAGAGAGAGAGAGAGAGAGAGAGAGAGAGAGAGAGAGAGAGAGAGAGAGAGAGAGAGAGAGAGAGAGAGAGAGAGAGAGAGAGAGAGAGAGAGAGAGAGAGAGAGAGAGAGAGAGAGAGAGAGAGAGAGAGAGAGAGAGAGAGAGAGAGAGAGAGAGAGAGAGAGAGAGAGAGAGAGAGAGAGAGAGAGAGAGAGAGAGAGAGAGAGAGAGAGAGAGAGAGAGAGAGAGAGAGAGAGAGAGAGAGAGAGAGAGAGAGAGAGAGAGAGAGAGAGAGAGAGAGAGAGAGAGAGAGAGAGAGAGAGAGAGAGAGAGAGAGAGAGAGAGAGAGAGAGAGAGAGAGAGAGAGAGAGAGAGAGAGAGAGAGAGAGAGAGAGAGGGAGAGAGAGGGAGAGAGAGAGAGGGGGGGGGGAGAGAGAGAGAGGTGGAGAGAGAGAGAGAGAGAGAGAGAGGGGGGGGGGGGGGGACACGCAAGCATACAGATAAAAAAAGGTGGGTGTAAAAATGAAGTAGTGGTGGGAGTTGCAAACGGTTCAAGGCGTTAAAATACATAGATACATCCTGTCTTTTTATATTACACAAACATGTTGGGAACAGCTGCCTGTTTTTTCCCATCTTGTTGCTGAACACTTCTCTATACACACACTGCATTAAAACAAACTTCTGTTTGTCCCCATATTGTGTCTCAACACTTCTCTATACCCACACTGCATTAAAATAAAGCTCTGTTTCAACTGGCTTTGACTGTTTTCTTTGTTCTTGAACAGTTTTCTGAAAAATTATTCCCAAAATTAATCTGCTCTTTTTGTTGACTGTCAGCGCAATAATCATAACGTACATTGTTATACAGCTTCAAACATAGGCCTTGGGAGATAAAGGCTTGAAGAGAACAATAAATAGCAACAACACAATGGTTGTGAAGAACATAGGCCTTGGGAGATAAAGGCTTGAAGAGAACAATAAATAGCAACAACAAAATGGTTGTGAAGAACATAGGCCTTGGGAGATAAAGGCTTGAAGAGAACAATAAATAGCATCAACAAAATGGTTGTGAAGAACATAGGCCTTGGGAGATAAAGGCTTGAAGAGAACAATAAATAGCAACAAAAGGGCTGTGATTCATCAACAACCCCGGTGGTCGATTTCCCCATTTAATAATATCGTTCTCATACATAAAACAATTACATCAAATATAATATGACCGTGAGCTTTAACTATCCCATTTAACCTTTTTTGTGGAAAGTCATGAAAACAGTACCTGCTCTGAACATTACAATGTCATTTCAGATCAATATTTCTTGAAAAGATCTTCATAGAAGCTGAAAGGCAACATACAAAACAACAAACAAAACAACAAGAACAACAACGCCAACAAAAAACAAAAACAAAAACCGAATATCTTGGGGTCAGGGCGATAATAATAATAATAATAATAATAATAATAATAGTACATTTATATAGCGCTTTACCTCAAATGAGCCCAAAGCATTTTTACAATCGAATATTCATCAAAAAGTAGACAACGACGAAAATGGTGTTTTACGTCCTCTTGGTCTGAATCAGACGCATATGGGACATTTGTAAATACAAATATGGTGGGAACAATACTAGAGGCAATGCCCGGAGGCAGTACGAAACCAGTAAAGTCCTGATTTTTTTCAAATCAATACAGAGACTGCTTCCAAAAAAAAAAAAAAAAGAAAAAAAGTAGACAACACAAATAGTGGCATCTTTATATAGTAACAGAGCGAAAATGGCATACGAATAACGTTACAAGCCCCATTTTCATGTTCCCAGCCCAGGAAAGTAGCAGAAGATAAAACACGAATCTGCTTTCTTTGATAGTAGCTATAGCAGGCTCCAAGAGAAAGCTTTATTACCCAAGTCATGATAAGTGAGCCCAAGAACACGATAAAAAATACCATCTTCAGCCTTCTTGGTCTTGGCTTCCTATCTACCTGCATCCTGCTTCTTTAGTACGTACCCGATTACGCGTGTGGGTATAGTAATGGGGTCAGGTACAGAAAAAAAGGCAAGCGATAGGAAAGCTGACGCTGAGATTGTAGTCCCTAAAGCGGTGCTGATAGATATGGTATTTTCTGCTAATTACAATATTCTTCAATGTCAACAAACTTGTAACGTCTGGGTTTCAAACAAAGGTCGCCAAATCACGTTCACTGCGTTTCTTTAATATCGTCAATAATTGGGGGTAAAGGGTGAGGATTATAGATGTTGTCGTCGTCATCATCATCATCTTCGTCATGATCTTTAAGCTCCTTCTCCTCCTCCTCCTCCTTCCTCAATCCACCCCCCCCCCTCTCTCTCTCTCTCTCTCTCTCTCTCTCTCTCTCTCTCTCTCTCTCTCTCTCCCACACACAACACACACATACAAACACACACGCTAAACGATACACTCGATTCCAAAATGGAAAGCATTCTGTGATACTGTGTGTATCCTCCTCGGCATGACAGCCCGTCACCCAACCTGCCAGCCTTCCATATTATATTTATATTATCCAGGCTCCTGTCTGCTTTCTCTCAGGCTTTATCAACAACTGTGCCTGTCTGCCACTGTTGCACCTGCCTTGTGCCTACAGGTAGACCGAGCAAAAAGGACAGCTCCATTCGCCTGTTCTCGTCTCCCCTCACCAGGCATCGTTGTTTTGTTGATTTAGTAGTAGTGCATTCCTAACTTTAGTCAGTGTGGTGAGAGCGTAAAAGTTGTGTGTGTGTGTGTGTGCGTGTGTGTGCGTGCGTGTGTGCGTGCGCGTGTGGGCGCGCGTGCGTGCGCGTGCGCGCGCGCGCGTGTGTGTGTGTGTGTGTGTGTGTGTGTGTGTGCGCGTGTGCGTGTGCGTGCGTGCGTGCGTGCGTGCGTGTGTGTGTGTGTGTGTGTGTGTGTGTGTGTGTGTGTGAGTGACTGCCAGAGGGGAGAGAAGAGAACGAGATAAGACAGAGCCAGAGAGGAACGAAAACGAAAAATGGTGTTTTACGTCCTCTCGGTCTGGAACAGACAGATATGGGACATTTGTAGATACAAAGATGGTGGGAACAATACTGGAGGCAATGCCCGGAGGCAGTGCACCACCAGTAAAGTCCCGATTTTTTTAAACAATAGATAGGTGTAGCAGTAACCACACCTCGGCTATGGTACCGCCACATATATTTTGCATGAAGAGCCAGAGAGGGTTTCATACGCTCAAAAATGTCAATTAGAACCGACCCCACACGAGATATACATGAAGTCCTTTGACACGCGGTTTGGGCACAAATAACCAAGAATAGTTGGATTACGGTCATTAGACGAAGTGGGAAAAGGTAGGTCGTTACGACACAATGCAGGACAAAGGGGAGGATCAAGTTCAAGGGGGGGGGGGGGGGGGGGGGGGGGATAATGAGGCACATGGGGGCTGGAAGGGGCGCTAAAGGGATGATGAAAAACCTCAGAGCTGCAGTGAATGAGTGATGGCGGGCGATAGATCCTCGTTAGCTAGGTAGGTGGATGGTGGACGGACAGTGAGCGTTTCTATCGTCAATGTGTGTGGCTCTTTCATGGAGTTATGCTCTTGATAATTAATATACTATGCTCAGATGGGAAAAGAAATGCGAACGGCTATTTGTTTATTTAAAGGGGGGGAAAAGTGAAATGAATCGAACAATAACAGGCCTAAATTTGTTCATTGAATGCGTGAGCTTTGAAACGCAATCATGGGAAAAGACGCTTCGGTGTTTTGGGACGAATGTGTATTTGTTCATGTGATCATGCGCTATTACAAAATCAATACGGTAACTTAATTGTGAAAATGTAGGCCTGTAGAATGCATAGTTTGTTTCCTTCACGGAATCGTGCGACAAAAACAAAACAAAGCTGACATGCTGACGGTCTTCTGCACATCTAGGTATGTCATAAACCACGTGACTATCCAATATGGCGGGTTTGCCTCGCTTTGATGCCAAGAGGCCTTAAAGATACACAGACGCGCCACGATTAAGTCCCTTGTTTTTTTCTGGGTAGCTGTGACCCATATAGAAATGCCCCCATGTTCAAATTGAGGCTGCTCTTTAAAATGATGTATCGCTTTGAGTTTGGGACCTGGTCAAAACAAGATTTCTTTCCAGCTATAAGACGGAAAACACGTGAAACCCGTGATTTTGACACGTGATCTGGGTCTTTAATGAATCGGGTGAGCCTGAAATTGTATCAGAGACCGAGTAAGGAAGAAACACGATCTTTCATTGCAATGCCAGTCTGTCTGACGTCATCATCAGCCTCAAAATGGGAAAAGGCCATAATAAAAAAATATTTCGCTCTTTTTCGCCTTTGGATTTCGATTTCGGGCAAAACTACAGTAATGACATGGGTGGGTAGACATTTTAGGGCACAGTTTTAATCACTTGACAGGACAGTCTGCACACTGATAACCCTTTAAAACTGGTCGGCTTGGTGTGCAAGTAAATCCCATTTTAACATTCTAGTTAAACGGCCTTTTAGCATCGCATTATTAAACCTGACCGTGATTTGCTTTTGCATTGCGCGAGAGATCAGGCCTGGGAATAGAATGCTACATGTTCACAGATTTTATGAATTGTAGTTTAAGTAATTAAAACTCTCTCTCTCTCTCTCTCTCTCTCTCTCTCTCTCTCTCTCTCTCTCTCTCTCTCTCTCCCCCCCCCCCCTAACTATTATACATATAATTGTGTGTGACTCTCTCTCTCTCTCTCTCTCTCTCTCTCTCTCTCTCTCTCTCTCTCTCTCTCACTCACTCTCATACTAAGTTTTGTCCAAGCTTTTGATAGGTGAAAACTCATTCTGTGACTCTTTTGCAACTGTTATTGCAATATTGCCTAAATCTGACAAAGGCAGTAACTGTTATCCTATACGCGTAACGTTGTGTGGGTACGAGGACATGACCAGTGACTGAACAATCAACTTGTTTCGACGAATGAGAACAATGCGGGGTCTAGTTTCACTAGAGGTCGCTCGCCGCGCAAATTACGTTTGCACTGAAAGGGGTCTAAGAAACGGCTTTACAAAACGCTTAAGGAAAATATCACAAGTTCTTGTCTGACTGGTCCAACAAATATTATTTTAACCAAACCTTAACGGGGCCAATCAACAACAAGAAATGTATTAATTTGTTAACCCTTTCATCGCCACTGTCGCCTCTTGGCACCACAATGATTCAACACCCATGTCACTAAAAGGCATCAAATGAGGGTCTGTTATACAGTGACCTTATGTTCTTAATGTTGGGAGATAAGGACAGGCCCTGTTTTATGCATGTCACAGAGGAATCCCCAATATTGCAGACAAAATCTATTCTCTACCTGGGTAAGTTTAATGGTACATTTTGGCTGACGAATGGCTAGCGTTGAAAGGGGTATTATACCATAAACCCCGTGCAAGTCACGTGATAGTTCGCCACGTGCTCGCTTTCGAGGAAGAGCAAAACGTTCGCCAAACTATCGGAAAACGAAGGTGTTTCTTAGGACCGTTTTTTGCCGAATTGCGCTAACTGCTTCGAGCGTTCGCTCTCGTGAAATGCCCCCAGGTCGATCCCAGGCTAGCTGGCCTGTAGTCTCGCTTTGTTGTGTCTGAGTGACACAGATGGCGCATGGCGCAAAACAACAGATGTGCCACAAGGGTTCATCAATGATGAGTTAGCCAACAATACTCATAAGTCAAAGTAATATAGGATTCTTTGTGGATGAGTCAACATCACGGTTTCCACGTGTTTTCCCTCTTATAGCTGGTAAGAAATCTTAAGAAATCTTCCTAGCATAAGAGGGAATGTGACACGTGACGTGGGGGGGTCTTTAAGTGCAATTATTGTACTAGTCTACAATTCCCATTGTTGTACGAGAGCTCCAAGTAAGAAATAAAAGAAAGAGAAGGAAATATATTGACCGAGAGAGAGAGAGAGAGAGAGAGAGAGAGAGAGAGAGAGAGAGAGAGAGAGAGAGAGAGAGAGAGAGAGAGAGAGAGAGAGAGAGAGAGAGAGAGAGAGAGAGAGAGAGAGAGAGAGAGAGAGAGTACAAACAATTCTACAGCAGTGCCCTAATTCTTTGTTACCTAGTTCAGGTATTCAAATTAACTTTTAAGTTCCACATATCTGATTTTCTTCAAGGTCAACAATTCACTAACTGTCAGAATTGTACAGATAATGGAGAAAAAAAGCAAGCAAATAAACAAACCACCCAACAAAAAACAACAAAACAAAACAAAACAGACCGAACAACCAATAGACCCAACCATTTTGTCAGCAAGTACCATTAGACAATGAAGAGCCCCCCGTGGGGATACCGAGGGGGGGGGGGGGGGGGGGGGGGGGGGGGGGGGGGGGTCTTTTATATAAATAGTTCCCCCACCTTCTGGAAGTTCTGTGCTTGTAACTTCCTCTAACCTGTCACTCTCTTTGACTCTGCCTTTTCCCTTTGCTTACTGTCATCTACTATCTTTCTGCCTTACCCGGTCCATTCTCCTGCTTTTTTTTTCACGAAACACTTTCAAAAAAACATTTCCTCCAGCCGAAGTCGGACTTGCTGGGCCTAACTATTTCTTAGTTAGGCGCGTAACGGCAGCATGACGCATCTGCGCTCATAATTGACAGGAAACTGTCTGAGCGATCGAAGAAGAAGGAGAAGACAGTGAAGAGCACAAGTCAGACAAGTGCATGACTCTTTTTTTTTAACCCTTTTACCGCCAATGTCGCATTTTAGGACCACAATGGTCCTGAAAAGCATCAGATCAGGACCTGTTATCCAAGGACCCTATTTTTTTTATTGCAGATATTTTATTTTCTCTACCCAGTAAAGTTTATTGGTATTTTGTGGCTGAAAAATGGCTGGCGGCGAAAGGGTTAACCCCTAACCTTAGATAGACTGTGGAAAGAGGGAAAGAGCAAACACGAACAGGAAAAAAGTGTGCAAAAAATTATTGACTAGCTGAAGAACCATCCAACCCCTCTCCCCCCACCCCCCTCCATTTCTCTCTTGCTTGACCTGGGCCGTTTTAAAACGATGTATTTCCCTGGGGGAAATGTCACCAAAAAGTACATAGAAAAACTCCTTGTCTGGGTCACGCTGGCCAGCCAATGCAAACAAAAAGGATAGGGAAGCACGCGCACGCGCGCGCAGACAGACAGACACGTACACACACATATAAACAAACACGCACACAGACAGACAGACACACATTAACACACACACACACACACACACTCTCTCTCTCTCTCTCTCTCTCTCTCTCTCTCTCTCTCTCTCTCTCTCTCTCTCTCTCTCTCTCTCTCTTTGTGGGGAGACTGTTCGACTGTGAAGAGGGGAAGTATATGCTGTCTATGTTGTTTGAAAAAGACATTTTTGTTGAAATATTACATAATTATGTTCAGTTTTGTCTCGTCAATAAATTAACGTCACTCTGCCTGCACTTGTTGTGTATTTGTTTGTGTGGTACTGTGGTCAGTGACGTTGCAGTCTGTTTCAGTTTTTACTATAGGCCTAGTGTAGAACAGCAGAATTATGTTTAGACGGAAGTGTTTCACATGAATCACGACACACGGACGTCGTCACAATCGCATCGTATTGGGGTCAAATCGTATGCAATGTGGCTGCACCCCCCCCTTAACAGGCCAGAATTCCCAGTTCAGCAGACTGGAAATTACCCCCTCCTGGTTTTTGCACCAGTGGAGTATGAATCTGCCCAGCATAACTGTCCAGTGAGCCTACAGCCTCTTCTCATTAACACATCACATTCATTTTATTAGTCCGTCACCAAGACGGACTATTGCGATGGGCTGGTTTGTATTTTTTTTCTTTTTTTTTTTCTTTCTGTCTGTCCCAAGGATATCTCCCGAACCGCTTGACCGAATCGCGTCAAATTTTG
Source organism: Phymorhynchus buccinoides (assembly GCA_017654935.2). NCBI lineage: Eukaryota > Metazoa > Mollusca > Gastropoda > Neogastropoda > Raphitomidae > Phymorhynchus > Phymorhynchus buccinoides. Next base: position 31,777,476 of record CM065688.1, read on the forward strand.
TGTGAAGGTGTGCCTCCTTAATAGGAAGAGATCGGCGCAAACCATTTTGCCGTCGTGACCTTGACCTTGACGTACGACCTTGAAAACCGAAAATCTATTTTTTAGCCATATCTCGGGCACCGATCAACATAGGATGTTGAAACTTGGTATGAAGGTGGTTTGGCTTATGCCCGTTCTGATGATGGCATACCGATCAAGGTCAAGGTCAAGGTCAAGGTCAAAAAGATCGCTGGAGCCTGAAAATCGGAGGGTCATTTTTTCTCCTTCTGTCTGTCCCAAGGATATCTTTCGAACGGGTTGACAGAATCACGTCAAATTGTGTGTGCTGGTGTGTCACCATGAGAGGAAGGCATCCGCGCAAACCATATTGCCGTCGTGACCTTGACCTTGGCGTACGACCTTGAAAACCGAAAATCTTTCAGGGGCCATAACTCCCACACCGTTAGTGTTAGAGTCTTCAAATTTGGCATGGAGGTACTTTGGCTTATGCCCGTTCTGATGGTGGCATACCGATCAAGGTCAAGGTCACGGTCCGGGCGATCCGTAGGCCTTGAAAGTGGTAGGGGTCTACACATTGGGTTTTAAGCCATATTTTCCACATTGGTACTTGACAGAAGCGCTTCAGATTGTGTGTGGTACTGTATACCCTAGAGAAGAAAACATCCGAGCATAAATTATCACCATGCTGACCTTGACCTTGAAGTGTGACCTTGAAAACCGAAATTTCCTTCTTTGCGCTATATGTTTCTTCTTCAAGCTGTATCTCGTGAACTAGAAGACAGAATCCCTTCCAATTTTGTGTCAGGATGTGACACTCTACGGGGTGTCGCAAGTGCATGGCATTGCTGGTGACGGACATGTCTGCCGCTCGGCGACGCCCTTGTTCTCTTTTCCTTTTTTCCCGAAATCTCGGTTCCATATGAACAGGATTATCTCAATACGGAGTTGTGTGTGCCTGTTACCTGTGTGTTAGGTTTCAACTTGGTTGTATCATTTATGCATAGGACTGAAGAGGGGAAGTATTGTTTTTTAATTTTGATCTTCTTGGTTTTTTGCTCCTTTTGTTGCCTGCTTTTTGCTCCTTTTGCTATATTTGCTGTTTTCTTGTTTGTCTATGTTGATAAAGGCACATTCGCCGAAATATCCAGTAGTTTTGCTTTGTCTCCTGTGAATAAAATAACGTCACTTTACACTTGTCGTGTAGTTGTTTGTTTGTTCTATGTGTTAACCAACAACAACAAAAACGTATGGCAACTGCCACCACGCAAAACCATCTAACCGAATACAATGACATTTGGCACACTGCTTTCCGATATAACAACAGCGGTGCCTATTTCATCACTTCAACCGAGGATCGAATTTTCGCGGCACATGGCAGACGTATTATTTATACTCTAACCCACTGCTTTAACGCGCTATCACCTGCCCTATTTCTAATTCAAAATCCTTCATTACGCTAAGGCTATAACTTCTTCTTCTTCCTAGTGTTTTATTTACTTATCCTTCTAAAGAAAAGCTTAGTCGTGAAACGGAGACGGCAGTGGTGGCGATGTAGTGTCTGGGTCAGGGAAACACTGCACCTTTTTTTGGGGTAATAAGTTGATAGTCAGCATACAAATGCACTGGGATCCATGACAAAAAAGCAGTCTCAACTCTCACAATGAGCGCGTGCGCGCGCGCAAACGCACCCACACGCACTCTCGACAGCGCGGCACACATTCTCAAACAGACTGAGAGTCTAATCAAAGTCGTTCGTTCATATTTGTTTACACACACTTAAGACGGCATTTTTAAATTATACACCATTATTGTTAATCAACACTCACCCAACAGGCACACTCAAAAACACACAATCACGTACCCAAGCTGTTTATTTTAAACACATACACACGCGCGCGCGCGCACGCACACACACACACATACACACAGACAGACACAAACACAGACAGACAGACAGACACACACACACACACACACACACACACACACACACACACACACACACACACACACACACACAGCACACACGCTGCCAATTTAGCCAATCTTGCATAAACTTAAAACGACTTTCACACCTGGCATCTCCAGCCAACCATTCATTCTTCTTCACACTGTCACTCTCTCCACTCGTTCCATTCTTTTCTTCAGCTCTCCGTACCTCCATTGTCCTCCTCTCACACCAGCCACGGGTTTTTTTCGAACGAAATTTAAACCTTTTTACGTCATCTTGGCCCGAAGGGCACATTCGAGGATTTGAACTTTACGGTAACGCATCTCTGCTTTACGTTTGCGGTAAGCATTTGCGTTTGCGTTAGCATGTTGATACATTGTAGCTTTAACTTCACCGGTCTCCAGTCTGTCCCCTATGGCTCCAACCCACCTGCGTGCGCATCTCGACCATTCCAACGGAAGTGTCGCCATCTTAGTCCTTATTTGTGTGTAAACAAAGTGAAAATGTTATTTGTGTGTAAACAAAGTGAAAATGTTATCTAAATGTGTAAAGAAAACATCCAGATGTTATAAATACAGTTTAGATAAGTTTCGAATTGGAACAGCCAAATACGCAGCATCGATCTGGCATTTTTCAAAAAAAGGTAAGGACTAAGATGGCGGTCTCCCATAATATGGCGCTCCTTGTGGCCGGATATGACGACACGTGGGTACCAGCCATTGTTAGCTATGAATAAGGGGGTATGGTTGTTTTTTTCATGTAGGTCTAGGTCCTACATCTCACATTCAATTTTTACCCTTCACTGACGGTTATTGAAATCGGTTTTTTTTTTTTGCAAGGTTTTGTGTTTTGAGCCTTTCTTCCTCTAGCCCCACTCGCCCCCCCCCCCCCCCCCCCCCCCCCCACTCCATCTCTCTCTCTCTCTCTCTCTCTCTTTCATTCATTCATTCGTTCTCTTTAAACGTATATCACTAGAAATGCATTTTTTTCCATTTGAAAGGGTCACCACATGACACGACACCCCTTACTGTGGCGTGAAAGGAGCCTTTGTTGTCACCACTAGGACTGTGCTCGTTGTTAGCCTGGGGTGTCTCTCTACGCGCAACGTGGGAAATTTACATGTGTATTGTACAAAAACAGTAGGTGGGTTTATTGCGAAAGCTTACATCGAATACGAAATAATATACAGCCACTGTTCATCATCATGAAGTTTAAATTTTAAAAAAGTATTGCACTAAAGAAAGAAAAGTAAAATCATTCATTTGATCGAAAATGTTTAACCTGGCATTCTGAAGAAACAATATCATCATTTGCTATTTAAAACGCTAGACGAGCTCAACCAGGATTTCAGGACTTTAGAAAAGAGAATTTTTCATTGCATAATGCTGAAAAAAAGGTCTTAAGTCCCGCTTTGCAGTAAGCAAGCACTGTACCTTCAGCCATTACATTAAGATTATGTTAGCCTTATATTGAATTAATTGAATGACGATTATGATAACTAAATCACGGTAAAACTCATAACAACCAGCCAATAAATACACAATGCTTTAAATAATATTCACCACTTGCAATGAAAAGGAATCTTAACAGTTAGTTCTTGCACTGGAGGGTATGTAAGCCTAATTTTGGTTACTGCACTGAGACGGAAATTATCATTTCTATACAAGAAAACGATACATGAATTCAAGGACACAAAAACTTACATAATCAACCGTCGTAATGAAACAATCGGCCACCGCATTGTTAGATTATGATGGCGATGTAGTAAACTAAACAGGTGACTTGAACTGCTAGACCATAAAACAAGCTAAGACATGTTACAACACAAGAAGTTCTTGGTTTTACATAAACACGTTTTGTGCGAACTGAGCCTTTCTGTATTGCGGCAGAATGTTGGATGGTGGAGCCAGTGCCGTTGGCGAATGTCGCGTTTACCTAAAGATTGTCTACGCGAACAACATGTTTAGATGTCGGGTACCATAGCTAGCGTACACACAGACACATGTTTTAGAGAACGCTCTTCATAACTCTACTCTGTGATGAGTAAAATGTATAGGGGAAGACGGGGTAAAAAGCGCATGGGCGGGTAAGAAGCCCACCCCATTAAAGCGCATGGGCGGGTAAGAAGCCCACCCCATTTTTACGGGGTAAAAAGATTGGGGTGGGCTTCTTACCCGCCCATGCGCTTTTTACCCCGAATGAGGTGGGCTTCTTACCCGCCCATGCGCTTTTTTACGGGGTAAAAAGCGCATGGGCGGGTAAGAAAGCCCACCCCCATGCGCTTTTTACCCCGTCTTCCCCTATCAACGGAGGAATGTGCTAAAGGTCTGTGTACACGTGAACATTATTCACGAGATGTTTCTATTTCCCCATGGCAACACAGTGATAGCCCACTCTTAATATGACTTAGAGCTCTCTGTGTTGCCATGGGGAAATAGAAATATCTTGTGAATAGTACACAGACCTTTAGTGTAAGCTGGAAGAAAGGATATTGCTTAGACGTCACATGACTTCCGTAATAGTAGACAAACGACCAATTTGCATGCGATCCATTCGTATGCAAATGTGCACAAAGCTTGTAATAACAAGGGTCAATTCGTTTAGACGGCATAACCATAAAGCTTGTAATAACACGGGTCAATTCGTTTAGACGGCAGTAATGGCTATGACACTACGGTAGAATAAAAAGGGCTCCCTTCACAACCAGATGCTTGTAAACAGCTGCTGCGGACGACTATCTAAAGGCCACAATCGACGTGAGAATTGTAGCACTACAATAGTAGTAAATGACCGTCGATCCCAGCCATAAACTCTTTGATGACTTCCCTGATGTAGTAGTATTTTGACACTGGTCATAGACGAGTAAGGCCGGGTTCACATTAGACGCGTAAGTTCCGTACGGAAAACCCTAAATAAGTGGAAGAAAGAACTGCTAATTTATGCTTTACGTCCTCCCGGCCGAAGCCATATGGGACATTTCTTAATTTTAGATTTTTGGGAGGAGGGGGGGGGGGGGGTGGGGGTGGGGGGGGGGGGGACGACGAGAAAGAACGATACAAGTTTATTTCATATAGGTGGAAATTCGGACATGTGCGCAAATCTTTTTCCTTCTTTGTGTCACTTATTTAGGGATTGCGTACGGGTTTCCGCATGGAATATCCGCTTATGTGTGTACACGGCCTAACGCTCTTTAGGATCTTTCTGGTAGAACACATTTCTACGTCAAAATACACAACTTTACTGTGGGCAATAAAATTGAGTATTTACTTTGAAAAAGAAAAGGTTTTAGCTTGTGTTTACGTTTGCATTTCATTAGCACGTTGTGAGCAAACCTCGATGGAAAAAACAATCCGCAAAAAATGGTATTTTGAACAATAAAAACATAGCAAATAACACAGAATTACTTTTCCCCGTAACCTACGGCAGTTAATAAATATTTTCAACATTATAAGCATAGCCAAGAACCCCGAACTACTTTTGTCTGTAACCTACGGCGCTTAATACAGATATCATTCATGTTTTGCTAACCATAAGTTCATAACTACCGGTTTTCCTTATGGCCCTCAGAGAGCCCTTAAAACCCCTTTCAACGCTAGCCATTATTCAGCCAAAATTTACCATTAAACTTACCCGGTTAGAGAAAATATTTTGTCTGCAATATTGGGGATTCCTCTATGACATGCATAAACTAGGGCCTATCCTTACCTCCCAAAATTAAGAACATAAGGTCACTGGATACCGGACCCTCATTAGATGCCTTTTAGTGACATGGGTGTTCAATCATTGTGGTGCATAAATGCGTCATTGGCGGTGAAAGGGTTAAAACATCTATGTGGCCCTGGCGGGCGCGTAGAAACACAACGTTAGTCACGATAGTGTTAATTAATGGAAAAGAAACAAGAGACATGTATCTAATGCACGAAACGCAGAGCCAGCAAGACTGGCAGCGTGTCAGGCATTCCTCGGGGGTAACTACCAGGGTTGAGGGGAGCTGACAGCTGGCATCACTCCACTGGCAAGGTCACAAAAAAAACACGCATTATCACCGACTATGCCACGACACGGAAGACAGTTTGCATTGTCTGTCCTGGACACGATACACGTACTGTAGTTACAAAGTTCTGTAGCAGTACTCAGTCATTTACTGACTCGTCGTATAGTACAAAAGAAGAGACAAATGTTAGTCAAGAGCACATCATACCGATCCATTAAATGTTGCATTCATTTGTAACCCATACCTCCACTTTCCTACGAGCCAAGTTGTAATGACTGCCATCATTATTACGCCAGAGGCCGGGGTTTTGCGATGTATGTGTGGTGTGTGTGTGTGTGTGTGTGTGTGTGTGTGTGTGTGTGTGTGTGTGTCTGTGTGTGTGTATCGATTATCTTAAAAACTACTGTTTGGACTTTGATTAAAATTGGCAGAGGGGTAGACAGCTTGAAAAGGAAGCTTCCTTTCGTTAATCAACACCGTGCTGACCTTGACCTTTGACCTTGAAAACCGAAATTTCCATCTTTGGGCTCTGTAATTTCCCCCCAGCTTTATTTCGTGAACTAGTGAACAGAATCGCTTCAAATTTTGTGTGGTGGTGTA
>CM065688.1:31789520-31802020 GCA_017654935.2 Phymorhynchus buccinoides
CAAGAAAACACTAACACAAAACATGCACAACAGCAGCACATAGTTTTCAATATGAACATACACACACGCACACATATACACACCATAAGGCATAACACCATCCCATACGCACGCACATACGCACACCCTCACGCGCACTCACACACACACGCATACACACTCACTACACACACACACGCAAAAACACACGCGCACAAGCACACTCACATAATTATCCACACACTAAAGCACGCAGACAGAACCAAGAGAGAGAGAGGGGCAGAGAAGCGGACAGAGAGAGAATGAACGAATGAAAGAAACTTTTCTAGAAAGAGAGAGAGAGAGACAAAGCAGTTTTACATTTGAAATGTATTTGTTGAAAACCACACACTGCTCTTCATCCTATAATTCAGTGTATGATTATTACTTGACAAAGGTGTTTTATAAAACATTACAAAGGGAATTCTTAAGTGTGTTTGGGGGGGGGGGGGAGGTCAATGTGCACAAATGTGTGTAGATTTACCTGTATAATTTACGTGATTTCTTTTTGTATGTTTGGCAGGAGGCAATATCATGGTTGACATCCCACAAAGCAGTGAAGGATGGTGGCATTGGGGTGGTGGGGGTATCCACAGGTGCTATGTTTGGTTTGATGATGGCCTGGAAAAGTGCACAGGTAAGCTTGTTCTTTATTTTGTTTAACCTCTTCAGTGCTTATGACATATATATATATATATATATATACGTCCTCTATAATGCCTCGGTACTTGTCGCCAACGTATATATATGTCAGTGCCAAGTAGTAATTTTGCTGCATTCAAAAATCATGCGGCTAACCAGCGGCGCATGCGCAACTAATTGGCGGCACTGAAGGGGTTAATATATGTAGACCCATATTGAGTCAAATTAAGCTTTTCTTTGCCTCCAAAGTGTGTGTGTTTGTGTTTGCATGCATCAATACAGTGGTCGCCGCTTTATAAAGCCATTTGGGGACTGATGAAAAATGGCTTTAATAAGCGGCGGATTTAATAACCGGCGGAACACTTTTTTTTTCTCTTCTCTTTTGTTTACGTCAGTCACACTTTCACACTTTCTTTCGTTATTTACACTTGCTTGAATCTAAACACAACTTCACAAGGCCTCTTAAACGATGTTGAACTTTTGTTTTAATTACATTGATCGGCACATCAATCGATATTTTCGGAAGCATTAATTGGCAGAGAAGAACGATTTTATCAGAGTTTGTTTGTTGGTCGACTTCCACAACAGTTCTCGCACAGAGTCTGCGAATTGTCCAAATTCCTCCATGTGGTAACCACGACTTTCCAGACCAGATCGAAGACGGGTCATTATCTGCCTCATCTCTGCGTTTGAAGGGGGTGGGGGTGAGTTTTAGTCACAAACTATGTGATTTCTCTGAGAAAAGTGGCTTTAATAAGCGGCGGGGTGGTTTTATTAAGTGGCTTTTTTTAATACATAACATCGTGAAAAATCCGGACCGTAAGAAATCGGCTTTAATAAGCGGCTGGCTCTATTAACCGCAGTTTTATAAAGCGGCGACCACTGTATACACACACCGACACATGCACACACACACACACACGCATGTATACGCATGCACACACTCGCACACACACACACATATACACACACTTGCACACACACACATGCACACACACACACCTACATTCACACACACACACATACACACACACCTACATTCACACACACACATATTTATTATGTGCATCCACACACACACAGTCACTTTGATGGCATATTATTGACAGACTTTGTTTTGTTGCAGTCCAAAGCTTTAAACGTATTACAATTCCAACTCTTTCTGCTAACAGTTCTTCATTAATTTTTCTTGGCTACCTTTATACGAGTTGTTACCTTCAGGAGACCTTGACAGGTCTCTGTGACTATAAAAGTAATACCATTACCAATACCAATCTATTGGGGTCTGCAACGAACACCTTTTGCAAGAGTGAATGCCCTTGGTGGGTGGGGGAAGATGGTTCAGTACTGACCAAACAGGGGGATAACTCTTGCCAATAACCCTATTTGATGCCACTAAATGGCTGCCTTTCACAAGAGTGAATGCCCTTGTCAGTACTGACCAGCAAGGGCATCACTCTCACTGTCAAGGGTGTTGATAACCCTAGTTGCAGAGGCCTATACCTATGTAATAAAACTAGTGCGTCACGAAACGTAGCAAATGTTCACCTAACACACAGTTTTTAAAAAATGTCACAACATTATGAAGTGAGACCCTCCACCCACCCCTAAAATATGCAGGTGATCCCCTAAAAATCTATAGACATATTTAGCACACTGAATTTGATCCCCTCATTTTGAAGTACCACACAAACAAATACACAAGTGCAGAGTGACGTTATTTTATTGACGAAGCAAAACAGAATGTGTAATATTTCAACAAAAATGTATTTTTTTAAAAACATAGACAACACAACAATACTTCCCCTCTTCGCAGTCGAGCAGTCTCCAAATGACCAGGTTTAGGGAAATGAGATGGAAAGACAGGCTTGAGGAATGAGACGAGGCACGAATTTAAAGAAGAGGAAAATGGTGGACGCATGATGACATGTAAGACAATGCAAACAAGAAATGCAGTCAAATAAATACCTACACAAGAAAAAACTGAAACAGACTGCAACGTCACTGACCAAAGTACCACACAAACAAATACACAACAAATGCAGAGTGACGTTATTTTATTGACGAAACAAAACAGAATGTTTTTTTGTTGTGTTGTCTATGTTGTTTGAAAAAGACATTTTTGTTGAAATATTACATGTTCTGTTTTGTCTCGTCAAAAAAATGACGTAACTCTGCACTTGTTGTGTATTTGTTTGTGTGGTACTTTGGTCAGTGATGTTACAGTCTGTTTCAATTTTCCCCCTGATTTTGAAGATAGAATAAACACTGGTTTTACGTTTGTTGCAGGTGAAAGCTGTGGTGTCCATCAATGGACCCCCTTACGTTTGGTTAAATGATTTGTATAGGAGAGATGGCACTCTGATCAAGAAAGGAGTAAGGTAGGATATTGAATGGATATTTGTTGATAATGATAGTTTTCATGTGAAAGTTTTTATCTCACTAGAGATGTGTTTTTCAAGTAGTATTGCCAATCAGTATTATTTTACCAGCCATGGTTTGAAAGTCATAAGTTTCAAAGTTCAATGACAGCAAAATATTAAAAACTAGATTTTCTTATTATTCCAATATAGGAAAAATTACAGTACATAAAGTACATAATAACAACTATCTGGTATACATTTGGATGAATTACAGAGTTTATGAAATAAATATTTTCTCATGTAGCTACCTTTCTGTTGACTTTCAGAGAATATAAAAAAAGTAAAACAGTTAACATAATTCACTCAGTTACTAAATGATTGGTATGATCCAGTTAGGGCTTGGCATTTTCATTTATGCATAGTTTACTGGTGGTAAACTCTTCATGAAACATGTACTCTGTAATGTGAACTTAGTTTGATTTTCTTCTCTCTTTTTTTTAATTGAACTTTTTTTTTAACATTTTACGAAAGTCAACGGACATACAAAATATTGAATACACAAAAGCATAATAAGCCAGGAATAAGGAAAAAGAAAAAATAGACCAAGATTAATGTTGTACATAATGCCTGGCCAGTTGTAAATCAATTAATGTAAGTTTACATACAATGCAAAACACACACACACATTCACACTTATACACACACACACACACACACACACACACACACACACACACACACACACACACATACTCTCACACACACGCACCATAAACAAAGACAAAAAATGACATAATGAAAACAATTGGAGTAAAGAATACATGAAAGCTAATAACCTTGGGTCATTACAACAGGAATGGAACTTTTTTTTTAAATAGCATTGTGTTAACAAGTTTTGGAATCTTATCTATCAATTGATAGATATGACATTCTTCTTTTTTGTTTTCTTTTTACTTTGAGAGAGAAAGACACAGGGTGGGGGGGGGGGGGGGGGGGGGTTATGATGTTGGGGATAGTTTAAATAAGCATAACATTAGGTTGATCAGTTTGTTTGTGTTTGTGAGAAAAATATACAAAAGCTAATAAATTCCTACGTGTCCTTGTAGAATGGATCTGGGCAATGCGGATGTAACAGAATGTGGACTGGGGATAAAGCACTGCTTTCCCTTCAGTGCAGATGACATCATTCCTGTAAGTACTATATAAATACATTAATGGTTGATTGATCAATATTGTAATCTATCAAACTCCTTTTAGATAAGTAAATGTGAAGATCTGAACAACAGAGAGAGAGAGAGAGAGAGAGAGAGAGAGAGAGAGAGAGAGAGAGAAATGTGCTATGGAATAATATTTACTAGTTTATTATTTTGGAATATGATGCATATAGCTGATTATATAGCAGATGACTTTTCTTGGACCCATAGTGATTTAGCCAAAATATTTTTAGTGGTAATTTTAATCAAGGAAGGAGTGAATAAGGTGCGAAAGACATTATTTTTTATCATAACTCGATGATTTAATTTTGTTCACATACCACAAACTATGTGACTGTGTGTGTGGCAGTTATGGGAAAGTTCGGCCCAGGTCCTGATGCTGGTGTCTGATGGGGATGAGCAGGTGAACCCAGAAGTGGCTGATGTCTGTCGTAGCATGTACCCTGAGGACCGGCGCCATCTGGTGGAGGTGGTGCATTACCCAGGGGCAGGTCACCTCCTGGAACCTCCCTACACCCCTTACTGCAGGGCTTGTGTCAACCCTACCTTTGGTCAGTGTGTGTGTGTGTGTGTGGTGTGTGTGTGTGTGTGTGTGTGAATGTGTGTGTGTGTGTGTGTGTGTGTGCATGCACATGTGTGTTTGTGACTGTGTATTCGGCATGTTGTATGTAACTTTCAGTTCATACAAACTCTTGTTTTCATATTAAAGGAATCCATATTATAATATCCACTTTTTTGTGCTGTTGACGTGATTTTTTATTTTTGTTTTGCCCTGTGACTGAGTCTATAGTGTATTGGGCTTTTCATTTAAGTTTATAAATAAAATTAATCACAGAGGTGGAGACACTGCTTGCTTCTTTTAAATTCTTCTTCTTCTTTTTCTTTCGTGTACAGGTGTGGACTTTCTATGGGGAGGCAACCCTGTTGATCATGCAGCTGCACAAGAATCTTCCTGGAAACGAATGAAGGACTTTCTACACCAGCATCTGTCTTAACAAACTGAATGCTTGAGTTGTGGGGTTTGTGTTTAAGAAAAGGGGTGTAAATGGTTGTAGAACATGTGTGTCTGTGTGTGTGTGTGTGTGTGTGTGGGGGGAGAGAGAGAGAGAGAGAGAGAGAGAGAGACTAATAAAAAAAAATTCAATACACTCCAGTGTTTTGTCTTTTTTATACATCTTCTTTTTGTATTTGATGATTTACAAAACATTTGCTTTAATAAATCCTTATCTTTTGGCAGCTGCAATATATTAGATTTTCTTTGTTGAGAGGGAAAATAGAGAATGTTTTGCGAACCTACTCTTTCTTGTCCAATTTTGCTGGATAAGCAAATCAAATCCTATTCTTCTTTGTGTACACATAGATATAAATATGCACACATGCTAGTGCGTCCACACACACATACACACTTTATACACTCTTTGTGTTGAACATTTGTAATACATTTGTCTTTCATTTTTTAATGTACTCTTGCCAATTCTGTGTGATGAAGAGTGTTATAAATTTATATTGAAAGTGGATCAATGTATTTCAGATCCCGACAAATATTTTTCAATGAGTAACACATTGTTTTCATTTGCAAAACAAACAAAAAGATATCAAGCAAATGCACTTTAGAAATTACATGGAAGTGGTTATGGCTACTAATATCTGTTGTTTTGTTGATATTGTATGACTTTCATTTAAAGCACAGTGGAACCTATCTTTAAAGACCTTGAACAATCATCCAAAATAAGATCTTAAGTGGATAAGGGATGTAATGTTAATACTTACAAAGAAGGGCAATGTCTCAGAGAAGTAGGTCCTAAGTGGGAGGGAGTCTTATAAGGGGAGGTCTTATAAGGGAGGTTCCACTGCACGAAAAACCAGGCAGTCAGGCTGTTGTGCCTTACATCTTTATTAAGATAAATGAATTTCATTCTTTATTTTACAAGACCGGATTATTGAAGAAAATATATGATACATATATTATTACCATAAATTGCAGTGTGTATATAAGTAATAATAAATGTGATGTGATTTACTGAATAAAAACTGTAATTGCCTAAAAAAAGACTCTTTTATTCTTTCTTGTGAGAATGCTTTTTTTTGTCTTGGTTTACCTGTCACTATAGTGTCAGTCTTCTTGTCTGTATATTTACAATATTACTAGTACTCAACAAATTATGAACACATTGTGTTAACACTAGCTTTTTAACCGAGTTCAATTAGTTTGAAACCCTATAAACTGCTGGGGAAAAAATTGAGAAACTATCTTCTTTATCTTTATATTAAAAGCCGAGTGTGTGTGTGTGTGTGAAACACAAAACGGGCCTTATAACTCCGCCAGTTTTCGACCAAATCGCTTCAAATTTGCTCTGAGCCCTAACGGGGTGATGGCAACGGCAACCGAGGCGGTCGTGTCATTTGCGCGGTTTGGCAAATGCGCGAAACGCGTATCTGCCGGCCTCTCGGCGCCCGTATCTCCGGCATTTCTGGACCGATTGCCTTCGAATTTGGCAGGTAGATGACCGGGGACGGTGATTATCGATGTGCCAAACCGGAAGCGAATCGGTTAAGAAACGCGCGCGGTATACGCCGCTTCACCTTTTCACAAATAACTCCGTCCGCCGTTTCTTAACCGAATCGCTTCAAATTTGTTGTCAGGCTTGCTATGGCCGGGGCAAAGCCTGGCAGGAAATTTGAAGAGAATCGGGAGAGTGCGTCACTCTCAGAGCAGCGCCAACGGGAAACGGGGCTTTATAACCGGCCTCTCGGCGCCCGTATCTCCGGTATTTCTGGGCGGATTGCCTTCGAATTTGGAAGGTAGATGACCGGGGACGGTGACTATCCGTGTGCCAAACCGGAAGCGAATCGATTCAGAAACGCACGCGATATACGCCACTTCCACTTTTTCACAAACCGCGGCGTAACCAGACCCGACATTGACTCGAGATTTGGAACGTGCGTGACCTGGGATAGTGACTATCGTCGTGCAAAATTTCAACAGCATCCGTTCATAAACGCGCGCAATATGCACCAATTTACAGTTTCGCGGATTCGGCGAAACAGGATCCGTCCAAACGTGCTGTTATTAAGATAATTCATCCTATCTATTTCAAGCCCCCCCCCCCCCCCACCCCTCCCCCCCACATTCTCTCTCTCTCTTCCAAATCAGTGACCTTGGGGATAGAGCTCGCTTTTTTGGGGTGGGGTGGGGTGGGGGGCAGTTGGGATTGCAACGGGGTGAGTGTCAAGATGTTAAGGTCAAGATGTGAGAAATGCAGGGTGGGTGGCATATCTTTACCTTTACCCGTATCTGTATTATTAAACAATCAGGACTTTACTGGTTTAGCACTGCCTCCGGCCATTGCCTCCAGTATTGTTCCCACCATCTTTCTATTTACTATACGGACTATGTGTCTGTCTCTCTCTCGATCTCTCTCTCTCTCTCTCTCTCTCTGCCTGTCTGTCTCTGTGCTGTGCCTGCTCCCGGGCGGAGGACGTTAAATCATATAATAAAAAGGCAAGTGTCTGTGTCTGTGTGTCTGAAACACAAAACGAGCCTTATAACTCCGCCGTTTTTCGACCGAATTTGCTGTACTCAGCGTTACCAGTACTTGGCGTTACCTTTACTAGGCGTTACCGTTACTAGGGAGAGCGCATCACTCTCAGAACAGCGCCAACTGGAATCGGGGCCTTATAACTCCACCTTTTCTTAACCGAATAGCTTCAAATTTGCTGTACTCAGCGTTACCAGTACTTGGCGTTACCGTTACTAGGCGTTACCGTTACTAGGGAGAGCGCGTCACTCTCAGAGCAGCATCAACGGGAAACAGGGCCTTATAACTCCGCCGTTTCTTAACCGAATCGCTTCAAATTTGCTGTACTCAGCATTACCAGTACTTGGCGTTACCGTTACTGGGCGTTACCGTTACTAGGCGTTACCGGTACCCAGCGTTGCGCTAGTTATTATAAAATGAAAAAGAGACCTGTTAGATTTAGTCTGAAAAAATGGTCCAGATATATCTTTTCTGACTTGTCTAAAAAATAAAAAATAAACATTCCAAGGCTATGACATCACACACCCTGTAAGGCAGGGAAGGTGTTAAAAAGGCATGTTTTGGGAAGCAGAAAGAAGAGCAGACACACATTTAGTTGTTTGGTGGTTGTTGTTTTTACACCAAAACACCCTTGGTTTACAATATCCATGAATGGATAGTGTTGACTTTTTGTGACAGTGGTTGAGGGTTCCGGCTGAATGCCTCTCCCATTGTGTTGAAGCCATGAGAGTTCACCAATTGATTGCAAAAAGGATACAGATGAGATACTCACTAAACGACAAGCAGCATTTAGCAGGCAATAATGAAACCATCAGCAAAGTACTTGATCTATGAACGCTTCATCCGCATTGACCTGATGGAAGTATGTGCACATTGTGTAAAGTGCAAAAATGTGTCCAACGCACATAAATCTGCGGTTAATATTAACATACAAAACGGGGGAATGGGGTGCGAAAGGAAGGAGAAGAACACTTCTTCTTCGATCATTCAGACAGTTTCCTGTCAATTATGAGTGCAGATGTGACATATGCTACCGTTATGCGCCTAAGTAAGAAATACATAAGAAATAGTTAGGCCCAGCAAGTCCGACTTCGGCTGGAGGAAATGTTTTTGAAAGTGATTTTTGTGGGGGAAAAAAGGCAGGAGAATGGACCGGTAAGGCAGAAATATAGTAGATAACAGTAAATAAAGGGAAATGGCAGAGTCAAAGAGAGTGACAGATTAAAGAAAGTTACAAGCACAGAACTTCCAGAAGGTGGGAGAACTATTTATTCAAAAGACCCCCCGGTATGCCCATGGGGGGAACAACACTTCTCATCCGCTACCCTTCCCTCTCGCAGTGTAAGTGCATGTATGTTATCTGCGCATGTTCAAGCCAACCCTCTTCTTTCCATTCTATCAACACAAACACCATGACACATGTACATTAAACACAGAGAGAGAAAGAGACGGGAAGAAAAAGATATGAGCCTACAAGAAACATGTACACAAACACATAAGCATTATGCTGGTGCGCAAAATTAATACACACAGTTCTTCTTCGCCTCAGGCAGCCAACTTCATCAGGCACACACACACACACACAATGCAAATAACATGCCTATTCATGACACCTGTAGTCTGCTTGTGTACACACACACACATACACTTAATTGCACAGACAAACCTACCCACCCCCCACACATGCATGCACAACAAACACACTGACACATGTATATTTACACACATGCATGCGCAAGCAAGAGAGATACACGTGCACATACAGATAGACACTAGTATGTTGCTGTTTTTATACACACATGCGCACACGGTGTCACACGCACGCGTGCGCGCATACATACATTCACATGCACACACGTACTCCCTTTTATGATTTTTGACAAGTTAGTAGTACCATAGGCTATAGCTTCTTGTAAATGGGGATAAGGCTAAACCGTGGAACAAAAAATAGGTCAACACTTCTCAGCTGGGGACAGAGCTGTGTTCTTTGAGTGTCTTTGGTTCACTTTACTAGGTAGGTAGGTGATGTAGGGCTATGCATAGGCCTCTCGGCCCTTATTACGCCCCTTCTCGATGAATTTGACTTGTCAGAATTTATTTAGTGGTTTGCGTCTCTTAAATCAATAAACTAATAAAAAGATAAATCTTTAAGAGAATGGCTTTATATATATATATATATATATATATATATATATATATATATATATAGTTTGCTTTGATAAAGCTTTTCTGTGTCCAATGTCTTTATTTGTGAACCTCAGAAACAAAACCAGTTAATGTTAACTTTGAGTAATGTTCGTGTTCCCAAAAACAAAACAAAAAAATTAAAAAGTTATATAAATTGTGCTGATTTACTTTTTCTCCCAATGGGGGAGGGACAGTGCCTTATGCAAAGACAGCTGTTTCGATCTTGAGAAGATCTCATCAGTTTGCATGATTGGCCTGCAAATTGACTGTCCAGTGGATGGCCAACCTGAGCAAAAAAGACATTCTACAAGAGAATGGTGTCCTCTCTGCATCAAATCGAAAATCCACAATAAAAGCAAACCAGCACAAAGTTAAACCAGAAATAGTAAAAATCTTAAGAAAATCTTATGTAAAATGAACAAAATAATAATGTTCTGAAATTTTAATTTCAAAACCTAATAGACATGACTAGGGAGGGCTAACTACTGAGATGGTATCCAAATTAAGGATAAAAATAGCATGAAAGAAAAATGTCAGTGAATAGCCAGCTCCTACCCCTACTCTGAAGGACTGAAAAGTTAGTGCATTTGAAATGCAGAATAGTTTGCTTTGATAAAGCTTTTCTGTGTCCAATGTCTTTATTTGTGAACCTCAGAAACAAAACCAGTTAATGTTAACTTTGAGTAATGTTCGTGTTCCCAAAAACAAAACAAAAAAATTAAAAAGTTATATAAATTGTGCTGATTTACTTTTTCTCCCAATGGGGGAGGGACAGTGCCTTATGCAAAGACAGCTGTTTCGATCTTGAGAAGATCTCATCAGTTTGCATGATTGGCCTGCAAATTGACTGTCCAGTGGATGGCCAACCTGAGCAAAAAAGACATTCTACAAGAGAATGGTGTCCTCTCTGCATCAAATCGAAAATCCACAATAAAAGCAAACCAGCACAAAGTTAAACCAGAAATAGTAAAAATCTTAAGAAAATCTTATGTAAAATGAACAAAATAATAATGTTCTGAAATTTTAATTTCAAAACCTAATAGACATGACTAGGGAGGGCTAACTACTGAGATGGTATCCAAATTAAGGATAAAAATAGCATGAAAGAAAAATGTCAGTGAATAGCCAGCTCCTACCCCTACTCTGAAGGACTGAAAAGTTAGTGCATTTGAAATGCAGAATAGTTTGCTTTGATAAAGCTTTTCTGTGTCCAATGTCTTTATTTGTCCAATGTCTTTATTATATATATATTTTTAGTCCGTCACCAAGACGGACTATTGCGATGGGCTGGTTTGTATTTTTTTCCTTTTTTTTCTTTCTGTCTGTCCCAATGATATCTCCCGAACCGCTTGACCGAATCGCGTCACATTTTGTGTGAAGGTGTGCCTCCTTAATATGAAGAGATCGGCGCAAACCATTTTGCCGTCGTGACCTTGACCTTGATGTACGACCTTGAAAACCGAAAATCTATTTTTAGCCATATCTCGGGCACCGATCAACATAGGATGTTGAAACTTGGTATGAAGGTGGTTTGGCTTATGCCCGTTCTGATGATGGCATACCGATCAAGGTCAAGGTCAAGGTCAAAAAGATCGCTGGAGCCTGAAAATCGGAGGGTCATTTTTTTCTCCTTCTGTCTGTCCCAAGGATATCTTTCGAACGGGTTGACAGAATCACGTCAAATTGTGTGTGCTGGTGTGTCACCATGAGAGGAAGGCATCCGCGCAAACCATATTGCCGTCGTGACCTTGACCTTGGCGTACGACCTTGAAAACCGAAAATCTTTCAGGGGCCATAACTCCCACACCGTTAGTGTTAGAGTCTTCAAATTTGGCATGAAGGTACTTTGGCTTATGCCCGTTCTGATGGTGGCATACCGATCAAGGTCAAGGTCACGGTCCGGGCGATCCGTAGGCCTTGAAAGTGGTAGGGGTCTACACATTGGGTTTTAAGCCATATTTTCCACATTGGTACTTGACAGAAGCGCTTCAGATTGTGTGTGGTACTGTATACCCTAGAGAAGAAAACATCCGAGCATAAATTATCACCATGCTGACCTTGACCTTGAAGTGTGACCTTGAAAACCGAAATTTCCTTCTTTGCGCTATATGTTTCTTCTTCAAGCTGTATCTCGTGAACTAGAAGACAGAATCCTTTCCAATTTTGTGTCAGGATGTGACACTCTACGGGGTGTCGCAAGTGCGTGGCATTGCTGGTGACGGACATGTCTGCCGCTCGGCGACGCCCTTGTTATTTTTTTTATTCATCAAAACATTTAAATTTTGTTATCAAATTTGGGTTTTCGTCCAAAAGAATTTTGAATTCATTAATGCTAGGTGCATTCTTTATGTTAATTGGTAGATCATTCCACATATGAACAACACTGAACAGTAGGCCTATGTCCACTGAGCCTATGACATTGTGATGCCCTAAACTCCAGCTTATCTTTCAACGACGCTTGAGACAACCAGGGATGTACATCCCTGAGACAACTTTGTCTCTCGGCTGTGTTCACTTTACTGGCTGTGTTCACTTTA
>CM065688.1:31807020-31839520 GCA_017654935.2 Phymorhynchus buccinoides
TTTCCTGCATATTTGGCATGTTTGCCACATATTTGCATGCGCTGCAAATTTGCACTCACATTGTCACGATTGTGATGGCTTAAACTCCTGCTGAGCTGTCAAGCTGAGGTGAGACGACTCACAAGGTGAGACAACTTTCACCTTGTCTCGCGCAGAAACAAGTTTGTATTTCCCACTTCACTCGTCTTCCATTGTCGGTCACATTGAAGGTAAAGTACATCTTTTTAATTTTTGCATAAAGATATATTTGTTCAACTATATCAAGCCTTGGTCAGGTAAATTGGTCAGGTAAATTAAGACGACTAGGTCTCGCGGCCTCTCAAGCGTCTTTTTAGTGTGTTTGTTGTTGTTGAGTTGGCACAGCTGTGACGGTTTTACACGTTTGGAATACAGTAGTATTATAAATTTAAATACAACTTTGGTATCCTATCCTGAAGAGACTGTCAAAAATAATAGAAAAAGTGCAGAAATGAACGACTAAACAATTTGCCCCTTACATTCACTGATTCAGAGGCAGTCTTGTGGCATGCAGGAAGAGCAGAGGATTCATCACTAAATAGTGAGAACATAAAGCTGTATTTTATTAACCTTTTTAGCTTATAACCTTTTTGGAATACTATCCCTAGCCATAACCCTAACCCTACCCCCCCCCCCCCCCCCCCCCCCTCTATGACTAGTAGAGTTGAGAACCGGTTCAAAATTCCCAACCGGTTTTAAACCGGTTTTTCCTCTCCGAACCGGTCTTTTCGAAACGTGTTTTTTTAACCAGTACTCGCATCAGTAGTTACACCTATGCAAACATATTTATTTGTCAGAATATTCACACACGCATGCGCACACATACAGTGTACTGCACTACATAGGGGGGTCCTATTAGATAATCGCCTTTATCATGACTGCAATTAATTATTGAACAAAGATAATTACCTCAAAATGTTCATAAAATACAGCTTCATGTTTGGTAAGAAAGGCAAAAACGATAACATGGAATTAGCCGAGAAATGTAGGGGGGGGTGGCACATCTTGACCTTTACCGAAACTTACTTTCAGTTTGCAGTTATAAAACCGGTTCACAGCAACTCAAGCCGGTTTTTCGAACCGCAGCATTTCAGGACCGGTTTTTCGGTTCAAACCGGTTTTTTCCCCCACCTCTAATAACTATTATAAGACGGGAAAACGCAATGAACCACGACTGTGACAAATGGCGCCGTGTACTGCAATACATAGAGGGGGGGGGGGGGGGGGGGGTCCTATTAGATAATAGCCTAGGGTTAGGGATAGGGTTAGTATTCCAAAAAGGTTATTAGCTAAAAAGGTTAATAAAATGCAGCTTTATGTTTGGTAAGAAAGGCGAAAATGGAATTAACCGAGAAATGCAGGGGGGGTGGCACATCTTGACCTTTACCATTTATTATTATCGTTTTTGTCTGAATGACGAAAGCAAGTGCATGGTTTGTACATCGATTTCAGGGCAAAGATGTAGATTTACACCCTCCTGCTCAATTTCTCAGCTCTTTCCGTGTAGATTAATTGTCTCAATATTTTTTTTAAATAGTTATCGTTACAGTTGTGGCGCTGCATGCATATTACGGTGACAGGGATTTATTTCACAGGAGGATTTATTTCACATGACACTGGCTGATCTGGATGGACTTTTTCATACTACCCCTAAGTGCAGCAGAATCTTCAACGTGATGAAGTTGGCTGCCTAAGGAGAAAAAGAAGAACGCACACACACGCACACCAGAGGTGGATTTAAGAGGGGGGTGTCCAGGGTTCCAGACCTCTTCCCCATTCTTCTCCCTCTCCTTCCCCTTCCCCAACCCAAAAGGAGGAAAATCTATGACTATCATACTGACACCTTTGATTTCATACATGTACTTTTTTGTAATTCCATGCCATAATTTTAGCTTAGAACTAGTCAGTACTCTAAATTATGTAGAGAAGTGAAAATGTGCGACTATTTTTAACATCGTGTGCGCATCCATTGGCGTTTATACCAGAATTGGGTGCCTGCCAACGTACTCGATTGAGATGCAGACAACACATGCTCTCCATTTATCTTGATTTGTATTAAAATTGTAAACTTGCACATCACAATAAAAAACTTGGCATTTTCAGCAGACATGTCCCACAGTGTTTCTTCGGCATCGCGTCGGCTGAACCAGCTGCTTGCAGCGATGAAGCCATGCAGCCTCCATCATCAACCTTCTGACCCCACCTCTCCACCACTCGTCCAGGTCACACCCAGTGTCAGCCTCATCGACCAGAAAGTTCACGTCAGAGTTCAAGGTCTTCCAGCCAAGGCCAAAGTCACAGTGCATTTGAGGACGCAGCAGGAGTGGCGCAGGTCACCGGCGGTGTTTGTTGCCTGTGGTCATTTTGTGGCCAGTGATGAAGGAGATCTGGACCTTGATCGTGATGCCTCTGTGGGAGGAACGTATACAGGTTTAGTTTTTTTTTCTTTCTCATATGTATATTATACAGTGGAACCTCCCTTATAAGACCTTCAAAAATCATCCAAAATGAGGTCTTAGTATGGAGGGGTCTTATAAGGGAGGTTATTTTAATGCTTACAAAGAAGGGCAATGTCTCAGAGAATTAGGTCTTAGGTGGGAGGGAGTCTTATAATGGGAGGTCTTATAAGGGAGGTTCCACTGTATATGTACATATTTCATTTCCATTCACCTCAGATGATCAGCATTGTTCACATTCCTTCTTGTGCACTCTTCAGTTGTAAAGACTCAGAAGTTGTCCATGTTGTACTTTCTTTTACAGAAAAGGTGACTTTGTATCTGTTGCTTCGAAGGATACAGGGGAAGAAATGAGTACATGTATTACCAGTTGAACAATAATATTATGTTCTCTTATAACAAATGATGATTGAGCTCCAATTCATCAATGCACATCTTGAAAAAAAAAAGATTAGTTTAAAAGAACATATACAGTTTTAGATACGCAATAAATCCCCTCCCCACCCTTTAATACATATTCATAATGCTTGTATTGTCTGCTTAATTGTACATGTTTGCACCCATGCATGCAATGTATGTGGGTGTGTCTGTGCTTGTGCGTGGCTGCACATGTGCTTGACTGTGCATTTAATTTTGATGTGTCTGTGTGTCAGTTTGTGTTAGTATGTATCGAGAGTGTGGATGTTTCTGTGTGAACTGTATAATTATGTGACCCAGCACCATGAAAGGGACAACAGTTGCAAAGTAAAAATCTATTTTTTTGTCAAATTTGAGTCATGGGTATTTTCATATTCTCTAACATCTTATCTTTCATATTTATAAAGGACAATCTTTAAATTAATATGGTCTCTAAAGAGTCAAAATTTCAAGTGCTTTAAAACGAGTAAGTCAATGCATTATCTTCAGCTAGGCTAGACTTTAGACTGTGTTTTTTTCTCCAGAATGGCCAACACTCGCCCTACTAACTTTATATGCTCATAACTCTGGAACGGAAAAAGATACAAGAATGGTTCTTGTATCATTAAAAAGAGACTTGTCTGAAGTTTTCAAATGTATCATTCTCTCAGAATCGTCAGTTTGACACTTAATGTCCCTTTCATGGTGCTGGGTCACATATGTGTATCTGCTGTGAAGTGTTATTTAGGCCTTTGCCAGATAATAAGAGCTTTATGAAATGAAATCATTATTATTTGCCAGGCCTAGACCCCATGGGCCTGTTCTGGAGCCTGGTGCCCTGCCCCAGAGGCCCTCAGAACATCCGCCTGGTGGTGAGGAACGGGGAGGACCCTGTCCTCTACACACTGGTCCTCTACCTGGGACACTGGCCTCTCACTGACCTGGTTGCCAAGGACACGACCTTGACCCCAATGTGCAGCACCATGGTGACCAGGTGGAAGAAGGCCAAGGACGTCAGACGGATACCTGTCAGGGAAGGGGCCGTCAGGGGGGCCTTGTTTCTACCTCCAGGTTGGTGAATATGTTGCTCATCCTAAAGTAAAGCCTGAAGAATTTGTTATCAGCTGATTTTATTGCCTAGGTTTGTTTTCACTGAGTTTCTTCTTAAATCTTGTCAAAAAAACATTAAAAAAACCTTTTAATTGTTGATTTATTGTCCCCAAAAATAAGGCCCCGGGTTCATTCCCCGGCATCTCCATTTTCTTTTAACCCCCCATGGGGATACTGGGGGGAGTCTTTTGTATAAATAGTTCCCCCACCTTCTGGAAGTTCTGTGCTTGTAGCTTCCTCTAATCTGTCACTCTCTTTGACTCTGCCTTTTCCCTTTGCTTACTGTCCATCTACTATCGTTCTGCCTTACCGGTCCATTTTCCTGCCTTTTTTCACGAAACACTTTCAAAAACATTTCCTCCAGCCGAAGTCGGACTTGCTGGGCCTAACTATTTCTTTGTTAGGCGCATAACGGCAGCATGACGCATCTGTACTCATAATTGACAGGAAACTGTCTGAGCGATCGAAGAAAAAGAAGAAGAAAAAAAAAGAAAAAATTGTAAGCCAGCTCAGTTAGCATTGCAAGCTTAGGGCAATGCCATAACAAAGTCGGTGCAAGAAGACAGGGGAAAGAATGTCAATAACTGTACATGTCTGTGTTAATTCAGTGTCTAAAGAAGTTTTATTTCCACTTTTAAAGAATGCACTGGAAACTCCTCATGTGTGTTCATTCATTTTAAAAATCATGACACAAAAAGGAGAACTAATAGAGCCAATCTGAATGGAATTCTGATCGCTTCTCGGCCTTTTGGCTGGGACAGTGATTCAGGAACATAAATTTGTGTTTATACCCTGGTTGGTTTGTTCAGCCCGTCGTACATGGCGAAAGCCGATACGCGACGTTAAACTGAACTTCCATCCAGCCAATCTGATGAATATAACCCTCTTCACTGTGTTAAAGCAAAAAGCAGCATACCAGAGTTGAGTTATTACCCTTCATATGATGACATCATCAGTGACATCATCAAGCACGTACATGATACATTATATGGCAGTCAAGCGGTTCATTGCTTTAACCCTATCTACTCCTTGTCCCCTGCAAAGAGAGAAACATAGAAAATGACAGAGAGGGTGGGGGGGGGGGGGGTAGAGGGAGGGAGAGAGAGAGAGAGAGAAATTTTCAATGTTTATGTTTTATGTGCGACATCCATACATTAGGCTTGTGTGTGTGTTGTGGTGTGTATGTTTGGAGCAAATTGGGAAAGACAAATACGTGATGACAACATCTTATTTGTGATTAAGATTTTAAAACGGTTAAGCGCCATAAACATTTTCTTAATAAAACAAATAACGAGAAAGAATCCTACAAAGACTCTTTAAATCTAATAATTGCTTGAGAAAACAAATTCTAAACCTTTTATTTTATTTATTACAATAATTTACAGTACTGATGTATTGGTTCCATTATGTCATAATCTTCCTTCCTTGCTGTATTAGACATAATCCTTTTCTCTCCCAAGTGTTGGTATTCTATTTTTGATGCTATGTCACCCTTTTTACATTTATATTTGTAATAGAGTAAGCACACAGACAATGAAGTAACAGTTAAAAAAAAAGAAGTCATATTGAATTTGGTGCTGGGTTTCATGTTGTTTTTCTTGACTTAGTATGGTGATGATGGTTGGATTGACATCCTGTTAGCAAGTAGCTTTTAAGAACAAAAAAACAAAAACAAAAAAAACTCTTACTATGATTATGTTAACAAACAGGATTTTTTCTTTTTTTCTTTTGTTGAAATGTAAGAGTTCTTCTACTGTAACATACAAAAGAATCATTGAGGCCAACTTGAGACTTTTCACCATTCTCTCTTTTTCTTTTTCTTCTTGTCTCTGTCTCTGTGTATCTTTCTGTACTTGATATTGTTTGCTTTTGTTCAGTGTTGTTGGTTTTTTCATACGGAAAATACTTCACTTTTCTTTCCGTTATACATTTTTGTTTCTCCTCTTGATAATGTGTACTATTGTATTGAGACCAGTGGCCTTATAATTTCTGATTTCCCTGTTTATGTTTCTGTCACATTCTTTCTCTCTACCTCTCTTCCCCACATTAACACACACACACACACACACACACACACACACACACACACACATACGCACGCTTTACAAAAGCATGCCCCGTTTCTGCTACATTTCACACTCACTTTCCTAAAATAAGAATATGAGAGATTTTAAACTTTTAAACTGTACCTTTTTATGTCATGTCAGTTTTAAACTCATCTTCCTGATGAAGAGATAATAAAAAAAATCTCGAAAGCTTGAAAGCATTGGTGTTTTGTGGCTTTTTTGAAATCAAGAGATGTCAGCTTTGGGTCTGTGCACATTAACGAAAACTTCCGTATGGAAACCTATCTGCAAATAAAATAAAATGATGTAAAAAATAAGCGGATGGGGCATGCGGATGGGTTTCTGCATGTGAATGTGCACACTCCTTCATGCTTCTTACTTGGAACCAATAGTCAATGATTAAATTTCACCCAGAGTACTGATGCTGAGGTGTAACTTATGCGTTTGGGCTTGTTTGCCACCGAAGATAGGAGATCCACTGTGCTATGTCAATGATAATAATGCTAATGTTCTGTGCTCACACTCTGTTTTTTCACACTGCCGTCTCTTTTTGATGCACCAATCATGTTATCAGATAATAAAACAGACCATGAATTATTAAAGCAGTACTGTTTTACATTAGTTATGCACATTGAAAGAGCACAAAGGGGTTGGATACAAAAGGACAAGATTTTTGTTTTAATTCATAAATATGAATAGATTCAAGGAAATTGCCCCATGTTATTCTGGAAGAAAAACTTCTAGTTTTGGTTCTGGTTCATTACGTCGCAGAAGCCACTTCTGACGATAAATTAAAGTGGACTTCAGCTCTCAATGCTTGCAACATTTCTTTGTATAAAAAGGAGCAAACTCAGCTAACACAGTAACCAGTGATGCTAGAGAAGTGGGTGTCTGAGAGATGTGTGTTCATTGTTGCAGGAGAGGGCCCCCACCCAGGTGTCATTGACATGTTTGGGGGTGCTGGAGGTCTCATGGAAATCCGTGCCTCTCTGCTGTCGTCACATGGATTTGCTGTGCTTGCTCTGCCTTTCTTCAATTATCAGGACCTTCCCAAAAAACCTCGAGATATTAGATTTGATTACTTCGAGGTAATGTCAAAGTATTATTGTGTGTATGAAATGTTGACATTTCTACAGGCTTTTTTTTTTTTAGTGTTTTTTTTAGTGTCAAGTTTTAACAGACGTTTGATTTTAGTTTCTTTTTTTTATAAATACTTTTTCAGAAAATTATCTTTTAAACTGTGCGTTTTAGCTATTTGCATTGAAACATCATTCAAGACATTCGAACTTGATGAAAAGAAATGAGAGTGTACTTATTTGTGGTGATGGTCCTAAGAAGACCATTTCTATGGACTGGACTATAACGCATCCTAAATAGATTTGAACGATCCTTTGTTCAGCATTGTTTCCCCTTTTATTCAATCCATAATCATAAAGGTTATAATTGCGGTTAAAGATGGTGGTAATATGATTAGTGTTGTTTATAAGTACATGGGTGCATCTGCTTCCGTTTTTGGACTGAAACCGTTTTTTCTATATTGCCCCAAACGGAAGTTCCGTTTTTCAAAAGAATTCGCAAAAAAAACCACCCACCAGTGTTGAATACCGAGATCGATGATCTGAGCGATTTAAAGCCTTGGAGTGCCTCCCTTCTCAGCGCTGTTCCCGGACTGATCCGGGATAGCCCCCCCTAGAGCAAATGGCGGCTCCCGGAATATTCCGGGAAGCCCACATGACATCACAAAGCATCTCATATAGCAGCCAATCGTTGAATACTTGTGTACCTAACACACTACGTCATCAAAACAGGGGTTGCGCTTGACGTCACATGCATTAAATGCTACATTTTCATTGGTTAAAGAGGTGACATTTTTTTTTTTTTTTGGTCGATCTATTTCGGAGTCGGACTGAGCTTCATAAATGGCGGCCAGGCTTTTACTGTCGATTCGAAGAGCTTTCCAAGCAGTTTTTGATGGTAGAGATTGTAATTAGGGCTTGAAATTAGTCAATTTAGATTATATTATCACTGGAAAGTACGATGATGTGAGAATTTTGAACTTTTCAACGGAAAATTAAGTGAAAATTGATCGCGATGGAGCAGAGTTGCAACTTTGAGGCCGCCGATCTTGCGGCCGAGTGATTTTCTCAGTCCAATCGCGAACATTTCCAGGTATTTTGCTTTTTTCAGCTTGTTTTATACTAAAATTGACTAAGAATTAATGACTAAGGGTACTAATAAAGCTTTTCTAACGAAATTGAGCCAAAAAATCATCGCAATATCGAAAATCGACGCCGATGACACAACTCTACTCCCAAAATGCAATTCCCAAAGTTAATTCAGCTAACGTCACTGAAAGAACCCCACTTCAGTTTTTTCCATTTCAGCCAGATGCACCCATGTAAGTATTCTCCTAACGGATTTTTCAACATGTTTTAAAATTACTACTGCAGTCGTGTTTTTAACTTGCCAAATGAACAGACTTTGAATTATGCCATGTATTGACTTATTAGACAAGGGGGGAAACGTACAGTGGAAACCAGTTTAATAAAAGACGGGTACCACAAGAAGTGGAATTATTCACAATAAGTTGTTGGTCCCAATTTAATCCTTATGCATAACTTCTTTTTTTTAAATCTCAAAATATTAACTATCTCAAAATAAAATTTCAGTCAGGATTTCAATTTTGATTTATCAGAGATTCGCTGCATATTTATTTTTCATGTTGTCAGTCCATTCACTTTCTGGCCTTGAATAGTTTCAGTATTTTGTAGAAGGGGAAAAAAGAGACGCATTTTAGGACCCTATAGCCAATATTTGGATCCAAAGCCACACCAAGTAATTATTTTTTGGCTTTTGTTCTAGTGTAGGGTCAGATTGGTGTGTTGCTGTGTGTGTCAATTCAATGAAAACTGGGTCTGTGTTTTTTCTGAGGGTATGTGGATTTGTGATGGGATTTGAATATTCATAAAAGTTTAATGGGGTCATCCTTTGAGCAGATTCTTATTTGTGGGGGAGGGGGGGGGGTATGCATGTATGTATGTGGTTGGTTGTTTTTTTGGGGGGTCTCCAATTTTTGTATAATTTCTATTATCTATTGAATTTCATCGTTTTTTGTTTTACCTTTTTTTTTCAATGTCAGTACAGCTTTTATACACTACTCACAAAAAGTTAAGGATCACTATGAGAAAACAGGTGCGCAATAAACTCCGTTCGCTCCTGTTATTTTTTTCTCAGTCAAGCCAAATTGTTATGAATTCTTGTTCAGCTGTAAGTGGGCGATGTTGTGTTAGTGGAAACATTGCACGTGATTCTCTATTACTGAGCTTGGCAGCAAAAGAAAAAGCGGAAACTTGCGAAAAAGGACCTTGTTTTGGATCGTTCTGCATGAACACATTGCACAAGCCAGATGGAAAAACCATTATGCACGTGCAAGCACTGCTGTTTATGTGTGAGATGCTGTCTCTTGCTTGGCTTTATAAGAAGACATACCACCAGTATTAGGCCTGATTTGACAATGCCTCCACGACGAAAATTGAGCGAGTTGGATAGGGGACGAGCTGTTGCATGGTTCCAAGATGGTGTTCCCAAGCGAGAAGTGGCCAGGCGACTTCAGGTGTCCATCTCGGTCATTGTCAGACTGATTCAACGCTTCACAGCCACTGGGAGGGTCCATGAAAGACGCAGATCTGGTCGACCGAAGAAGACAACTCCACGTGAAGATCGTCTCATTGAACGACAAGCCCTGCAGACAAGAACAGCCTCTTCCAGCATCATTCGAAGGCAGCTGAGGGTGGCTACTAACATCAACATCAGCCAGCAGACCATACGGAACCGCCTTCATGGGTTTAACCTCCGTTCTCGTCGCCCAGCTGTACGGCCACGCTTAACTCCAGCCCATAGGGCAGCACGCCGCGCCTTCTGCAGACGTCACGTGAGGTGGACACGTCAGCAATGGTCCCAGGTCCTGTTCAGTGATGAATCACGCTTCACCCTGAACCACAACGACGGCCGACTGAGGGTCTGGAGGCGCCCAGGGGAACGCTTTATTGACGCCACTGTCCAAGAAAAGGTGGCCTTTGGTGGAGGTTCTGTAATGGTCTGGGGGGCCTTCAGCCTTCACCACAGAACACCCTTGTATCATGTACAGGGTAACCTGACTGGCCTCCGATACCGGGATGAGATCCTTCGACCGCTGGCTGTGCCTACACTGCAGCAGATGGGACCGCCGGCTGTCTACCAGGATGACAACGCTCGCCCCACAGGGCAAGGGTGGTCAACGACTTCCTGCAGCAGTCTGGAGTCAACAGAATGGAGTGGCCAGCATGCAGTCCCGACCTCAACCCGATTGAGAACCTCTGGGATGAGCTGGATCGCAAAGTGAGGAGCAACCACCCCCCTCCCAGGGATGCCCAGCACCTCTACCAGATGCTGCAGGCTGAGTGGCAGGCGCTTCCACAGAGGATCTTCACCACCCTGGTCAACTCCATGAGGACTCGCTGCGTCGAGTGCCAGAACAGCCATGGCGGATACACGCATTACTGAACTTTTGGGAGCATCAGAATGCCCTGTCTTGTGATTTCAATGACTTTGGGAAATCAAATTTCGATACGTACCCACTTTGATCAAATGTACAGACCAAACGATTGCTCGAAATTGAAGGCAATTGTGTATCGTTATCACTAAAGCATTGAATTAAATGTTGGCCAAAATTCAACGCATTGGCTTTCTTATTTGGAAAGTTATGAATTAGTTTGCAAGTGATCCTTAACTTTTTGTGGATAGCTTAGTTAATCTGACAATAAATTGGTTCCAGTCCAGTCCAGTATTAATGTGTTAATTTCGCCATGCGCAAAACATATCGACGTGAGTCAAAATTCGTCAACTTCGATGTGTTGGGCTTACCAGTTGATGAAGACAAGCTACATCATCTAACAAAGCTGTAAAACAACAATTTGCAAACATAAAACTCTGACGCTAAACGAACAAAAAAATAACACAATTTGATCTGAAATGACCGAAATATTGAGTTTTCCATTTCTCATGTGAAGTGACGTCTTTCAACTTACATTTCTTTGTTTTGCACATGGCGATTTGATCTACCAAAAATAAACAAACTGACAATTGCTGATTGTTGTCTTACCCTGGCTTAGAGACTCCAGGGATCATCCCAACAGCGGAAGCACTTGAACACTATGCTACAAATGCACCAGCCAGGGATGAGAACATTATGTGTGACCGTTTTTGATTACCCCACCATGTGGGCAGCCACACTCTGACTTCGGAGGACACAATTGCTGATAAGAACCAGCCTTCCTTTGTAAAAGAAACTAAATACAAACAAAATAGCAAAATGATTTTCTTGAAAGGGTAATTCTTTCACACCTTATTTCCCTTTCATGTTTCTGTTATTCTGTGTCACTTTTCATTAGTACTGTCATGTGTGACATGACAGGAAGCAGTAGAATGGCTGAGCTCTCACAGAGCAGTGAAGGCTGGTGGGATTGGTGCGGTGGGCGTGTCAGCAGGAGGACTACTTGCCTTGACGATGGCTTGGCAGTGCCCGCAGGTGAAACACGACCATCTATCCCCCCTGTTAGATGTTTAGTCGACGAATTTGATTTGAGAAATAACTGTTTTGTGTAGCTTGAATTTGATGCATAAACTACTGGCATTGCGTAACAAGGAAATTATGAACTTAACAGTGTTAGCGTGCAACACGCACCAGAAAGGACAGAAATGGACGGCACACTACACTACTGGCAATGCATTCTCCAAGTGAGACTAGGCCCCCGCTGCGCTGGGATGCTGGAGGGTTCTTTAGTATAAATAGTTCCCCTGCCTTCTGGAAGTGCTATGCTAGAGACATCTTCGGCAAAGATACAGATTAACACCCCTCCTCCATTTCTCGGTTCTTTCCATTCTTTTTTTTCAATCTTACCTTTCTTACTACATATTGAGCACTTAAAAACCTCTATGGTTTTCTATATTTAACATTAATTTTCATCCATTTACACAATTAAAAATATGCATTCAATAATAGTAGAAGATAAAGGCAAGACGGAAAGAACGCAATGAACCAAGACAGTGACAGGGGGTGTTGATCAGCATCTTTACCTCATCTTCTGATCACCCTCTTTCACTCTTCCTTTTCACCCATTTGCTTCCTGTCATCTACTATTTTTCCCCCTCTTGGTCCATTATCTCACCTTTAAAGGTGGACCCTGACGGATGAGTTTCTGCAAGAAACACGTCGAGTTCACCAGAAAGACAGTCTTTTTAAAGATCGGAACTCTCACTTTGCTCTGGTTTCCTACAAATTAAACCGTCAAAACGTTGATTCCTCCTTGGCGGAGATGCCGGAGAGAGTAGCCATTTTGGATGGGGTGGGTGGAAGACACTCATTGTGGTTGAAGCATTTTCTTTTTTTTTGTAGTGCAGTAAACAAAAATTGGATCTATTTCCTTCATTGTGAGCAAAACTCCTTTAGATAAACTATAAAATAAAAATAATAAAAAGGCTTGTATTGCGAAAATTTCGTGCAAACAATTTGGCGGCCATTAGAAAAGATATGACACACGCCTTCTGTTTAGGTGAAAGAATTTGACTTCCAGCACCTCCGCCAAGGAGGAATCGCCGATTTGACGGTTTGGTTTCTAGGAAACCAGAGCAAAGTGAGTGTTGCAATCTCTGTAAAAGGTGTTTTCCTGGTGATCTCGACATGTTTCTTGCAAAAACTCATCTGTCAGGGTGCCCCTTTAAGAAAAATAAATTGTAAACCTTTCTCCTATAGCAGTCTGTGACACACCAGATTTTGATTTGTTGTAGACTTGTAACAATGTTGTGAGAATCGTACACTGTGTTGAATGGGTTCGAGCTGTATATAATGCAGTCCTTTTTATGAATGTTTAGTTGTATGCATGTATATGGTGTTTATGTAGATGGTGTATCTCGATTTTATGCATGTTTTTTTATGACTTAAAAAAACAACCTGGAAATGATGAGTTAAGCTGAAGGAATGATGCTATCACCTCAGGATACCTGTTACAGACCTGTTTACCCTCCCGGTTTTGCCTGAATTATCCGGGAATTTGCAAACATTTGGAGTAAAATAATAAATTCCGGGTGAACGCTGAAAATCCCTGGATTTCGAAAAAACGTCTATTATTTGTTTCCGTTTGTATGAAAAGACGCAAGGGTTGACCGAAACCTTGGAGTTCTGAGACGCGATTTTTGATTGGTCCGTGGACCCGCCTCAACCAATGAGAGTATTTCTTGTTGGCAGAGATTGTAGTTTTGCGCCAAACATGTCGTCAGGCAAGTCAACTGCTGGCGGCAATCACCAGAAATCTTTGACAAACGACAGCAGTGATAGGGTGAAACGGCCAAAAGTGAAGCAGAAGTTTTCTCAAAAGTATTTGAAAATGCCAGGAATAACAAGTTCGCGTTTGGGAGATGAGCATACACACTGCAAGTACTGCAACGTGGACTTCAAAATTATCGCGAGTCGTGTACCGATGTGAATTCTGGGTATTTCCTCAAATTCCGGGGTTTTCTGTGGCAAATTCCAGGTTGTTCATTATAAGGGTAAACAGGTCTGCTGTTAATGCAACAAGATACAATGGGGAGGTTGAAGTGTCTACTGTTTGCTTGTTTGTGTTATCAGGTGAAGATGCATTGGGATGTGTTGTTTTATTGTTGACTGTTTTTTAGCCTTACATGCTGAAAGTCCTGAAATGATCAGAGTTGATAGGACTATAAACAAGATAAAAACAAAATAAAATAAGAGAGCTCCACCTAAGCATCACAAGAGTGGTCCACTGTGAAAAAACCCACATTTATACAATACACTGTAAAATATTCATAATTGTAATTGTTGTATTTATGTGGTAGCATAAACATTTTGACCCCCCCAAAAAACACAACAAAAACCAGGCTATTAAAAGTTTGATATATGTTGTGACTTTTCAACATAACCGTTGTATTTTCAGGTAAAAGCAATTGTGTCCATTAACAGCACTGGGGCGTACCACAGAGATACCATGTATCGTAAAGATGGATCCATTGTTAAAAAAGGAGTGCTGTAAGTTTATTGTGTCTTTAACTTTCACTTCAGTTTAATAGTTTTCTTCGCTGTTTCTTTTTTAAAAAGTTATTGTTTACAGGTTTTAAGATTTTTATTACTTCTTCTGTGTTCCCAGGCCAAATGGCCATATTGGATAAGGTACGTATGTGTCCGGTTTTCAGTTTTCACTGGTCTCCCCGCTGCGTATCCGATTTCGGAGGAGCTCAAAAGAGAACATTATTTGGAAGATTTTTTTTTTTAAAAGACAGGAGAATGGACCAATAAGTCAAAAAGATAGATTATATAAAGCAAAGGGAAAAGGCAGCTCTAATCAAAGGGAGTGACAGGTTAGAGGAAGTTACAAGCACAAAACTTCCAGAAAATGGGGGAACTATTTATATGAAAGACCACCCCCCACAGGGAGTTTTTATTAAAAAAGGAAGATAAATCTTAAAGAAAATTTGGCACGCAAGGTCTCAGGGTGGTGAATGTCGCTAAATGTGCCATTTTGTGATTGTCAACTACATTATCAGACCAACATCAGGAGAACTTCAAGCAAAAGCTGTTGGGTTCACTTTGAGTACTTACCCTATTCAGCATTTTCACCATCAATACACCCCAAATAAGCATGAATTTCCAACATAACTCCGAGTCTCATGTTGATTTGTGTGTCTGTGTTAAAAAAAAAAGCAAGTTTAATCTATACATGTACCTTAAGAATAGCTTGAAACCCATTTAATCAACTGATTTTGTTTGGCACTTTCAAGATTGCAAGCAGTCTTGAACTTTTTGTTGATGCCTATATCAGAAAAACCTACAAAAGTTGCACAGCATGTTTTTGAGTAAACGAAATAACATACAGTGACTGTCAGTTTTCTGAGAATAGCCCCAACCTTCCAAACAGCCTGGATTATGGAGTGGCCTTTTTAAAAAAATTTTACTGTTGGTGTTATTTTGCGTACAAACACATAGTTAGCATTTGAGGAAAAGAAACCACTTCTCTTTTAGAAGCCTCAAAATGTAAGTCCGTTCGTAGCGTTATCTCAAATCGGCAAAAACGGTCCTAAGAAACACCTTCCTTTGCCTATAGTTTCGCAAACGTTTTGTGGCTCCTTTGGAGGCAGCAAGCGACAAAGTATTTGAAGAATCATCATTACTTCCGGCTTTATTTTTGTATCTCGTGTGAACGTGACTTTTACTTTCAAAATGGAAGACCAAGACAAGCTTGTCAAGCACAAATATTCTTTAGTCTTATCATGAAAATATACAGGATGATTTTAGCAAATAACGCAAGTGTTTTTGAGTGCTCTTTCTTAATTTTTCATCAGGTTAGATGGCATAATATAATGCAGATTTAATTTTCTTCACACAAATAGACGTGGATGAAATCAAAATCTTTGTACAAACTGACAGAGGTATGATTTATCTCCCTTTTGATAGCAACTCCATTCTCTCTCTCCAAAAAATGAAGAATAAGCTTACAGAGTTATCTGACCGTAGCAAACGTTTTGGTGTTTCTTAGACCCCTTTGGCCGTAACAGTTATTCGCGCGGCGACTGTCCTTTAGTGAAACTCAACCCTGTTACTAGTAGAAACAGGTCATATACATGAATGCAAGAGGATGATCCAAAAGTATGATGGAGTCAAATGGGGGTTTGATATGTCATTACCTGTTTAGGTTCGTAGATCGTTGAATTTTTTTCATTATTGGATGCTTGCAGAGAGAGAGAAATAATACACACAGCTGAAGGACTTGACATAAGACACACATACCCAGCCAAAAAGGATGACTTGGTACCTGTGAGTAATTTGTTTGTTTTTATTGTTGTATCACATTTTATCCATTTTCCGTGGTTTTAAAAAAATGTTTTCCAAAAGATATAAAAAGTTACGAAATGGTGCAGAGATAACATTCTGATTTACAGATTAAAATTATTGAAAAGCCAGGGGAGGTAACTCATGATTGGAGTGGTAAAAATAGACCGCGTGCCACAAACTATTGTGATTTCGCGCTTGTTTTCAATCTTACCTTTCTTACTGCAGATTGAGCACTTAAACCTCTATCGTTTTCAATATTTAATGTTAATTTTCACATCCATTTAAACAATTAAAAATATACATTCACTAATAGAATATCAAGGCAAGACGGACAAAACACAATGAACCAAGACTGTGACAGTGGTGTGAATTTGCATATTAGCTGAAGCATAGTTTAAATCTTCAGAGTAACTGTTCTTTCCATTTCACAAGTTATTAGATATTAAAGTGATGCAAAGGGATGTAATTATAGGCGAATGATGGCATGTCATCAGATCCTATTGTAACACACACACACTGTGGATGACAGGTATGGGAGAGCTCAGCCCACATCCTGATGCTGGCGTCTGATGACGACTATCAGGCAGACCCGCACAGAGCTGACTTCATTCACAGCTGTTACCCTGAGGACCAGCGCCATCTGGTGGAGGTGGTGCACTACCCAGGGGCAGGTCACCTCCTAGAACCTCCCTACACCCCTCACTGCAGATCGTGCGTAAACCCCATTTATGGTAGGTGATGGTTGTTTGAATCCAGTACAAGTTTGTGAGAGCGTTTTGTTTTTCCTGTTTTGGCGTCTTTATAATTTTCCTAATCCTAATAGCTGCTATGGATTGTGTTGCGATCTCAGAGTTATTGTCCGTGGCTTTCGCCAGAGGTTTCGTACTGCCTCCGGGCATTGCCTCCAGTATTGTTCCCACCATATAATTTGTATTTACAAATGTCCCATATGTGTCTGATTCGGACCAAGAGGACGTAAAACACTATTTTCGTCATTGGAACGCAAATCAATCATACATCTGTATCGTTAAAAATTAGGGACTTTCCTGGAGTTGCACTGCCTCCGGGCATTGCCTCCAGGATCGTTCCAACCATCTTTATATCTACTAATGTCCCATATGTGTCTGTTTCAGACCGGAGCACGTTAAACGGATTTTCATCAGTGGAACGCAAATGGACGAAAATTTAGGCATTTAACGTCATCATGATAAATTCCATTGGTTGAAGTCGTAATTTCTCTCTTTTATTTCCAAACTTCTTTCTGTCTCTGTCACTGTCTTGATGTTTTTAGTCACATAGTATTTGTTTTCTTATCCCAGCGCAAGACATGTTGTGGGGAGGCAACCCTGTGGACCATGCAGCGGCTCAGGAACAGTCTTGGCACAAGATACTGACCTTTCTCCACACACACCTTTCATGATTCCATGGGCACACTGCATTCCATTGCTGTGTGATGGCTTGCTCTCAGTAATTGTATGCTTAAGCAGAATGTTAAACTTTCAGGAATACACACACATGCAAGAACGCTTCCGTGCAGGCATGATTCCATGGGCACACTGTATTCAATGGCTGTGTGATGGCTGGCTCCAAGAATGCTTAAGCAGACTTTTAAACTTTAATAAACACATGCGCACGCGCACACTCTCACACTTGTGTGATAGATATGGTTTGTATCTACCCCTTGGTGCTTTATTTTAAAATATTCAAGCTTGCCCGTTGTATGCTTCGATATAAAGCTGTCTGGCTGTCTCAAGGAATGACTGATGTGATATGTTGTTGTTGTTGTTCCATGGCTTAACGACTCCAGGGATCATCCCAACAGCCAGAGCACTTGAACAATTCAGTACAAATGCACCAGCTAGGGATGAGAATAGTTACGTGTGTGACCGTTTTTTATTACCTGGCAATGTGGGCAACCACATTCCGTCTTCGGGGGATTTTAGACTGATGATGTTATGCTGGGAGCTTGTCATGGCTTAAGACAATCCCCGCACAACCATGCAGAACATAGCAACATTTTGATGTAGCCTTGGCGCTCTAGCTTATGTCAACTGGTCTGACAGCCTCATGCCAAGGCAATAATGTGATATGAAATTTGTTGTGCCATTTTTCATCGATTGATTACAGCAGTAAAAAAGATGTATGCTTAATTATAAAAATTCTTATTAAAAAAGTGAATTGAATATTTTCTTAAGCAAATTAAAAATGTAACAAGAAGCAACTGATAACTTACTCATAATTTTCATGTGCTTAATGTTAGAGTTGAGAACCGGTTCAAAAATCCGAACCGGTTTTATACCGGTTTTCCCTCTTCGAACCGGTTTTATATAACCGTTTTTTTTTTAAACCAGCACTCGTATCACTAGTTTCACCTATGCAAACACATATTTATTTGTCAGAATATTCACACACGCACGCACGCGCACACATACACACACATACGCACAATGAAAAAACTTATGATTCATGACACACACACACACACACACACTCAACTCAACACTCAGTCAAAGCCATAGACCACCACAAACTAGAAACAGCTATTCTTGGTTTACAAACACCCAATCTGCGCTGAGAATCAGTGTTATTCTAAAAGAATGCGTTATTCTAAGAAAAAATACTTTCAGTTTGCAGTTGAAAAACCGGTTCACAGCAACTCGAACCTTTTTTGAACCGCGAAAGCTTAGCACCGGTTTTTCGGTTCAAACCGGTTTTTCCCCCCACCTCTACTTAATGTACTCAAATATATTTTAGCAACTTTTTGAAATTATTTTTTATGTATGTTTATTACACATATTGTAGATGTTAATCATGAAAAAAGTGTGCCATAATACGAACAAATGATAGAGGAATGTAAGAAAGCTGATGAGACAATATTGCCATTGTAAATTGTATGCTCTAGGCTGACACTTAAAAAGAAAGGTAAAAAAAACCAGCTGTTAATGGATGGAAGTTCAGTTTAACGTCGCGTATCGGCTTTCGCCATGTACGACGGGCTGAACAAACCAACCAGGGTATAAACAAAAATTTATGTTCCTGAATCACTGTCTTAGCCAAAAGGCCGAGAAGCGATCAGAATTCATACAGCTGTTAAGACCAATGGTCTATGTTTGAACATATTTTCATTTTCATAAAAACTCTTTGTTGTTAATGCATAGTTTAATCATATTAAATTCTGAGGTTTGTGTTCAATGAAATTTGTTAAAATGCAATTGTATTTTCATTAACCCTTTCACCGCCAATGTTGCATTTTAGCACCACAATAGTTTAACACCCATGTCACTAAAAGGCATCAAATCAGAGCCTGTTATCCAAAGACCTTATTTTCTTTATTTTGTAAGGATAGGCCTAATGCTATATATGTCACAGAGGAATTCGCAATATTGCAGATATTTTATTTTCTCTACCCAGTTAAGTTTAATGGTATTTTGGGGGCTGAAAAATGGCTGGCGGCGAAAGCGTTAATGTGGTGATGATAGTCTGTGTTATAATAGCTTCAAACATATTTTGACATTTTTTTGCCTTGCTTTGTTGTATTTGAATTTTTTTTAACTGTTGATTTTTTTTCCTCATTTTACTTTGTACTTAAATCAACTACTCAGATTAAACCAAACTTTTCGGGCATTCATTAATCTTTTATACATGTACATAAACATTATTTACTGAGATTACATTTTCTGGCATTGAATCGTGTTTTTTAACGTTTGAATGGTTTTACATTTTGAATGTGGTGCAAAGAATACTGTTTGTCTCACAAATAACATTTATTTTTTATTAATTCCTTTTTTTTTCATGGTCATTTGATCAGATTAATTACCTTGACCTGTCATCTTTACAACTTTGTCATCAAGAAGCCAAACAAAAAGATGAAATTCAAAACAAAGAGCAAAAAGAACAAGAGGTATGGCGTTCTTGCAACACTCAGACCATGTTCAGGGATAGTAACTCTTCCTAGTCAAATTTTTCGTCAACAAATGTATTTTCTTATTTTGTATATTTAGCGCATCTTGGTAAGCAATAGGGTTAGGAACATGTCAGACTTAATGTTAGTAGTTTTTTAAGACATTTGTGCACAATTTATGCGTCCCGTGATTGAGCGCCATACCCGTAGCCTGGAGAATTTGAGATATGGGCCCGTACCCCGAGCCTCTGCCAAAACTATAGCTGTTCATTACAAGTGGAATCCGAGGAGGGGCGTGCACAACATTCCCCAAACATTTTTTCTAACCACCTTTTCACCTACCTCACGTCACAAGTTTTATTCAGCGAAGAGGGGGTCCAAAAATTTGGTCGCCACAAATAGCCTTCCACACACATTTTCATCGCTACTTTTGTTGAGCGGGAGCTACTCATTTCGCCTTCCTTCGCACAATTGAAGCGAGTGAGCTAAAGCGACTTCCGGTTAACCAGTTTGAGAATCGCCAAATAGAGACTTTTAGATATAAGGCAAGATCGGTCCTTTACGCAGAATTTTTTTCTTCCACGGAAGTTTCGAAAAATATCCGCAAATTCATGCCTGAGTAGTAAAGAAACTGGCTTCTGCCTAAGCCTCGTGGCTTATAAAACGTCCAATCCAAAGAAAATGTTCTTTAATTAGGTTGCAGTTGAAAAAAACCAACTATGATTGTAATTTCAATCATAAAACATTTCACTAAAATTTTAATTTTTGTCAAGTAGATTTTTGAAGGCGTTAGTAGATGGTGCATTTTTTTTAGTTCAGGTGGCAGTGGGTTCCAGGAGTTAGCAACTCTGTTACTGAAACAATGCTTTATGACTATAATGAGAAACAACAGAATGACTCTTATCATCCTCAGAGGACTTTAACTGAAATAGAATATGAGAAAGCTTGAAAAAACTTCCATCTAAAGGGAAACAACTCTTGTATAAATTATGAATGCCCTCATAGCATTAGCCTGAGATATTTCAAATGTATGTTTGCACAGTGTCGGGGCTTTCCTGTTGATTGTACGATCAGATTACGTGGTCAGTAAATGTTGGAAATTGGACAGTGAAAATGCAGTGATAAAACACGCACAAAATTGAACTTTGAAGCAATTTCAAAACAACAGAAAACACAGATAATGTATCGGAATATGATAATCACATTTATTCCCAAACAACATTGGTTTAAGTTGCACATACAGATCTCAGGCTATCATAAACACACTCATTCGAACACACACACATCTCTGGACCTGTTCTTTTCCTATTTCTTGGTCTTCAGGGTTCGTATTTTCTTCGCTTCCTTGTATAAAACATCCCTTTGAACTGGAAAAAAAAATGGCAAATAACATTTTAATATTCAAATAATTCGTTATTTCTTTGTCAAATGTAATTATATGTAAATTTAATATTGAACAATTTTTCTTTTTTTTTGGGGGGATGGAGCAAGCATAGAAACAAAATTGTTAATAACATCAAAATCTTTACAGTACAATTTCAAGTGTGTGTAGTTGTCTTATCCCGGCTAAAAGACTCCAGGGATCATCCCAACACTATGGTACAAGTGCATCAGCTAGGGATGAGAAAATTACATGTGTGAACGTTTTTTATTACCCCACCATGTGGGCAGCCACACTCCGACTTTGGGGGATAAGTGTGTGTGTTTATGTGTCCCAAAAAAGTTTAAAAAAATTAATCACCATATTTGACTAACTATAAGCTGCAATGTATTACATGTATAAGCCTTCCCCAAATTTTTATACATCATTTTATTAAAATACTTTTCCATTGTATTACTAGTTATATCATAAAGCGCAATTGTATCTTACAGTTTGTAAGATACAGTTAACAGCTTAATCATAATTGAAGGGCAAATGCGCATCACTGGATATATTACTCACACTACTATAGCTAGTTCTCCTCTCACATTTCTAGCAGCGCATGCGATTACAACTGGATACATACTGAACTTCATTTTTATTCCAGCACACACAGAGTTCTCATGACAGCAAAGATTTTGGCAATTTCCTTTTGAACTAGCTGATACATGGATGTAAAAAATAGACAAATGGGAGACAAAAAATGTGGTGATATAAAAGTACTTCAAAGACACTGACTTTTATAAAAACCACAAGTAAAAAGTAATGTCCCATATGGCTTTGGCCAGGAGGACGTAAAGCTAAATTCGTCTGACTTCAGTAAAACAAAAAATGTTTTAACCCTTTCACCACCAATGTCGCATTTTAGCACCACAATGGTTTAACACCCATGTCGCTAAAAGGCATCAAATCAGGGCCTGTTATCCAAAGACCCTATTTTCTTAATTTTGGGAGGTAAGTATAGGCCTAATGTTATATATGTCACAGAGGAATTCGCAATATTGCAGATATTTTATTTTCTCTACCCAGTTAAGTTTAATGGTATTTTTTGGCTGAAATATGGCTGGCGGCGACAGGGTTAAAAACGTATGTAATGATTTTAAATGCACTACTTCAGTACAGTGAAATCGCTTTAGTCAAAATTGGAGGGACTAAAATTTCATTTTGAGATAGCCAATATTTTGAGCTAAAAAGACCTTTTAGCATAGTTACCCAGTGTTTTTGAGTTATCCGTTTTTGAGTTAGCAGGAATCCACT
This sequence comes from Phymorhynchus buccinoides, assembly GCA_017654935.2. Classification (NCBI taxonomy): domain Eukaryota; kingdom Metazoa; phylum Mollusca; class Gastropoda; order Neogastropoda; family Raphitomidae; genus Phymorhynchus; species Phymorhynchus buccinoides. The sequence goes on from CM065688.1 coordinate 31,829,525, forward strand.
GTGCTTGTTTTTGAAACAAAACAAAATAGAAGGAAAAAACAAAAACCTTGGCAGGGCATTACTTAAAAGTTGGTTTTAGTCACACAATACAGATTACTGTTCATGCAATGTCCTGTTAGTACTTACCATAAGGGTCGAAGGCAATTTGTTCCAGCTTGTCTCCTTGCTTGGGCCTCAGCCGGATTAATCTGGCGCCGGTGCCTGCCATGCTCTGCATCAGCACCATCACAGTCCTGGAGCACACAGCATAAACAACTATGACTGCCTTGCTAAAAATGGGAATAGTGTTCGTTTCTTTTAGTTTTACCAGCAGTTGTTTTTCAACCATAAAACCAGCGAGTTTTCTTCTTGCTTATTTAAACCAGTGTGTTTACTTCTTGTTTTTAATTAAGGAATTTTAGTGGTGCATAACTGTTCAAAATTTCTTCAACATTTTCTGAAATAATTACAGCTGAATCTCGGTATTGTGGGCGCAATTGTCTGTGCTGACAAGCGGTCATTATACTAGGGACTCTTTTTGTAATAAATAAGTAGAGACTGATAAAACAAAAAGTGTCCACTTTAACAAGAAGCAGGAAGCCTGCAATATCAAGGTGCTTGTTAAGCAGGATTCGACTATCAATTTGAATGTAAATCTTTATTGACAAGACTGTCATGGTGGTCTTAAGATGACATGCTAACCTTGTCAACAAATGCCCCTAGACTATACTGTATGTTGGACAGCTGAGGACTTGTCTTTTGATGTTTACTGTCCTAGACCAAGTGGCTAGTTTAAGCAGTCAATACTTTGGAAGAGAAAAAAAAAAAGGTTAATTCCCACGAGCGTATCTGAAATTGCCTGAGCCTTTTTCGCCCAACTTTTGTACTTCAACGGGTAAGGGCTAGGGTTAGAATCAGTTTACGGCTATTTTCGTCAGAATCAAATATTTATAATCATAATTTAAGAAAATAAACAGCTGATCTAAGTGTTACCGTATATGTAGACTTGGCGTTTAATGGTCGCCATTTTTATGGGAATTTTCCATGCTGTACGGCAACATTGAATGACGACGCTGAATTTAGAGGCTTTACGTTTGTTTTTCCTTGCTGATTATTTAAATGTCCTAAAACTTTCTGTGGCATGAATATAACCCTAAGCTGATTCTAACCCTATCCCTTACCCAATGAAGGACAAAAGTTGGGCGAAAAAAGGCTCAATTTTGGATACCCTCGTGGGAATTAACCAACCAATAATCCTGTGTGCTGAACTCATTCTATGCATGTAATGGAAGCACCCCTTACCCCTTAGTCTTGAGATAAATCTTTCCCGACATTTCTAAAGCAAAAACCAGCATGTCAGAGTTGCAACATCAAAAGTTATGACTTCATCAATGACAATTGACATCATATAGCTCATAGTTGACACACTGGCAAGGAAGTGGTTAAAAATTATTTGTCATGCCCATGCTCGTATAACTCAAATAACTGCAAGTATTTTTTCTTGTGCGTTCCCAGGCCCTATGGCCATAATGGGTAAGGTACGTATGTGTCCGGTTTTCAGTTTTGACGATTTTTTATGAAAAAAGGCAGGAGAATAGACTGGTAAGGCAGAAAGATAGTAGATGACAGTAAGTAAAAGAGAAAAGGCAGAGTCAAAGAGAGTAGCAGATTAGAGGAAGTTACAAGCGCAGAACTTCCAGAAGGTGAGGGAACTATTTTTACGAAAGACCCCCCGGTATCCCCACGGGGAGACTGCAAGTATTTAAAATGTGTTTTGCTATAAATGCCTATTGCTGGTACCCACGTGTCGTCATATCCGGCCACAAGGAGCGCCATATTATGGGAGACCGCCATCTTAGTCCTTACCAGTTTTTGAAAAATGCCAGATCGATGCTGCGTATTTGGCTGTTCCAATTAGAAACTTATCTAAACTGTATTTATAACATCTGGATGTTTTCTTTACACATTTAGATAACATTTTCACTTTGTTTGCACACAAATAAGGACTAAGATGGCGACACTTCCGTTGGAATGGTCGAGATGCGCACGCAGGTGGGTTGGAGCCATAGTATTAGATTTTAGGGTGCTAGACACATGGAGGCTCCTTCAGTCCTTGTTCTTTTTAAGGTAAAGGTTCAGTGAATAGTTTACAGGCGATCTTGAAAGCAAAGAATAGATTCCACCTAAAATTTACTTTTCAATCAATCTATGTATTGTGTCTGTGTGTGAGAGAGAGAGACAGAGAGAGAGAGGGTTGAAAATTTCCCTGAGCAAAGAATGATAACAGACAAAGCTTATGAATAATGAAATCAAGCAAACACAATTTAATACTACTAATAGTACTTACTTCACTCCTTTAACCATGATAGGAAACCCAGTGAGTGAAAAGGCTGTTTTATGTTTTGTTGACTCGGTCGAGTAGATAATATCTGAAAGAAAACAACATACTGGTTTCTAAGACAAATGTATACACACATCATGTATACAATGTTAAACAACAATGAATATATCTTGCAGAAGATAGAGCAAAGAGAGGGAGAGAGAAAGAGATTACATGCAAAGTACATATGTGAGCGAGTGTGTGTGTGTGCATGCGCGTACAGGCAAGCGCACGTGTGTGCAGACACACACTCTCCCTCTGTGCGCATGCTGCATACATGTGCACTGTGGGGTTTTATTTGTTTGTTAATAATTTAGACTACAGGTAAGTTTGTCGATCTGCATACCTTCAGCTCCGCAAAATAAGTTCTGTTCGCCACTATCTATTTACTGACGCCACGGAAACTTTGGTCTGTGCTTTTGTTTTGTCTAAAATCGATTACTGCAACTCTCTCCTTGCTGGCCTCCCAAAGTATCTTCTCAGTCGCCTCCAAAGAATTCAAAACAATGCTGCCCGATTAGTCCTTAAGTCTTCTAAGTATGAACATGTCACGCCACTTCTGCACTCTCTGCACTGGTTAAAAATCTCTGATAGGATTGACTATAAACTCTCCACTCTTTCCTTCACTGTCATCTCTGGTTCTGCCCCTGATTACCTGTCTGACCTACTTCATCTCTACACACCTTCTCGTGTCCTCCGCTCTTCCTCTGACACACGCCTCCTGCAACCAGCCACTGTCAAAACCAAAACCTATGGTGAAAGGTCCTTTTCGTTCCAGGCTCCATCTGTGTGGAACAACTTACCCCTGTCTCTCAGACACTCTCACTCTCTGGACGCGTTCAAGGCCGGTCTAAAAACTCATATCTTTTCTAAGTTGTAGCTGACATGCATAGGTTGATTGTGCAGTGTGGACATTGAGTGGTGTGTGTGTGCGTGCGCGTGTGCGTGTGTGTGCAATGTGTGTGTGTATGCAGTGTGTGTGTTGATTGTGCCGTATGGAAATTGAGTGGTGTGTGTGTGCATGTTTGCTTGTGTTTGTGTGTGTGCGTGCGTGTGTGTGTATGTGTGTGTGTGCATGCAGCGTGTATGTGTGTGCGACGCCCCCCCCCCGCGTCACCCCCCTTCCCACCCTCTTCCCTTCATCGTCTTTCTTTTTGTGTGTGTGAATGTGTGTGTGTGAATGTTTATAGTTTTATTTCTTTGTAAAGCGCCATGAATAGAATTTTCTAGATATGTGCGCTATATAAGTGCCAATTATTATAAGTTGTTTGACCTATCAATCCCTCAATCAACTACAAATGCACTGTGACAGTGAAACCTCGGCCAGAGTTTTGTTTAGTATGTTTAATGCAACCAAGCAGTCAGATAGGCTACATACTATATGATTCCGTCAAGCGGTTCATGAGATATAGCCTGGACAGACACAAAAAAAGCTAAAGGTCAAAAAGCTTCCAAATGTCTCCCACTGGATTCCTTGAGTGATACCGATCGAGAATATATATGGTTGTACAGGTGGGCAACAAACGGTTTTCTTGTAGAGGTGCCTCAAGGTCAAAGTTCAAGGGGCTTCAAATGTTACCCAGTACATTCTTTTTGTCATGATGATAAAGAATGTATATACGGTTATATGAGTGTATGGTCAATGGTGTTTGAACGATAGCCACTGCTAAGAGACAAGTTCAATACTTTGCACCACATATCACATTGATCCACTACCAGCCTGCCAAATTTGAAGCCTTCAAAAATGTGAATAAAATATGGCTAAAACACCAATTGCAAATCACCAATAAAAAATGTCCTTGACCTTGACCTTGATCAATACCCAATATTCAGACTTACCATAGGCAAATGCACCTACATGCGAAGTTTGATCATAGTAAGTCCGACGATGTGAAAGATATGGCCACTAGAGGAAATTTTGGTTTTCAAGGTCAAGGTCAACACGGTTATGGTTTTCCTACAGGGCCATTTGTTTACCGTGATAAACCACCACACAAAATTTGAAGCAGCTATGTCAATTGGTTCACGAGATAAAGCTGTCTGACCTACTTCATCTCTACACACCTTCTCGTGTCCTCCGCTCTTCCTCTGACACACGCCTCCTGCAACCAGCCACTGTCAAAACCAAAACCTATGGTGAAAGGTCCTTTTCGTTCCAGGCTCCATCTGTGTGGAACAACTTACCCCTGTCTCTCAGACACTCTCACTCTCTGGACGCGTTCAAGGCTGGTCTAAAAACTCATATCTTTTCTAAGTTGTAGCTGACATGCATAGGTTGATTGTGCAGTGTGGACATTGAGTGGTGTGTGTGCGTGCGCGTGTGCGTGTGTGTGCAATGTGTGTGTGTATGCAGTGTGTGTGTTGATTGTGCCGTATGGAAATTGAGTGGTGTGTGTGCATGTTTGCTTGTGTTTGTGTGTGTGCGTGCGTGTGTGTGTATGTGTGTGTGTGCATGCAGCGTGTATGTGTGTGCGACGCCCCCCCCCCCCCCCCCCCCCCCCCGTGTCACCCCCCTTCCCACCCTCTTCCCTTCATCATCTTTCTTTTTGTGTGTGTGCGTGTGTGTGTGTGTGAATGTTTATAGTTTTATTTCTTTGTAAAGCGCCATGAATAGAATTTTCTAGATATGTGCGCTATATAAGTGCCAATTATTATAAGTTGTTTGACCTATCAATCCCTCAATCAACTACAAATGCACTGTGACAGTGAAACCTCGGCCAGAGTTTTGTTTAGTATGTTTAATGCAACCAAGCAGTCAGATAGGCTACATACTATATGATTCCGTCAAGCGGTTCATGAGATATAGCCTGGACAGACACAAAAAAAGCTAAAGGTCAAAAAGCTTCCAAATGTCTCCCACTGGATTCCTTGAGTGATACCAATCGAGAATATATATGGTTGTACAGGTGGGCAACAAACGGTTTTCTTGTAGAGGTGCCTCAAGGTCAAAGTTCAAGGGGCTTCAAATGTTACCCAGTACATTCTTTTTGTCATGATGATAAAGAATGTATATACGGTTATATGAGTGTATGGTCAATGGTGTTTGAACGATAGCCACTGCTAAGAGAGACTAGTTCAAAAATCAAGGTCAAGGTCATGAATGCAAATAATACTTTGCACCACATATCACATTGATCCACTACCAGCCTGCCAAATTTGAAGCCTTCAAAAATGTGAATAAAATATGGCTAAATCACCAATAAAAAATGTCCTTGACCTTGACCTTGATCAATACCCAATATTCAGACTTACCATAGGCAAATGCACCTACATGCGAAGTTTGATCATAGTAAGTCCGACGATGTGAAAGATATGGCCACTAGAGGAAATTTTGGTTTTCAAGGTCAAGGTCAACACGGTTATGGTTTTCCTACAGGGCCATTTGTTTACCGTGATAAACCACCACACAAAATTTGAAGCAGCTATGTCAATTGGTTCATGAGATAAAGCTCAGACATGAAATATATAGCATAAAGAAGGAAATTTTGGTGGTCAAGGTCAAGGTCAAGGTCAGCAGGATCATGAATACCGAAAGGAACCTTCCTTTTTTGGATGCCTACTCCTCTACCAAATTTGATTTTTAAAAATCTGTCATGCAGTTTTTGAGAATATTGACACAGACTGACAGAGACAGACCGACCCATCACAAAACCCGTCCTCTGGCCGGGTAAAAATAATGGTCTTCTTGAGTTCTTCTTCCGTGAAGCACCCACAATCAACTGTTTGATTTTATGGTACTGTATGGTTGAGGTCCGAAGTCAGGAAAAAAAGACAAAAAAATCCTCTACTCTATTTTGTGACCTAGCCAGCCAAAACCCATTGAGCGGGACCCCAGCATTATGCTGCCTAAAACTAGAAAGAAAGAAGAAGACAAAAGTTTTAGAATTGTTTGACAGTTGACTAGAATATGGCGAAAGAAGGAGCAGACACAGCTTCCTCTGATAGCCTGTTCTAATCCCTGATGGTTCTCGGGAAGAAAGAACTACGCCGATATTCTGTGCGACATTGGATGGTAGAGATTTGTTTGCTGTGCCCTCTTCTTTGGTGCTGGGTGTAGTCTGCTGTTGTCGACAAGGGCAATGTTCTGTTAGATTTTATATCTATAACATTTTCAACCTTGTTGATCTCCTGCGGTGCTCAAGTGTGGGCCATCTGGTTTCGACAACATGTCATGGAGGTGTTGTGATAGCGGTTTAATACAAAGCGAGCCGCTCTTATCTGAACCGCCTCAGCCATTGAATCAGTCAATCATCAAACGATAATCACTTATATGGTCATTCACTCAGTCACTGAGTGTAATGATGATCATATCACTATCAGCCATCAGTTGTTCTTCTGTGGTGGTGACCAACTTCTTTATAATATAATTTATATATACAGCAGTAATTGTAGTTTGTACACACTTTTAGTTTACAGTTGACTTTAGTTATATACACAATCATTCATAGCCTAGTTTTCCCCACTGATCTAGATTTATTCAATTAAGTCAAACATGGTTTTGCTTCCAAGATCTTTACAAAAATAAACATCGATCACAGCCATACAAACATATAACTACTGACAAAGCAACATACTTATGTTTTATGCACCTTTACTGGTTGCTTTCGGCTCGTGTCCTTTCGTTCTTGCTGTACCGGAAGTATCTAAATACAGCAACACACACACACGCACGCACGCACAGGCCTACACACACACGCACGCACGCGCACGCACACACAGACACACACACAGGTTTACATGTATACACGCGCGCTCGCACCACACTCTTGCATACACAGAAGCGTGCGCACACACACGCACATGCACATATATGCATGCACATACTGTGACTCGTCTCTCCTCTCTCTCTCTCTCTCTCTCTCTCTGGCATCATCTTTCTCTCTCTCATACGAATACGAATCGCAAATCTCTCTCTCTCTGTCTCCCTCTCTCTATTTCATTGAAAATACTGTATTCAAGTACACCCCCCCCCCCCCCCCTTGTCATCAGACCCGTGTGGTAATGACAATAAAAGTGTCCAGTGTTCTAGTGTGTCTCTCTCTCTCTCTCTCTCTCTCTCTCTCTCTCTCTCTCTCTCTCTAATAGCGTTGATCTGTCTATCTCTTCTAATTATCTACCTGTCGGACTGTATATTTGCTTGCTTGACAGTTACTTTTGCGTCTAATTATAGGCATTGCCTAGCTCTTATGGACAAATAATTATTATATATCTTGAAGACTTGGTCTTCCTGGTTGGAGATGACGATGAAGTAGGGGAAGACGGGGTAAAAAGCGCATGGGCGGGTAAGAAGCCCACCCCAATTATCTCATGAAATGAAGCAAATTTCAGTCTCATTTTGCCCATGAGACGAGCGTTAATGTCTAGCACTTGTCTCATGGGCAAATTTGACTGACATTTTCTTTATTTCATGAGATAATTGGGGTGGGCTTCTTACCCGCCCATGCGCTTTTTACTCCGTCTTCCCCTAGATGGTGGGACAGTAGTCTTGGCGTGGCAGCACGTCGTGGATGATTCCGGAACACGTTGCGTACCCTGGACAGTTGCCGGATGATACGCTGTCTATAACTGTTACTGGAACACTGATTCGGACGTAGTCCGAGTCGAAGTATTTCTGTCCTAGATGCTAGAGTGGAGCAGAGACATATAGGACCTGTAGGGGAAGACGGGGTAAAAAGCGCATGGGCGGGTAAGAAGCCCACCCCAATTATCTCATGAAATGAAGCAAATTTCAGTCTCATTTTGCCCATGAGACGAGCGTTAATGTCTAGCATTCGTCTCATGGGCAAATTTGACTGACATTTTCTTTATTTCATGAGATAATTGGGGTGGGCTTCTTACGACCCGCCCATGCGCTTTTTACCCCGTCTTCCTATATCTGTTTCCCCCCCCTCTCTCTCTCTCTCTCTCTCTCTCTCTCTCTCTCTCTCTCTCTCTCTCTCTCTCTCTCTCTCTCTCTCTCTCTCTCTCTCTCTCTCTCTCTCTCTCTCTCTCTCTCTCTCTCTCTATCTCTCTCTCTCTCTCTCTCACACACACACGTCTCTCCCGCCCTCTCCCCCTATCTATCTCCCTCTCTCTCACTACTTCAAACTGCAGCTGCAAACTAGTATATCTAAAACTTAGAAATATTGCCAGCCACTCTATTTGTCCATCGATCTTGTTATGTATATGTGTCATGAGTCACGTGTTCTGTGTCAGTGTGTGTGTGTGTGTGTGTGTGTGTGTGTGTGTGTGTGTGTGTGTGTGTGTGTGTGTGTGTGTGTGTGTGTGTGTGTGTGTGTGTGTGTGTGTGTGTGTGTGTGTGTGTGTGTGTGTGTGTGTGTGTGTGTGTGTGTGTGTGTGTGTGTGTGTGTGTGTGTGTGTGTGTGTGTGTGTGTGTGTGTGTGTGTGTGTGTGTGTGTGTGTGTGTGTGTGTGTGTCCGTGCGTGCGCACGTGTGTGTGGTGTATGTGTGCGTGCGCATGTTTGTGTTGTGTGCGTGTGCTGCGTTCATGTAGGCCCCTATATGAGTGGATATATGCATGGTGTGTGGGTGTGTATGTGTGTCAGTGTGTGTGTGTGTGTGTGTGCATGCGTGCGCGCGCGCGCGCGCGCGCGCGCGCGTGTGTGTGTGTGTGTGTGTGTGTGTGTGTGTGTGTGTGTGTGTGTGCGTGTGCTGGTTGCGGTGTGTGTATTGTTTTTGTGTGTATATGTTGTTGTGAATATTATGCTGATATTTCATGCTTGTGAATTGTGTGACAATGCATACGTGTATTAGGCCTATTATAAGTAGTAGTAGTAGTAGTAGTAGTAGTAGTAGTAGTAGTAGTAGTAGTAGTAGTAGTAGTAGTAGTAGTAGTAGTAGTTACAGCAGTTGTTGGTTGCTGATTGATATACATGTGCATTTTTACCGGCCAAACGAAGTCTGACCGCTATTGTTTTGTCTGCTCATGTTATTGGATTTTTGTTTCATGTTTTTATTCCATTTCAATTTTGTGCAAAGCACCCTACATAGTAGGATGGGCGCTATATAAATTTTCCTCATTATTTATTATTATTAATGTAAGTGGTGACCTAATCAATGTATATAAAGTTTTGAATGGTCCTGACAATACTAACAAAAGTTTGTTCCAGATTTCAATTTTTTCAAAGACTATAAATCATGAATTAAAAATACTAACACAGTATAGTAGAACTAATATCAGGAGACACTTTTTCAGTAACAGATCAGTGACTAACTATTGGAACGCACTTCCTGCTCAGACAAAACTTGCACCTGATACTAACAAATTGAAAAACCTCCTGGACAAAGACCCAAACCTTAGTAAATTAAAATACCAGTATGACTAATAGTAATAGTCTACCAAAACCGTCACACTGTGCCAACTCCAAAAAAAAAAGAAAAAGAAAAGAAAAGAAAAGACGCTTGAGAGGCCGCGAGGCCTAGTCGTCTTAATATACCTGACCTGACCTGACCTACCATTTCTAGGCCCTATTCTCCACATCCCTCCCTGTCCGCTCTTTTTCACAGGTCTGTCTTACCCCCGCCCCCACATCTTCATCTGACTCGGGTACATATTATATGGTTGTGCGTATGTGACAACACACTGACATGACACACACCACATACACGCGCGCGCGCACACACACAAACACACACAC
>CM065688.1:31840020-31865020 GCA_017654935.2 Phymorhynchus buccinoides
TTGCACATCATTAAAATACACACAAAATGTAAGTGATAAAATTCACTTCAGATATTATTTTGCCCCACACTCACATAGATGTTGCATGATTTGATGCTGGCTGCTTTGACTATGTTTGGTTTTATCTGGGCCATATTTCTATTTTTGGCTTATAATTAAGATTTTAAAAAATGTGCGTTTTTCTTTATTGCCTTTTACAACATTGTTCAGTAAAGCAATGGCAATCAAGTTATTTGGTCACTGAAAGAAAAGAAAAACCATTGTATACAATAACCCTGCCTGATTCAGAACACACAAAAAACATGATTTAAAAGTTTCTATTATTTTAGGAGTTTGGGGGTGAGGAAGATCAAGTACCGGTAACTGAAAGAGGCAAGAGGCTTATCCATTTTTTTGTTCATTGTTTGACACACCACTTTGAATCTGTGTCATCTATTTAATTAATATCTTCTCCTGATTGTGAGATATTTGCCCTCTAGATCTGTTGACAACAGTATAGCATACTAACTAAAAATAAAAGCGCTATTGTTCTACAAGCTGAAGTCTTTTTTTTTGTCGCCCATTCCGTCTCCTGTCGTACGAGCGCAGATGCGTCATGCTACTAAGAAATAGTTGGGCCCAGCGTGTCCGTCTTCAGCTGGACAAGCTGAAGTTATTCTGGCAGTTTTATCCTCATCAGCAATATCTGATGTAGGTCATTTAACCCCTTCACTGCCAAGCCCGGTTCCGGTTCCGGGGCAACTATTTGCCAAGCCGTTTTAGGTTGCCGAGTCTATCGCAAAACTTTCTGAATAAAAGTGCATATAACCTATTCTTTTCTGAACGGGGATTGAATATACTATCCTTTGAGAACACTCTCACATGCATTCGAACATACTGCGAAAAGCGTATGGATAGAAAACGGGAAACTCTTAGAATAACCCTTTGACGGATATTTCCGTGACGGGGCAGTTTATAGGTTACCGGAAGTTGACGGAAATATCCGTGACGGGGCAGTGAAAAGGTTAACTGACTGCGTCATTGCTGTGCAGGGGTGGTTGTGGACGAGTCCCCTGTGACTCCCCTGTTCCAGACCCAGGTGGATGAGAAGGACCTCCAGGGACGACCCAAGGCGTCTGGCACCTCAACTGCTGAAGGTGAGCAAACTGAACGATTTTGTTGTTGCTGTTTCCCATGAATTCTTATAATATAGTCCACACAAGCCATGAAACAGATGCGTTACTATTATATACTATTGTTGGTGTTTTGCTTCTGTTCCCCAGTTTAAACACTCTGGGGGCACACCCAGTGCCATGTGAACATTTCTCATGGCCTTGGGTGGGAAGATTACGTGTATTGCTGCTTTTAAAGGGCCCCGCCACATGGGCGGCCATACTCTGACTTCAGGTGAACTATTATACTACTATCTTTCTTGTGTTTTGAACACACAAAGAGTCTGCTTTTAAGTCTGGGGGAAAAGTCAATGGTTTTGTTTTTATAAAAGAAAAATGCATTGATGGCCAAAGTTTTAATGAAAAAAACCCGCTAATGACAAGAAAATACAGCACTGTCAAGTCTTGTATTTTTTTAAATCATTAAATTAGATTTTCTAGATGTAAGTATTGAGTAACAATGTGGCCTGAATACTTTATATTGACATCAAAACAAACAAGAAACACCAATTGTTCCGGAGGAGATATTTCAGTGTATTTCACTTTTTTCAATCCATGGACTTTTTTGCAACGTTATGAAATTAGTGTTGTGAATATTATGTAAAGTTATCGAATCCTATCAACCAAATAATTGCCCATTTCACAAGAGACCTCAACAAATTGATAATCTATTTGACAAGATGAATAGGCCCATGCAGCTGCAAATGAAAAATAAAACTGTGTGATAAAATAAAGTCATCCTTATCTACTTTGCCAGACAACAAACTGGTCTCAGCAATCAACAATAGATGAAATCATCTTTCCCATGAGAAAACCAAGTCATTTGTGTCGTTATCTGTTTGACAGGGGACAGACAGTCCTCAGCAACCAGCAGTCGAACCGATGACACAGCCAGCACCATGGACAGAGACCTTAACTCCAGGCAACAGGGCCGTCAGCACAGGAGGAGAAAGAAGAAGAAAGATTTCATCAAACGCAATAAAGAAGTGAGTTCCACAGCATGTACATGTGTCAATTTTCATCCCCATTTGATCAGGTCACAGGATTCTGTTGCCTTGTGTATAAAGATATTACTTCACAACATCAACAGGAAGGATAGATAAATTTGATATGTAAAGCCTTATGAATGTTCACAGTTTATTTGCAGAAATGAAAAGATTAAAAGTTATCATTAATGGAATGTATTAACAATGTGAAATGTGAAGGTGGAAAATTGACTGCAGTACCTTTTGTGAATGTGAAATGTGTTCCATTTCATTTTTAAAAAATCTGATCTGCAACTTGTAAGATAGCGGCATAAAAGTGGATGTTTTGTCGTTATCCTGGCAGCTGGCAGCCAATGCCAATGACATGATTGCCATGACGGACGACGAGAAAAAACGTTTGCAAGAGCTGCTGTCTGATGTGGACGCCTTGCCAGAAATACCTGAAGAGGGACTGAACATAAGCGTGAGTGCTTTAAAACTGGTGTCAAAATTAATAAATCATACATGGATGTCAGCATAAATACGTTAGAACTGGTGGTAAAACTCATTTACATCTAAAGATGGTGTGAATTTCAGGAGTCTTTAGACCGGGTGGTAAAATTAATTTAAAACTTAAAGAGGAAGCAAATTTCTTTGTTAGTACTTTAGCCGAACTGAAAAATGAAACTGATTTTTTTGATTGTAAAGAAGGGTAGAAATGTCGATGACTTCAAATTGTGTATGACTTCAAATTGGTCATGAAATTTATGGACTGTTTATGAGGACTGTAACTCAAAACTTGAGTATTGGACATACGTAAAAATAAAAAAGCAAACAGACAAGTCTTGAAAATGCGTAACTTGCTGAACTGAGAATGCTACATAAGCATACATGTATATATTTTCCTATGGAAAGAACTAGAGTTGACAGACGTGTTGTTTTCCTATTGAGAACACCAAAGTAGACATTACGTTTGTATTTCCTACTGAGAGTACTAAAATACACACACAAATATGCATTTTCCTATGGATTGCAATGAGATCTCCAGTTCTTTGCATTCTCCTAGAGTTTCTCCAGAGTTATTGTTCTTTGAAATTATTCTTTTATTTAGGGAGACAGAAAGGGGCGTAACAATAGGCGCGTGTCGGCATGTCGTCAGATCCTCTTAAAACTCACCTCTTCCAGCAATACCTCTGATTTCTTCCTTGTCCTGTTTCCTGCCTTAAAACTATGTTGTGTGTGTGTGGGACGTGTGCGTGCGTGCGTGTTGTGGCTATGTGCATGTTTGTTTTTTTAATTTTATTTTTATAGTTAATATTGTAGTAGCTTATGATCTATGTATTTATTTAAATAATTGTGAAGCGCCGTGAGCTCAAGAAAGAAAGGGCGCTCTATAAATGTTAGTTATTATTATTATTGAGAGCACTGATGTGTGTGCAGATTGAGGAGAACCCATACCAGGTGGCAATCCACCCCGGGGAGGGTTTCCTGCCCTCCGACAATGAGCTGCGCACGCTGACGGCCATCGACCAGCGCCTGCAGAGCATTATGCCTGAGGAGGATTTCCGCTCCATCGCCAGCAGCTCCCTCAGCCACGCCACGCAGGTCAGAAGGATTTACACCCTCTACCATTTCTGCTGCCTGAATGTGCTATGCATTTCAAGGCCTGTCAGTATTCTGTTTATCGACACTGAAAAACTGGGTGAAGATGTACTGTGAGCATTGTATTGTATTGTATTGTATGAGCATCCATGTGTGTGTGTGTGAGAGAGAGAGAGAGAGAGAGAGAGAGAGAGAGAGAGAGAGAGAGAGAGAGAGAGAGAGTTAAATGGGATGAGATGTTTCTTTATGTTGGAAAGCACTGATCATATTTGTGTGTGTGTGGGGGGGGGGGGGGGGTATTCTTGCTGTTTTAAGTCATGTGGTCACTGTATTAATTTCAATGCTTTTTTGGGGGGGGGGGGGGGGGGGGGGATTCACAACTTTAGCAACTGAACATTCTGTGTCACTGTTATCATCGGCACAACACTTTTTTTTTCCATTTTTTCTTTTTTGGGGGTGGGGGATTTCCTCTTTATGGCTTCATTTGAGTCATGTTTGCAATATGATTTGTTTTCTTTGTTTCTTCTTCTTCATTTGTGTGTTTATTTATTTATTTCACATAACTCACAAGAAAATACTTTCTGTTGCTGCTTTCCGTGGGTCACATCACATGAGCACTGTGGCTTGTTGTTTCACTGGCTCACAGCATCGGCTGTTCACACGAGTGGGAGTACGATCAGAGGTGGATTTTGACTCGTACGGGGAGAAAGCTCTGATGGAGACCAAGGAGGAGAGGGAGTTGAAGGCCTCCCTGAAAACCATTGAGGACCAGCTGGTTACCTTTCAGAACACTGAGGCCAACCAGGTATCTCTCTTACACCTGCATGTTTGTAGCGCTATATGCTCTAAGTTGACATGAATGACTGAAACAGAATTGAAGGTATGTATCAGAAATGTGTTGGAGTCGGCACGCTTTTGTGTCTCCACTGCTTCACTGCATTGTTTTCAACTGCTTTAACCCTTTCAGCGCCAATGTCGACTTTTGTCACCACATTGGTTTTACACCCATGTCACTAGAGGGCATCAGATCAGAGCCTGTTGTCTGGAGACCCTGTTTTCTTGATTTGGGGAGGTAGGGATGGGCCTGATGTTACATGTCACATAGGAATTCTCAATATTGCAGAGATTTTTTTTTCTCTACCCAGTTAGGTTTACGGGTATTTTGTGGCCGAAAAATGGCTGGCGGTGAAAGGGTTAAGCATTTTGTTTTTCATATATGTAAACACAGTGTTCACATAAATGGGTTTCTATTGCCATTTTACATTCTGCTTTGTTTTACAGCTTCCTAAAGCAACAGAAAGAAAACCATGAGATTATTACAGATTGCTCAAAACGAACAATGACTTTAACACTGAATATGGTCTATAGTAAAAGCTGCATAAACTTTTTAAACATTGATAATAAAAATTGTTACTAAATGTTACATGTCCATTGCAATGCAGCCTTTCATCCGATGTTTGATTTCACGATTATTATTACAATTTCAAATGCCAGTAACCTATATCCCATCCCAATTGTGGCCCGTAATTGATAAACTACATGATGCAAGTAAGCTATTCTTTCAGGCTGACACTCCACCTCTGACAGAGCAACAACTGGACAGCCTGTTGGATGACTGTGTTCGATCCCTGTCACGAGTGTCCATGCCAGCGGACACACCAGAATCAGTGGACTCTGCCAGGTCAGCTTTTCATTGTTGGTTTTATTTTATTATTATTATTCCATGGTAAAGATAAATAAACAAAACCCAGCTTCCCATCTTTGTTCAGTTTCTGACGATTTGCTTGTTGCAACATGGGTTTTTTTTAAATTTATCAAGATGTCACATAAAAGCAACCGTTCACTCACCAGAAGTCTAACAGAATGGTCTGTAGAGGAAGGAAAAAATAGAAAAGATGGAAAAGAAAAATCAAAGGCGTTCCCTCGCAGAACTAAAGATCATATGAAAGATCTTCTAGAAGACTGAGTTCCATTAACAAAAAGTATATGTTCAAAGGCCCCCTCAAATTCTACATACTTCTTTGGGACAACATCCAAACCATCGTCTTACTAACTTTTTAATTGCCAGTTGTTTTTTAAACGTACCGGTACCTATGTGTACAAAGATCACTTTCACACTTACACAGGCATTCACACACCAGTTTTGACTTCTGAATTGTTGTTTCTTTCCCTCGTCATTCAGGAGTCTGGAGTCTGCCCAAGCCCAGCTGATGCTGCACCCACTTCTGAATTGTTTCTTTCCCTCGTCATTCAGGAGTCTGGAGTCTGCCCAAGCCCAGCTGATGCTGCACCCTCCCACTTCTGAATTGTTTCTTTCCCTCGTCATTCAGGAGTCTGGAGTCTGCCCAAGCCCAGCTGATGCTGCACCCTCCCACTTCTGAATTGTTGTTTCTTTCCCTCGTCATTCAGGAGTCTGGAGTCTGTCCAAGCCCAGCTGATGCTGCACCCTCCCACTTCTGAATTGTTGTTTCTTTCCCTCGTCATTCAGGAGTCTGGAGTCTGCCCGAGCCCAGCTGATGCTGCACCCTCCCACTTCTGAATTGTTTCTTTCCCTCGTCATTCAGGAGTCTGGAGTCTGTCCAAGCCCAGCTGATGCTGCACCCTCCCACTTCTGAATTGTTGTTTCTTTCCCTCGTCATTCAGGAGTCTGGAATCTGCCCGAGCCCAGCTGATGCTGCACCCTCCCACTTCTGAATTGTTTCTTTCCCTCGTCATTCAGGAGTCTGGAGTCTGCCCGAGCCCAGCTGATGCTGCACCCTCCCAGGCTGAGCGATGAAACGCTGCAGAAGCTGCTGTCCGAGGCCCACTTCCCCCTGTCCTCACACCTGCTGGCACTGCAGGATGACGACAGCAAAAGTGCCAGTAAGTCAGCGCAATGCTTGGTCATCAGTCAGTGCCACCAAAAAGCCTGAATATACAAAGAGCTCGCACTCCGCAGCTGACTGAAGCTGGGTTTGTTTTACTCCCACCCTTTCATCTACAATACAGCTGGGGATCATTGTGAACTCACTCACTGCCTACAACAACACTAACACTTCCCACCTTCCACCTTTTCACCTTCCAGGTGGGAAGTGAGAAAGTTGGCTTCATTCTTTGCAAGGTTTGTAGGCTGCAAAGTTATCACCCTTTGTAACATTTAGGCTTTTTGGTGCCACTGAAGTGAACCTGGAGGAGAGTGTGTGTGAATGCGACTAAAGGTCATATGCAGATATTCCAACACTGCATATTTATCCTGTAAAAATACTACGTCCTTATTGCAAAATTGTTTTTGCTAATTCTTGGATGCAAACGTTTTCAGTCAACAACATTTGTCAAACAGTGTCCTTTTTTTTCAGCTGTTACAAATGACAATTAGATGTTTTTCTGGCCCACCAGGCCACCTTTCAAAGAAACAAAAAATAAGGAAAGAAGTGCACATCTGTGATTTGAACCATTCAAGTAAACATTTGTTTTGGGTCTTTCTAGAACCTTTTTATGGAAGAATTTGGTTTAGAAAAAAATCTTCCAAAAACAGAATTTGCATTTGAACAAGTCAACTTTACATGCACAAATGTAGACTCATTACTATGCTGTCTATTGTTTTCATGCATGTAGAATGGCGAAAAAGAAAAGCTTTCTTACAATGATAAAAAACCCATCAAACCTGATCATCTATGCTTTGTCAGATGGAGATGAGGGTGGTGCGATTCGAGCAGAGACCTGGAAAGCCATAGCAGAAGCAAATCTCAGCGGGGATGAAGATGAAAGGAACAGTATGGCCTCAAACAACAACGCAGCTATCGCCAACCACACCCTAATCCAACAGTCAACCGTCCATCCTCAACCCTCCATGTCAGACCCTTCCTTCCAGGCCACCCAGTCTCGAAGAGCTGCCTTCAACCTGTACGGCTCCCAGTCCTTGGACTCTGATGGGCGCGAGAGTCGAGTCAGCCTGCCGGAGATCTGCGCCAGTCCTCTGATCAACATGCCCCAGGGGAACCCCACGGCTGTGCCCAACAATCAGAGCGAGAGGGGTGGAGCCCGCGGCACCCGTTCTCTGGACAACATGGTGCACAACGATCTGTCCAGGGACCACCCCCTGTCGGGCACCCCCCTCATGGTGGAGGATGTGGGGGGACAGGACTACAGCACCCCCACTCCTCAGCCCCCTCCTCTGTCTGACAGGAGGTCAGCGCCGCGCCTCAACAGAAGGTCTTCGTCAGAAGTGAAAGACACAGACCACTGAAAGGAACAACGCTTGGGAATGACTCCCGACTGTTTTACCGTTTGAAGATATTGTATAGAAGACTTCTTTGCTTAGCACATTCTACCCCATCCATGCAGCCGCATTTATCTTCCCTGGCCCAGCTGTACAGAGAGCTTTGAGCATAACGATAAAAAATGTTTAGAAAAATTGCTATTACTTTGCAACAATTCACTGTATTGCTTTAACATTTTTAAAGTTATTGGCAAATGCATGTTTTAAAAGTTTACAAAGTTTCATGGAATTTGAAATGCGGCTTGTAGTTCTAAAAATAACTCTTTTACACAAAAAACAGTAATATAGAAAAGGCTTGTTCTTTATGCAATGATCGAAAGTAGAGCTTTCTACTTCACCTACATTCGCTAAAAACTTGATACAGTCGCTATTTTTGTCATTGTGATAGTCTTAAACTAATAAAAAAATTAATAAATTATTTGACATTTCATTACTAAGACATAATAGATATTAACCCATCATCGAAAAAAATCGGTAAAGATATGAAAAATCTGCTCCAAAATCGATAAAATCTAAGCATGACCAGAAAGGAAGTGTACCCTGTAAACAGGCTAAAGCTACCAAAGTGAACAATTTGAGGATGAGAACCAAGCTAGATACTTCAGTTTGAAGATGGGTTTGTATAACGAGTTTATCTTGTAAACGGGCAGATATGGTTGACGTGAGTTTACGAGTATACAGGTAGAATGAGTTAAGAACTTAAGTCAAGTGAAGAGCATGCTACACAAGTGTAAAGTGACGTTATTTTATTCACAAGAGACAAAACAAAACTACCGTTTCAGTTTTTTGTTGCTTAGTCTGTTTCAGTTTTTTGTTGCTTGTTCCAGTGACGTTGCAGTCTGTTTCAGTTTTTTGTTGCTTGTTCCAGTGACGTTGCAGTCTGTTTCAGTTTTTTGTTGCTTCTTCCAGTGACGTTGCAGTCTGTTTCAGTTTTTTGTTGCTTGTTCCAGTGACGTTGCAGTCTGTTTCAGTTTTTTGTTGCTTGTTCCAGTGACGTTGCAGTCTGTTTCAGTTTTTTGTTGCTTGTTCCAGTGACGTTGCAGTCTGTTTCAATTTTTTGTTGCTTGTTTGACGTTGCAGTCTGTTTCAGTTTTTGTTTGTTCCAGTGACGTTGCAGTCTGTTTCAGTTTTTTTGTTGCTTGTTCCAGTGACGTTGCAGTCTGTCTTCTTCCAGTGACGTTGCAGTCTGTTTTTTTGTTGCTTGTTCCAGTGACGTTGCAGTCTGTTTCAGTTTTTGTTGCTTGTTCCAGTGACGTTGCAGTCTGTTTCAGTTTTTTGTTGCTAGTTCCAGTGACGTTGCAGTCTGTTTCAATTTGTTGTTGCTTCAGTAGTTTTGTTTTGTCTCTTGTGAATAAAATAACGTCACTTTACACTTGTCGTGTAGTTGGTGTATGTTCCAGTGACGTTGCAGTCTGTTTCAGTGTTTTTTTAAGAGCTTGCTGTTCATTTGCAGTAATGATTATCATAATTTATTTTGTGTCAATGTGAAGCTGAAATATGAATTGAATTTCCATGTCAACAACAAATACACACACTTATTTTATCTATAAGGGATTTTGAATTAATTATTAAAACTAAATTAATGGATTGAGATATTTTGTTCCAATCTTATTTATTTGCTTCCTTATTTTACAGGCTTCCTACCTTGGCCATTTCAGTGGACCTTTATTGCAATCTGACCCGCTAAGGTTCAGTAAGAATAAAGGGTTTTGTTTGAAACCAAAATGTGCAGCTTTTGTTCAAACAGTGATTCTTATCTACTAGGCCTAAGACATTCCTATAGACTGCAAGTGATGGTACATTAATTAACTCACTCTCTGGTATCCTTTACAGTTGTTAAACTACTAACCATAAAACAAATTTGATTAGTAGATGCAAGTCAATTTTGCTGTTGTTGATGTATCCTGGCTAAAAGACTCCAGGGATCAAATCCCAACAGCGGAAGCACTTGAACACTATGGTACAAATGCATCAACTAGGGATGAGAACATTACGTATGTGACCATTTCTTTTATTACCCCGCCACATGGGCGGCCACACTCCATCTTCGGGGGATTTTGGAGACTGATGTTATGCTAGGAGCTTGTCATGGCGAAAGACAATCCACGCATAACTATGCATAGCATAACAACATTTTTATGTAGCCTTGGTGTTCTGTCAATTGGTCTGACAGCCTTAAGCCAAGGCGGAAGTCAATTTAAGAATTCATTTGAGCACTGGCAAACAATTTTTTTATGAATTTATCTTTCCTCAGTTTTCACATGTGTAAAAAATAAATCTTTGTGTGTTTATGTGTGTGTGCATTTAGTAAGACCATGTTTGTTATTTTGGAAAGGTGCTGAACTGTGATATTTAACTGAAGATAGTATAAAAAACAAGCTTTTCATAAACATATCATTGTATAAAATTAAAAAACATTCCAAGGTTGAAAGCAAGTGCAAACATTTCATACTTTTTCATCATTTTATAAAATTAATTACAATTAGATTTTGCATTATCTTAAGCACTCTGTCTTTAACTTAAATGTGCCGATATTGCAGCCTAAAAAAACCCTTATTTGTTTGTTGCTGTTGTTTGGTTTTCTTTTTGTATTGTTTCTTAATTTAATTTAAAGATCAACTGGAAAACTGTTGCATTGAGGCTTTATACTACTCCTTGCCGACACAAAAGGGCAATAATTTTAGGCCCGAACTGCCGATGCCCCCTGGTGACGAGTCAGGAGCAGATAATTTTCTATGCCTATATACTACTAGTTCCTGACAGGCAAGGGCGATAATCTTAAGTAGGGGGCGTTCGCATCTCGGGTCAAGAGACAGGGACAGAGAATTTTCAGTATAAAGCCTCATTCAATTTCTTATGTGAGAAAAGAAAAGTAATAGAAAAATATCTATTTTAACTGAACTTTGAAGGTAGAAATGATGCAAACCCCTATAGAGAACTGATCTGGGTCTGTATTCACGTTGAGATAGCATGAGACTTAGCATGATGCTAACTTAGAAGCTCTTCCAATGTCCTATAGGATTTAATAGGACTTTTGGAAGAGCTTCTAAGTTAGCATGATGCTAAGTCTCATGCTATCTCAACGTGAATACAGGCCCAGGGACGGTATTCATGTCGAGATAGCATGAGACTTAGCATGATGCTAACTTAGAAGCTCTTCCAAAAGTCCTATTAAATCCTATAGGACATTGGAAGAGCTTCTAAGTTAGCATCATGCTAAGTCTCATGCTATCTCGACATGAATACCGTCCCTGGTTTCTAATTTATTATTTTTAATAAGTATTATTATTATTTCTTATATATCAACATGAGGCATAATGGTAATATTTGTGTGGAAGGAAATTTTGAGAGAAGCATGAATAATGTCAAGAAGAGATTCAATATTAATATATCATAGTGAAGCTAAGCGCATCATGATACAACCCACTGCAAAAAATAAAAATACAGGGACTTACATTGCATGTATGTTGATGTTGACTGTATGCCGATCTAAATTGTGAATTTGTGTCCAGTTGCAAATCCGTCCATTAGTGATGTGTTGCGAGTACTCGCTGCTGACAGAGTTTATCTTGACATACATTCCATCCTGTCCCTCTTGAATTTTGTACACACTAGTCTTTGAGAAGCTTCTTGAACCAAAAATATGATAAATAAACAGCAATGCGTAGCTCTTGTTTGTTAACTTGTTTTGAGGCTGAAATGATGTCCACGCTTTAATTCTTTTGGCACCATGTCTTTTATGGCATTCTTGGTTGCCCGTTGCATCTCAACCGACAAGAGGGGGATAACTATTTTTTTCAAGTGTGCATGTATTACTTTAATGGAAGAAACAGTGACATAAGCTCTAAAAATAAACAAACACATGGCAGGGTACTTGGAAATGAATGTCTTTGCATTTAGTGGGACTGTAGAGTGATGTCTTTGGCAAATGTTACATTCGCCCCGCCCCCATGGTGCTAAAAGAGCTGGGGCTTTTTAAATGCATGCAAATAAACAAATACATACATTGCACAAGCACATGAACGCAACAATAAGCATGTTCACAACTCCATTCAAGACTCCTGAATTGTTTCTCATTTTTCATTCCACTTCTTTTATTGAGTTCACGATCCACTTTGCCACAAAACAAACCCATTACAAATGGAAAACCACCCACGGCATCAATGTTCTTATTTTTGTCTGCTTCATTTCTCACCATATTTTTTATGTTGTTATAAGGAGAAGAGAGGCAACCCCAAATACCAGTATACCTACATTTTCATCAACACATATAAATATGTATAAACGAATGTGTAGGAGCACATTTAACACAGAAAGAAATACACATACACACATGCGCGCGCGCATTCTCACACTCTATCAAACATACACATTTTCAAAACCCACTCCGCACCCCACCCCCATCCTCTCTCTCTCTGTATCTCACGTGCACATAGAAACACACACAGACACATTCATTCTCTCTCTCTCTCTCTATCAAATATACACACATTTTCAAAGCCCACCCTACATCCCACCCCTATTTCTATCTCTGTATCTCTCTCTCTCTCTCTGTCACACACACACACACAAATGCTGTGTTCACAATGTACCCCACCCATCAAAGCAGACCAAAACATCTGACAGTAAACAGTCCATAGTGCAATGACAAAGCACTGCAACTTGTCACTCCACAGTCTCCATCTCATGACGTGATCTGCAGCTGTTGCAGCTGGTCCAGCACAGACTGCAGCTCCTCATCCAGGCTCTGGCAGGTGGTGCTCAGCGGCTCGCCTAGCTCCTTGGTCGCCGGGTCTGTGTGCTTCAACTGAAACACCAACACACACAACAGTTGCAGACATTGCAGCCACCCAATAAACTGATCAAAAGGGTGGTTAATTCATTCGCATCGCAATTATTTTGAATTATTAAAAAAACCTCACAAATCACTCTAGTCATACACACAAACAAAACATACATAAACAAAAGTTGAAATGAAGGAAGATTACAGGTTTTTACTTCAGGTTTAGACATAGGGAAGTGGTAGATCAGACTTTTTTTATACATACTTTATATAAAAAAACTCTACACCGATTGGTTACCCCACAACAAACCACTACAAAAGCAAGGTCAGAGGCAACATTGTGGTCTAAGTTTAGAAGTGACCAAGGTATGGTGTGCACACAGTTACTTCCCTTGAAGCAAATGCATCAAATTGACAGCTACTTATTAATTCTGGACATATATCTCCGGAATGACTTGAATGAGTTAAACAAACATTGAAAAAGTGAGGCAAGGAGAGGAGATAGAGAAATGAATAAGGAGAGGATGATGTGGTGTCCTAAGCAACCTAATTAATGAATGGAGTTCCCTCCCCTTATTGATTTCTCTGATCAAGTGTCTGGAGAACTTTGCGAGGTGGCTGTTACACTGAAGACTCGTTTAGAAGGAAGTAACTGGAAACTGAGTGAGTGAAAGCGTCCTGGTTTATGGAATGTCCAAGATTGTCTGTCAGGCAGACTTCCAATTTACTGTGAACGAGTTTTCATACTCAAGGATACTTTTTTTAAAAGCACCACTAACTACACATTATGGCTGCATCAAATACACCAGTTTTACATTTCTCCTCCCACTTCTCCCTTTCCTTTTCACACATAAATTATGGTCACCAACATTTATGTAATGTATTCTGTCTTTGAAAAATCGAGAGACAAAAATTTAGATTCAGCTCAGTTTTTTGTTGTTTTATTAACAAAAAATTCCCCCTTATTTTCTGTCAACATTTGTTCGTCAATAGGGCATTTGCCACGATAGTTCGTTCTCTATACTAGACTACCAATTTGCCCGCACTCGTTCTGCCCGAGTTACGCTGACCTTTCTAATTCAACTTGGTGAATTTCAAGGTCGTCCTCACGTGGCAAATGCCCTATTCCACAGCTGCTATCAATCCACATAAGTGCACAAAAATACACAGCTGAATTCATGTTTAAATGTTCATAAAATCAACAAGTCCCATCTTTTTAGTATCAAGGAAAGCATGTCCAAAAAGGATCACAACACTCACCCTTATTGCAGAGACAACTCCTTTGAGGGAAAACTTGGCTTTGGTCAGGAGTTGAATGGCTTTCTGGGAGTCCTCCGCCTTCTCCACGCATGACTTGTAGGCTGGAAAGGGAGAGCAGAGTCCAGCAAATAGGAAATAAATGCCAGTACAGTCAAACCTCTAGTATAAGACCCTCCGTTAAAAGACCTCCTCTCATTTAAGACTGATTTTTTTTGGAACAGATTAATGTAGCTTACTATATGTAGGTATTCCAAAGCCCTGCCTTGCAGCTGTGACAAACTGCCCAGAATGCCGATTTTTGCTTGTTTTCAACTTTCATTTTTCCCTTCCTGAATGAAAATTATGAATAAAAACTCATACCAAATTGTACTTCTGTCTTTTGTGGTTCTATTGGTGTGCTTTTTATTCTTGTGTATGATGTGTTATTATTTTAAAACATTTGTTGAAAATACCAACCGTATTGGAGTTTTTGGCCGCCGACAAGCCTTCTGACTAAGGCCGTCGGCACCCCCCGGCACTTCATGGCTTTGGATGAGCCTGCCCATTTACTCAATATTAACTAAAGTGGTTCTATCTAAAAGGAAATTGAATGCTCTTTAAAACCATGTACTTTTTGAAAGGGTGGGGTAATGTTAAGCTGGTTAAAATTTAGTTCAAACTTTTCAAAGTAAAATTTCTGATCGAAAATGACAACATTTTTGCGTGAAAGTTACACCGATCGAAAGCTTGAGGTTTTCTCTTCCCGACGAAAATGGTGTTTTACGTCCTCTTGGTCTGAATCAGACACATATGGGACATTTGTAAATACAAATATGGTGGGAACAATACTGGAGGCAATGCCCGGAGGCAGTACGAAACCAGTAAAGTCCCGAGTTTTTATTATATTTTCTCTTCCCGTGACGACATGTTCTATTTGTATCCGACCAATGGGCAGGCTCAACCACGAGCCCAAACTCCGCGAAGCGCGTGACCTCATTCAGCCATTTACAACTGGCCGACAAAAATGGCGCACGCACGACAACGCTAACAGAGGTTCAGTTTCATCGCGAAAATATTGCCCATCTTGAAATTATCTACGATATTGATTCCATGCTAGGTGAGTATTGCTGTTTAAGATTATATTCGTGCATTTTTTATGCATATATGATGATGTAAAGTTTTGTATTTCCGTAAAACATGACATCGTTCTTGAGCTAGAAATCAAATCTTTGACACGGCGAGCAGTCGAGTACTATCGAAGCCGAGCTAATTTTTTCTCATCATGTAAACCGATCATAACCATTATAGATGTTTTGGAAAAAGCCTATTATTAACGCTTAAAGATGTAATTAGGAATAAAATTGAAAGATTTTAAAGAAATCGATCAAAATGTGAGATCACGTGATGTTGAAAAAATGGTCTGTCTGACTAGTTAGACTGAGTGACTTCCCTTGGCAATATTCGATTCTGTTTTTCGATCGGCCTAGGCCTAGGATCAGAATTATATTTCCTCGTTTTTTGCCCAATACTTATTCAAATCAGTAATTGTTTTGGTTAAAATTATTGCGCTTCTAGACTTCTGCATGTATTTTGCAAAAGATTCAACTGTTTGTTTCTGAATTGAAAACCTTTAGTCAGTAAAGTGAAGCATCTTCAACTTCAAGTTCAACCCAGATTCTGAGATAGAGAGGAATATCATGCTAGGCCTAAGTAAACGTTGTCTTGGCCTAGACCTACGGCTACCAACAAAATCGAAACTAGTTAATGCTAAGCAAAACTACAAAAAACAGTCAATTGTTCTCAATATTGTGTTTCATTAACAATGAACAGATACTGGAGAATGCACACACACTAACAATACATTGAATGATTGATAAAGGTCTGCTGTTTCTCATTCACAAACATGAGATTTTGATTTCTGCACGCTTTATTTTACACACACACACACACACTACAAGGAACTTAACTCAAGCACCTAGCAACCCAATAATAAACATACAATTAAAGACCCAACAACACACAGTGCATGTGGATGTACCTGAATTAAGACAATTTGATGCAGTTTCAGGCAACTGACTTCCTAAAACTCTCTCTCTCTCTCTCTCTCTCTCTGCAGGCATGGGAATTGTCCGCGAAATTTTTTTTAAAGGCAAACTTTAAGTTACTAAATACTTCAATTTTTATATTATATTTTAATGCTGTAAAAATGGGGGGGCTGGGGGGGGGGCTTTTCAGATTTTTTTGTCTCTGACAATTCCCATGCCTGCTCTCTCTCTCTCGCGCGCACACACACACACACTAAGGGGGAGAGAGAGACTAAATTTTATATATGCGCTTAAAATTTTAAAAACGAAGTTCAACAAAGACATAATATAATTATAATAATTTTATTAATAGCTCACACACATGCAAATATGCATGCACATACGCACATAACCTTTCTCTCGTTCTGTGTGTGCGACTAAATTAATACAATGTTCTATTGCATTGCCTGACCTAGGGCCCAACATCCATGGTCGTCAACGACTGACAGGAGGTCAACTACCACCTGATGTGATTCATAATCACCGTACTGGGAGTGGGCCAATTAGTTTTCAAATAAATTTTGGAGATTCGTTTCAGATTATTTAAATATTAGCTTCATTTTACTTTGTCTTTGAAAAAAAAGATGGGAAAATTATATTTCAGGTGGGGAAAAAAAATTGGACTGTGGATTGAAGGTTGTTTTTTCCCTCAAGTTTAAATTCATGTAAGGACTTCACAACAGAATCTTAACGCAAAGCACTTGTGGTGTCTTGCTTAGTTGCTAAAGATGAAAATATATGGAAGTATTCATTTCGGAAAATAAAAGTTAAATCAAAGAACTGACGCATATATTCTGTTTTATTATGTTGCAGGTGGCGAAATGGTTCCAAGATCTGATTCCTGCTTCCGGGTTTCCACCTGAATGTGCCAGGAACCTCTCAGGACTGAGGGAAACTCACCTGTCAAAGCATTGCTTGCCAAAGAATTTGACGTTGTCATTTTGAATAATGCATTACGGCATAACTCAATCAAGTCTATGTGCATCATGCAAAAATATTTGTTTTTTGTTCCTTGTTGTATTGTTGTCCGCCAGCTAGTGAATGATCACTTGACGTCACGCGCTGCACGCCTTTTTGGCAATTGTTTGAGCATGCCCATTGGTCGGATAAAAATAGAACATGTTGTCACGGGAAGAGGAAACCCCAAGCTTTCGATCGGTGTAACTTTTATGCAAAAATGTTATTTTCGATAAGACATTTTATTTTGAACAGTTTGAACTAAATTTTAACCAGCTTAACATTGCCCCACCCTTTCAAAAAGTACATGGTTTTAAAGAGCATTCAATTTTCTTTTAGATAGAACCATTTTAGTTAATATTGAGTAAAGGGGCACGCTCATCCAAAGCCATGAAGTGCCGGGGGGTGCCGACGGCCTTAGTCTGAAGGCTCTGGCGGTGGCCAAAATCTCCAATACGGTTGGTATTTTCAACAAATATTTAAAAATAATAACACATCATACACAAGAATAAAAAGCACACCAATAAAACCACAAAAGACAGAAGTACAATTTGGTATGAGTTTTTATTCATAATTTTCATTCAGGAAAAAAAAAAAAGAAAGTTGAAAATGTGAAAAAATTACAAATTTGAATATTTTTGTTAAAAAAAGCATAAATTTTTTAAATGTTTTGTAAATTTAGCACTTTTACTTGTTTTCAGAGTAGAGGACATTAAAAACTTGACAATTTGGTATAAAGGGCAACTCAGTAGCATTAAAAATGAAAAAGTTATAGCAATTTGAAAAACCTTCAAAATTGATCCTTTTTGGCCAGGCGCTCAAATTCGATGATGTACCATTTTCATTGAACCAGTATGATGTAACTATCACAAACAGAGTTCTGAAAAAAATTGAGCATAATCTCTTTATCACTATAAAGTTGTAATCAAGATTTTGTAGTTATGGTACTGAAAACAACTGTGTACCAGACCTTTGAAATACCCCCATTGTGCGATTTTGTTCCAAGAATCTGTGGAAATAACTTAATTTTTGACCGAGTTTGGAGATTTACAACTTTTTTTGTAAAGCATTTGATGTCAACAAATTTTGTGTGTTTGATTACCAGTATATAAAGATTAAAAACCAAAACTTTGAGATCTCTGTGACTTTATGTTTTTTTGCTGTGTGTGAGTGAAAATGGCACAAAAATGTTGCCGAAAAATTTTCTAAGTCCAAAAATCACATAAAACGTCATAACTTTTTTTTTTTTTACCACACAGACTTGTTTTTGGTATCACATTAATCAGGATCAAAAGATCTATCAAACTGTAGCAACAGACAATGTGTAGCATGTATTATTGAAAACCCCTTTGGAATACCTACTATATGTTATGTATAAAACTGACCTCTGTTATAAGACCCCTCCAATTTAAGACCTATTTTTTCTGACTTTTTGAAAGTCTTAAAATAGAGGTCTGACTGTATTACAGTATCTCCAGAATCGACACACTATCTGTACATTTAGTATATGTCTCATGTGTACCTGTTCCAGGTCAGAGCACGTTAAACACATTCTCTTAATTTTATTCAACTGGTAAATATTAAAAAACAATGAAGTTGCTCGAATCGCACGCACACAACCCACGCCACGCCATGCCCAGGCATTGGAATAGTCTGAAGTCCAATCCTCTGAAAACTGCGGTAAATTGGCCATCAAGGCCCTAGACTGAAGAGGGACAACACTGAAATCAGTTTCCAACATGTCCGAAAAGGCTTAATACGGTGAGAAATCACATTAAAACTGATATTTAACAGAAAAATAAACCTGAATAAAAAGTCAAAACCTCTAACAGCAGAAGCCAATCCTCTGTTAAAAATTCTTAATCCTCTGAAATTTGCAAATCCTCTGACAATTCTGATGCCTGCATGCCACACCCACACGTACTGATGTACAGGCCTACCTCTGGTGAGTTCCAGGGCCTGCTTGGCCACCTTCTCACAGTCCTCGGGCAGCCTGTCCCAGTCAGGGTTCTGTGTCAGGCACCGGTGGGACTTCTGCAGGAACTCGGCCGCCTGTGGCCACAGGTACATGCAACGTTTGAACACACTTCACGCTGAAGTCCTCGCTGAACTTTACATGCTCACCTGTGCTAACCCATACAAGCTAACCCAAGAGACCATGATGTACAGGGAATAATGCACAGATGATGTGATCAATGAAAACAGAAAAAGAAAGAAAAATAATTAACCCTTTCGCCGCCAGCCTTTTTCCAGCAAAAAAAGACAAACATTTAAAGTTAACTGGGTAGAGAAAAAAAAAGTATCTGCAACATGCATAACAGGCCTATCCTTACCTCCCAAAATTAAGAAAATAGGGTTTTCGGATAACAGGCCCTGATATGATGCCTTTTTGTGACATGGGTGTTAAACCTTTGTGGTGCATAAATGCGACATTGGCGGTGAGAGAGTCAAGGAGTTATCCGATGCCTGAGTAAGCCTTTTAACTTATCATAGTCTTGTAATGTATGTCATGAAAAAAAAAGAAGATAATATTTTCCATGGAAAAAGAAAAATTGAAGCAAAAGAGAAAGGATTGTTACCTTTTCCAGGTCTGCTGGGTGACCTGGAGCTTCCAGTGAACACAGGTCGGCGTAGAGTTTCCACGTGTCTGTGTCCCCGGTCATCTGTTAGTCAAACACTTCACATTATTCGCTAACCCACTCAAAAATGCTTAGATACATAAAAGTCAATTGTCAAAGCAAAAAGCAATTCAATTTCAACAATATTGTGTAGAAGCTGCTGAGGAAGGATATGTTCGTAAGCGACAGCCACATGTTCATCTCTAAAGACCAGACTTCCCTTTTCATTCTTTTCTTTTCTTTTTCAATATGGAGAACATCCAGCAATTTGTGTGAGGGTGTGTGGGTTGTTTTCTAAGAATCTAGCAGATGAATCAGACCTGTCAACATGCTGTCACACACCTATTTCTACATCCCTTTGCGTCTGGATATGAAGGGGAAACAATCTGCGAAAAAATGTTTGTCATAAAAAGGTTTTAACTCATTCAAGTCGTTCCGGCCATATATGGCTGGAATTAATAGATAGCTGTCAATATGATGCATTTGCTTCAAGGGAAGTAAATCTTTGTGCACACCATACCTTGGTCACTTCTAAACTCGCTTCGCTTCCTTATACCAAATTTTGCCTCTGACCTTGCTTTTGTAGTGGTTTGTTGTAGGGGAATCAATCGGTGCAGACAGTTTTTCTATATAAAGTCTATATATAAAAGAGTCTGATCTACCACTTCCCTACGTCTAAACCTGAAGTAAAAACCTGTAATCTTCTTTCAATTCTCCTTTTGTTTATGTACGCTTTGTTTGTGTGTATGGCTGGAGTGATTTATGAGGTTTTTTAATAATTCAAAATCGTTGCGATGCGAATGAGTTAATAGGGTTCCATTGCATAACAAAAATCAAAATCACCACAATAAGTATTTTGTTAACGCTTTTGCCGCCAGCCATTTTTCAGCCAAAATATACAATTAAACTTACCTGGGTAAAGAAAAAAAAAATCTGCAGTATTGTGAATTCCTCTGTGACATGTATAACATTAGACCTATCCTTAACTCCCAAAATTAAAAAAAAGTATGATCTTCGGATAACAGGCCTTGATTTCATGACTTTTAGTGACATGGGTATTAAACCATCGAGGTGCATAAATGCGACATTGGCGGTGAAAGGGTTAAATCTCTGTGCTGTCTTCACCTGTGCGGTGATGCGACCAAAGAGCTGCAGCATTTTGGGCAGAAGTCTGATGGCAGGATGTCCTCCTACGTCCTCCATGTTGTTCACAACCGCCTTCACCAGAATGCCCAGCACCTGAAAGGGATTTGCACAAATCAGTCAAGGTTTTATTCAATTCTTTGTCAGTTTCATTTGTTTAAGATTTAAGAATAGGGTTAAACTAAGAAGGGGCCAAATTTACAATCATTGCACCAAAAAACAAGCAATAATTCAAAATAAAATTTCAAACTGAACAGATAATAATAAACGGATATTTATATAGCGCTTTTTATCGAGCACAAAGCGCTTTACAATCAGCATTGAAAAAACTCACACACGCACACACACTCACACGCACGTATGTGCACGCACGAGAGTGAACGCGTTCTTGCACAGACATACACACATCCCCACACACATTTCATCAAACACACTCTCACTGAAATGCATACAAACTTACTCAAACATACACTTGTACAAACACGCGCACGCACACACACACACATATACACACGCGCGCACACACATACACAAAAACACTCACGTGTACTCACACTCACATGCTCGCATACACTCCCCCCCCCCCCCCCCCCCCCGATAACGATTTATAAGTACCCACAAGCAGATCATCTAAATGCATACTCTCTCCAGACTATAAGCTGTTTCCATCAGTAAAAGCAAAGTCATCCATCAATAAAAGCAAAACCATTAATCACAATTTTACAAGTAATAAGGTCTAATGTCCAAGAGTTTTTCGAACAGCTACCAATTAGTTATAAAATGTCTCTGAATTCCGTTTTAGCTAGTCAGTGGTAAAGCTTCAGGATGAATGCTAAATGAAATAAAAGAGAAGATAGGGAAAATAAACAAAGGTGGATAACTCTCCATATATGACAACCCTGCCTAGCCCTGCACAGATAAAAGAGACAAAGGAACAAACCTAGAAACTTCCTAAAAGGAAGCTCTAGATTTGTTCATATACCCCTCATTCACACAGAATCCCCTGAAGTTGGAGTATGGACACCCATGTGGCAGGGCCCTTTAAAAGCAGCCATACACATAATCTTCCCACCTGTCTATAAGAGGCTACGCCTATTTAGATGTTAAACCAACCTTATCATCATTAACCTTCCCATCCAAGGCTATGCGAAATTTTCACATGACACTGGGTGTGGCCCCAGAGCGCTTAAGCTGGGGAACGAAAACAACACCAACCTACACAGGACACCAACCAATTTCACACATCATCGATCTTAAATTTGAACACTATGATATAAAAGTCATGTCATATGCAGAGGAGGTGACATGACAGCACCAGACACTGGCAGGTAAAGTAACGATGTGCGATGCCCACCTCAGTATCCAGGAACTTGTCCTTGAAGTCCAGCACACGGTTGTACGACCTGATCGCCTCCTCAAACTCCCCACAGTCCGCGGCAAACTAACAACACAATAAAAAATGCAATATTTTAACGATAAAACTAAGTCATTTCAGACAAGACAAAATAAAATCAGCAACACCGTGTTAAAAGAGCGATATTTCAATTTATTATAAAATCTTTGTCAAGCTAAAACGTTGGCCAACTGAATGTTTGAAGCAACGAATCATCCCATGTCATCCAAAGAAACAAAAATAAAATAAGTGATTAAAGCTCATATTTCAATTTCAAAACTAAGTCATTTAATACAACTAACTTCTTTTTTACCCGGTACACGATACTTATGATATATTTCTGGAGAGAGCTCATCTATAACGATAAAACTAGGAGATCTAATATAACAACAGATTTCTTTCTTACCCAATACACAATACTCACAGTAGATCCCTGGAGAGAGCCCTTAAATCATTATGAAGCTGAAGACTAATCCTTACAAAAAACGAAACTGAGTTTTAACATAACCAAAGACTTACCGGTAATTATGACAAACTGCTTATGCCCATAACTTTTTTTTCATAAACTGCTATTAAAACAGTGAGCATAACTTTTTAGAAGCTTGTTTACAAATTATTGATGTGATTATCCAGAAGATGTGATATTTCATTTGAAAAAGAAAACTTAACAACCAAAATTTGTTTTTAATACAGATAGAAAGCAAACACAGTATGTACTGCACTTACCACCAAAGCGTTTTCCCAGAGTTTCCAGTTCTCATAGTTACACTTGATAGCTTCCTTCATGGTCATGAAGGCCATCCGTCTGCAACACACAGGAAACAACAACTGTGGACTGGAACCAAGCCTAACCCTGACTGAGAGCTTATACACTATAATTGTGGACTGGAACCAAGCCTGACCCTGACTGAGAGCTTATACACTATAATTGTGGACTGGAACCAAGCCTGACCCTGACTGAGAGCTTATACACTATAATTATAACGCCCAATCATACACAATACATCCGTGGGGGACACTCAACTTTGAGCACATCTAAATGCATCTTTAATCCACAACACTGAGGTGTATAAACACTACAGCATTCAACCTGAAGCACAAAGATCAAACAGAATAGCCCACTAAACGATTTGGACAGAAAACAAATTTTAAAAGAAAAGACTAAACTTACTTCTTTTTCAGTCTGGCATAGGCAGTGGCAAGGTTATTCCACGCTTCAAAATTCTGAAAAATGGAACCACACTAAATGCACAAGTTCAGTATCTCAAATGAGAAAACCAACATTTCTCTTCTTATCTGTTTGCATTCTGTGTACATAGGAATAATGCATGGACACACATGCATGCGTGCGTGCGTGTGTGTGTGCGTGTGCGAGCATGTGTGGTGTGTGTGTATGTGTGAGTATATGTGTGGTTGCATTAGAGAGAGAAGGAGCTAAAGAGAAAAAAAGTGTATGCGAGTGGGCTTGCGTGCATGTGTGGGGGGGTGTGGGTGCTTGTGTGCTGCAAAAAATATCCACATCTTCAGGTATGGTTACAAAAGTGGCTTCCAGTCCCATGAAAAACTGGCCTCCACCTCCACCTTGTGAAACTGAAAAAAGAGAGACTTACTCTTTCCTGTCACAAATAAAATCAATAACTTCATTCAATGAAAGGATGCAAATCCTGGCTTTAAAACAATGTATCCAAACAACCCCCTTTTCAGTCCTCCCTTTCTCCCCGTGGGGATACACGGTGGGTGGGGGGGTCTTTCGTAAAAATAATTCCCCCACCTTCTGGAAGTTCTGTGCTTGTAACTTCCTCTTTTCTTTCACTCTCTTTGACTCCGCCTTTTCCCTTTGCTTTCTATCATCTACTATCTATCTGACTTATTGGCCCATTCTCCTGCCTTTTTTCCCCAAACATCATCCAATCTTTGAGCAGGTCCAAAATCAGAATGTGTCGGCTGTACACAGCGGGGAAACCGGACATATACGTACCTTACCCATTATGGCCTTATGGCCTGGGAACGCAAAAGAAGAAAAGAAGAACAGTCTGTCTTTTACCATATTTTTCAAACTATAAGGCGCACCCTTCAAATCTTACAAAAAGTTCTGATTTTGTTATCATACTTTCTTACTGTATTAGCAATCATATTATAAGGCGCAGGAATCTTACTCTGATAAAAAAAATATCGCCTGCACCTATAGTCCGAAATACATTTCTCTTGAGCTAAGCTTACTGAAAGCCAGAAATCGTTCAGTCAACAACTATCTCCCACAACCAGTTCAATGATCAATGACCATTCAGCTTCCCTTCTGAACTGTGTCAAATTTATCCATCCATTATGGAAGAACAGCATAAAAATGTCATCCTTTTTTTTTTCTCCACTGTTCTTTTTTACTTTACTTCTGCACAAAACACATGATACACTGTTCTTTCTTACTCTACTTCTGCACAAAACACATGATACACTGTTCTTTCTTACTCTACTTCTGCACAAAACACATGATACACTGTTCTTTCTTACTCTACTTCTGCACAAAACACATGATACACTGTTCTTTCTTACTCTACTTCTGCACAAAACACATGATACACTGTTCTTTCTTACTCTACTTCTGCACAAAACACATGATACACTGTTCTCTCCCTTTTTTTAAATTTATGTTTTAATCAAAGCTATGTGAACTGTTCTGGGTTTCAGTACATAAAATAATAACTTTTTTTCCTAAGAGTACACGTCGCTTTTCTTTCTTGTCTGATTAAACAGAATATTAATTGTTTTCCTTTCCCCTCCCCTCAACATTTTACTTGCTTGCAATGAAC
>CM065688.1:31865520-31880520 GCA_017654935.2 Phymorhynchus buccinoides
TACTTTGCCAATAAGGTGTTTTTTTCCTCCAAATTATTCTCTCTCTCTCTCTCTCTCCTCTCCCTCACTCCCTCTCTCTCCCCCTCTCTTCTCTCTCTCTCCTCCCCCCCCCCCTCTCTCTCTCTCTCTGTGCGTGCGTGTATGCGCGCGCGTGTGTGTGTGAGGCACAACTGTTCGAGAGAAAGGTGTCTCTTTCTCTCGTTTGAAACAGGCAGACAGAGTACAATAAGGCAGACGGGAAGAGAGAGATATGGGGGACAGCGGAAAGGAGGGGGGAGGAGGTAGAAACTCTACAATAAGATTTTGAATATTTTTGTTTGTCTAACTGTAGGACTGTCAGGTCCATTTATCAAGGCGAAGTCGATATAACAAAGGCTTATTATACAGCGCAATTTCCACGATGAATTGCCCGTCCGACAAGATTCCCATGATGTCGTCCGTCTTACAGTGCTCAGAGAGAAAACCCAGGCGGTGCCAGTTATGAGATGATGATGATGGTGATGATGATTCGTGATGCAGTGCTCTTGTGAAGCCAAGTGATCGCGTAATTGGCTATTATGCGAGCACCAGCAACACTAGGGAGAGGACTCGGTCCCATGGAGTCACCACCAGTCAGTGATCCGCATGTACTAATTCAGTGTACCAGGAAGTGACACATCCCCCACTAACTTCCCTGATGAGCACAACCACCAAACACCACGTAGTCCCCGCTGCAAAGTCACTTGTTTTGCTCCGTGCGTTTAATATTACGTGTGCCAGTTGAGTTAGTCGTTGTCCGACTATGACTTTCCGATAGTAGAGGAAGCAACTGGAAAGCTGGGCTGGAATTTGTTTTGGGCGGAAAAGCCTTGCCCTGAGGATATCTCCACTGTCTCGGCCAATAGAACACTTAGCAGTGAAAGAGTCGTAGTCATTCACAAGACTGACCTGTTTAATTAATGACTAGAGCAACGACGAGTGCCGGTAACGCCTAGTACCAGTAATGCCAAGTACCAGTAACGCTGAGTACCGGTTTCGCCGGGTCCGCGAAATATTATATTATTACTTTTGTCTCTCTCCCTCCTTCCATCTTCTTCTCTCATCCCGTCCGCACCCCCCCCCCCCCCCCCCCCCCCCACTCCCCACCCCACCCCACCCCCGCACCCCTACTCCCCACCCCCACCCCTACACACGCACGCACACGTTAACCTCATACTCAACGTCAATGAGCTGGAAGACAATAGTGGTGAATAGCGCGATGTTGTACGTCGCTAAAGTAATCTCCGCTGTTCAACCGTGTTGTTGGCCGTACGCGCCCAGTAGTGAGTTATTTCTGTGTAAAGTGTTTGTCAGGACAGCTTGAAATTTTGTGTCCGCGCAAATGTAGATTGGCTCATATCGCGCACGTTTATGAATGGATGCTGTTGAAATTTTGCACCAAGATAGTCACTATCCCTGGTCATGCACGTTCGAAAGTTCGAGTCAATGTCGGGTCTCGTTTCGCCACGGTTTGTGAAAAGGTGAAGCAGCGCATATCGCGCGCGTTTATAAATCGATTTGCTTCCAGTGTAGCACACAGGTAGTCACTGTCTTTGGTCATCTACCTTCCAAATTTGAAGGCAATCCGTCTAGAAATACCGGAGATACGGGCGCCAAGAGGCCGGTGGATACGCATTTCGCGCATTTAACAAACCGCGCAAATGACACGGCCACCTTGGTTGCCGTTGCCATCGCCTCATTAGGGCTGATAGCGAATTTGAAGCGATTCGGTCCAAAAACGGCGGAGTTATAAGGCCCGTTCTGTGTCACACACACACACACACACACACACACACACGGACAGTTGCCTTTTAATAATATGATGCTCTATGTGTGTGTGTGTGCTTGTTTAAATGCTGAATACCACCGATATTCGGTGTGTGTGTGTGTTTGTGTGTATGTGTGTTTTAAATCGTGCTGGATACCACCGATATTCGAAAACTTGCATTTACTTATAACACGAAAATCTACCAGTAGACCATTCTGTGCACTCATCTGTGTAGAGCATCGACGTAAAGTACCTCGATGGTACCTAGATGCTATTCGACCGTTTACAAACGACAAATTGAGCTTGAAAAAATGCTCCGAGCTTCAAGTGGCGCGTGTCACAGATGGGAAGGAACTAGACCTACAGGCGTACAGGAGAACTACAATCTGTGGAAGGAACGTATGGAACCTCGTGTTGTCTCGAAAGATCGACTTTTCCTTGAAGTTGTTTATGCCATCGCTAAGTTTTGGGGTCTGTGTGTGTGTGTGTGTGTGTGTGTGTGTGTGTGCGCGCGCGCGCGCGTGCGTGCGTGTGTGTGCATAAGTGGGGAGGGGATTAAATTGTTACGCTTTTTGCATGATCTGACAGTAGACCTGGGGGTGGGGGGAAAACGTCCGTTATTCACCGTTCTTAGTAAATTGAAGAAAAGGACTGTGTGGTAATAGGGGTGTTGCGATCAAAGTTTGGCTACATTTTAGTTTAGAGACACCCCCGTCAAATCTTCGCTTTGAACATTTTCACTGAGAAGCAACATTCTGTGACCCAGTGACGCACCACGATTAAGTCCCTTGCTTTTTTTCTGGGTTGCTGTGACCCACATATTCAAGTTGAGGCTGCTTTAAACCGATGTGTCGGTTTTAATTTGGGGCCAGACTTGGTCAAAACAAGATTTATTTCCAGTTATAAGAGGGAAAACACGTGAAACCCGTGATTTTGACACGTGATCTGGTGGATATTTAAAGGACCAGCATAGGATTATTGTCATGAAAATGAAAGAACCAGACTTTGAGATCGAGAGTCGTAAACATAGTGGTGGGGTGTGTGTCTAAGCTACAACTTTGCCTAGAAGATTTCATTTGAAGTTTATCATAGAGATACCCTTGACAGTGCGTAAAAATAATACGTTTGTAGTATTTTAAAGAAACTCGGGTTCGTTTCTGAGAAGAGTGGCACACCGTATTGAATTGATGACGGAGGCTTGTCGTTGGTCTTCAACTGGGCCTGGTTGTGACAGGCTAGTGACACGGGACGTGTTAGGCCTAGTTTAGTTGAATGATGGATGGTGATGGTTGCTGGCTCGTTGGGTTATCCCGGTGCGCGTGTCCATAACAGATTAAAGCTCTATCTCCCGTAATGAGTGTGTGCCTCTAAGGTAGTGTTGTTTGCGTGTTCTTGGCCGATCATGTGTGTACGCACGTGGACGTACGGTGAGATGAATGTCTGTATAACCCTTATCCTCATTTTTATCCTCATTTTGCATTATTTTTCCTTCTCTACATTGGTTGATATTATTAGCCTTGAGTTTGGGCCAGTAGTAAACTGGGAGTGTTGTCCGTATGATAAACGGTATTCTCTGCAATGAACACTCTGTTTACATGTTTGGTCGTTGTTTGTTTTTTTGTTAGAGGTACGGCATTCTTGCAACACTCAGACCATGTTCAGGGATGGTAGCTCTTCCTAGTCGAATCAGTTTTTAGTCAACAAATGCATTTTCTCATTTCGTATATTTAACGCATCTAGGTAAGGAATAGGTTAAGGAATAGGGTTAGGAACATGTCAGAGTTAATGCTAGTAGTTTTTGAAGACATTTGCGCACAATTTATGCGTCTCGTGATTGAGCGCCGTACTCGTAGCCTGGAGAATGTGAGATACGGGCCCGTACCCCGAGTCTCTGCCTTTTTGTTTGTTTGGTTTTCGTTTTAAAATTGTCTTTTGTGAATGATTTTGACTCAAAGTCAAACCAGGAGGCATTGTATTGGCTCAACCTCTTAGTGCTGCGGCCTTGAAGACTGGTTAGCCTCTGTGAACCACCCTTTGGGCCAACCGTCCCAAAGTCCTCATGGCCAAAAGACTATACGGATGTACCCATGGAATGCAGGGCATGATCTCCACTAACACAACAAATGCGTGCATTTTCCCCCCTGAATAGCAGCTGCCTCCTCTGCTATCTGATGGTCACTGTCAGACACAGCTGGCTAGTTATACAGTAGGATTCGCACATGCGGAGTAGCTTACCTGCACGATCAGTGGGTTCAGTCCACTTCCCCTGTTTCTCTCTTGCTGGAAACAAGGCTATTGGCAGTAAATTGAACACTTCCGAAATGCACTGACACGCACGCGCTGGAATGATAGCGCGGCACTGAGATGTCGTTGATCAAGAGAAAGATCACAATATTTAGAGAACTTCGAAGACTGGTATCAAAATAAAAACACAACCGAGAAATAGAAATGAGAGACTCAACTCAACTCAAAAAACTTTCAACTAAAAAACTTTTAATTGATTAGGTCATCATTCCGTATCAAGAAGGGGAGGCAAGGGGTACTGGTGAAAATACAGTGATCATAAATTCAGAAAAGTAATGACTGAGGCCAAACCAAAAATATACCTAACTTAAACGAAAACATCATTATCACCACTATTATGGATATAAGGAAAAAGAAACAAAACGAACAATACATATGGGCGCCGAATGACCAAAACTCTATCTAGCAGTTCGACAGAGTTTAAAAACCCTATCGAACTGTTAGATACAGTTTCTAAACTATAGCTAGCAGTTAGATATAGTTTCAAAACTCTGTAGAGCAGCTAGATAGAGTTTCTCGTCGTAAAACTCTATCGAACGCGCCATTTTGATACTTTTTTTAAACGAAGCATTTCATTGGTAGATAGGACTAGTATCTTTGACTGTGACCTACACCTAGCCTAATAGGTGGCATTCTACGGACTCGTTTAACGGCTTCAATTACAGATGAAACGCCGGGAAGATGCGCTCGTTGAAATCGTTCAGCTGCCATGTTTGTTTGAGTACATGTAAGGGGCCTAGGCCTATCGTCTTATTCAAATTCACGGGTCACTGCCCTGCCAAGGCCACAAACTTGTCGCTGAAGCCATGTACCAATCAGAAATCGCGATAGAAAAACTATATATCTCGATAGGGTTATTTTGTGGAAACCCTATCTAGCTGTTCGACAGAGTTTTAAAACTCTATCGAACAGCTAGATAGGGTTTTCAAACTCTATCGAACTGATAAATACAGTTTCGAAACTCTATCGAACAGCTCGATAGAGTTTTGTATCTTTGGTGCGCCATAAATACAATATATCTATGTTACACAGCACTGGGTACAGCTAAACTAGAGCCACCTGCTGCATTTAAATGAGACAGAGAGAGTTTATCTGCACATGTTGGCCAAAGCGTGCTCAAGAGATAGGATATACACACAAAAACTGCTTCGGGAGTGCTTACAGGGACACGGGTATGGGTACACGGTACGGGTAAATCTCTTTGGTGCTTAGAAAAAATGATTAAAAATTAGATTAATTAAAATATAGAGAAAGGGTGTTGGGGGATATGAAGGAAACTCTCTCTCTCTCTCTCTCTCTCTCTCTCTCTCTCTCTCTCTCTCTCTCTCTCTCTCTCTCTCTCTCTCTCTCTCTCTCTCTCTCTCTCTCTCTCTCTCTCTGTGTTGTGTTGTGTGTGTGTGTATGTCATGTGTGTGTGTGTGTGTGTGTGTGTGTTTGTACGTGTGTGTGTGTGCGCGCGCGCGTGTGTATATATATGTGTGTGTGTGTGTGTGTGTGTGTGTTTTCGTTATCGGAGCGGTTAATTTCATTATCACCCACCAGCACCAGCACCACTACCATACCCAGCGCTCCCCCCCCCCCTCTCCCACTCTCTCCCACTCTCTCTCTCTCTCTCTTTATCTCTCTCTCTCTCTCTTTATCGGGGACGTCGTGCACTGAGTGCAACAGCTGGCAGTCCGGTGTGGCATTCTCAACATGGATTTGTTCTCAACATGGTTGCGCATGTGCGAAGAGTTAGGGATAGGTTATGGGTTAGGACTTAGGGTTAGGGATAGGTTTACGGTCAATTTAGTGTCGATTACACAAAAGATAAAATTTGATGGTACGTCATGATTGATTTCGCACATGCGCAGACATGTTGCGAACAAATCCATTTTGAGAATGCCACACCGGGCCAGGCACGAGGGGTGACAGGGCAGACAGAGTTCTCTGATGTTGTTAGCACGGAAAGTGCACGCTGTCACGCTGTTTATGGCGCTTCGCCGGCGTGACGTGACGTGACGACCTTTTACGTTTAGTTGTCTGATTAGTTACGTACAGGCGTTGCATTCAATCCGTAGCCTGTAAAGGGTCAGCCACACGTCCACTGTGCGATACGATTCGATCACGTGGTCTCGATGAACACATGTGATTGTCGCGTCGATATCGCGTGATCGAATCGTATCGTACAGTCGTGCGATTTTTAGTGGACGTGTGGCTGTCCCTTTAGTGTTAAAGCGAGCGTAGTGTGTGTGATGTGTAGTGGATGGTTTCGCTGACTTGTCACCACCATCCGGATAGTAGTGTGGACAAGAGTCGTCTCTATGTGTCGGTGTCTCGGCGTGTGCTTAGGGTCTCAGAGCCCAAAGATTAAGCAACAACAGCATCAACAGCAGCAGCAACAACATCAACAACAACAAAATCTTGTTAAAATACTATTTTGTCTTTCAAGTTATTATCTTGGCAAATAATCTTGCTTCTTGTCCTCCGAACGAATGCAAATTAATGCTTTAAGTTGTATACAATACATGACTTTTGAAGTCCTTGTTGAGAGGTTTTACGTGTAAATTAAGACAATTGTTGAAAATACCGTGACCTTAGCTGTGAAAAATAACGAAAAAAGCAAGGAATTGTTTTAACTTATCTTAGATGTTAACATTATGAAAAAGGAACAAGAAAAGACACCTGTACCTGTTCCAAACCAACGAATAACTTTTAAAATGTTTAAAAAAAATCCACACCAGCTAGATTCTATTGAAACTAACAAACTCTTCAATAATTATCAAAGGTAAGAAATTCAGTTAAACTTGTTTGCCTATTGATTTTTGTAAAAATCAAATATTTCTCTTGAGAATACACACAAGTATTGAAGTTTGCGTGTTTGTGATTTGGTTAAAAACCAAAGCAAAAGAAAAACAATTTGATGACATGGATACACCAGCATTCAAAGGGTTGGATGGTAAGTGATTTTGGTTGTTATGTGTGTGTGTGTGTGTGTGTGTGTGTGTGTGTGTGTGTGTGTGTGTGTGTGTGTGTGTGAGAGAGAGAGAGAGAGAGAGAGAGAGAGAGAGAGAGAGAGAGAGAGAGAGAGAGAGAGAGATTAAACCCACATCACATTATTGCAAAATTGCGTCATACTGAAAAGTGGTGAAAGTGGTATTGTGTGCGTGCGTGCGCACGTGTGTGTGTGTGTGTGTGTGTGTGTGTGTGTGTGTGCACTATTTGCTTTTGTGTATAATACTTCTGTGAACTTTTTTTTCTCTGATTGGGAATTTAATAAGATAGTGTTTAAATAACTTGTTTGAAGAAAGGAACAAAAAATTGGAAAATCAGACATGACAATCAACCTTAGGGGACTGTGAGCAAATAATAATATTATTAAAGGAAGATAGTGTGGCGAGAACAAAATGGTAAGAAGAAAACCACGAAGCCTCTTCTGCGAGTTCTAAATGACCTAAATGCTCACGGGTCCAGCGTTGACAGAAACCACAGATCACCAAGCCATGCTTCCGCCCGATTCCATTTAGAGGAATGTTCTCAAGCTTTGATTAATAATTCATAGAAACAATGATAGCATTGTGCAGTCTTCTGAATCTCCGTCCATTCTCCTTCATTGTTCCCTATGTTAATTTCTCCCTCTCTGCCGTCATCTTCTCGTTGTTTGAGAAAACCCGCTATCATAGGTTTGTTGAAATAACATACACAGAATAATTCATGAGTATGTTGATGTAGTGCTGAAAAATGAAGTAAGGATGAGCCGCAGAAGACGACGAATTGCTGAAAAGAAACATTAATGTGATCAGATTTTTTTGGGGTAAGCAGGTTTTCCCCATAAAAAGAGATAATGTGTACACATGGATATACAGTCATAAACACAAACGTGCTTGCGCGTGTGCACACACATACGCACGCACACGCACGCACACGCACGCACGCACGCGCACACGCACGCACGCACGCACGCACACGCACGCACGTACACGCGCACACACACACACACACACACGCACGCACGCACGCACGCACACGCACGCACGCACGCGCACATGCACACGCACACACACACGCGCGAGCTTATTCCTGCATATTACTATAGATTTCCATCGAAGCTTAAAGTTCAATTATTTTGCAAATCTACCAACGTTGATTTAATTCGTAAAGTTGCATTGTATATTTCAAAATGCTTAGCTATATTAGAGACACGTCTCGCCTCCAGAATCTGTCATAATGATGACATTTGTTTACAGCGTGTTCAAGGCTTGAAAAAAAGTGAATAAAATGTATTGTTACACACACACACACGCGCGCGCACAAACACACACACACACGCGCACACATACACACTTACTGGCATGCACATGTGCGCACTGTTATCTCCGTGTGTGCATAAACGTCACTCGTATTTGTATTACTTGTGCCCGTGTACAAACGTGTGACACCCGACTACTTGTCTTTTATTTAACCCTTTCATCGCCACTGTCGCCTCTTGGCACCACAATGATTTAACACCCATGTCACTGAAAGGCATCAAATGGGGGTCTGGTATCCTATGAACTTATGTTCTTACTGATGGGAAGTAAGGATAGGCCCTATTTTATGCATGTCTCGGAGGAACCCCCAATATTGCAGACAGAATCTTTTCTCTAACCAGGTAAGCTTAATGGAAATTTTTAGCTGAAAAATGGCTGGCGTTAAAAGGGTTTTAATTAATGGGTTGTAATAGGAGAAAGATGGGCAGTAATCTCCTGAGGCATTTATTATTGGTCACAGTCTTGTTAAAACTGAAAATGTCCTTTTGTGTAGTCCTCTGTCAGGACAAAAGGTCCTCTTGAAAATTCACACTTTAAGACTTTCTCATGAAGATTACTGGAAGAGCCACGACATTTTGTCCAAATGATTTTCTTGTTTTATGACAGTTTGTCTTTTCACTGTTTCGTCCTCAGTGCATTATTGGATGGGTTAGGGAGGAGGGGGTGGGGGCTATAGTTGAGCTGGTACAATATACTATGAGAAACGTGAATGCCATTTGTATCTCTGCCATTTGCCATTATCAGTTCAGCCTTTTTACACCGTATTGTATTGGGTTTTGTTGTTTTTAATACACACAGTTTGTCTTATCACCGCTCCGTCCTCAGTGCATTATTGGATGGGTTGGGGGGGGGGGCTATTATTGAGCTGGTACAATATACTCTGAGAAACGTGAATGCCCTTTGTATCTCTTCCATTTGCCATTATCAGTTCAGCCTATTACACCGTATTGTATTGTGTGTGTGGGTTGGGTTTTTTTTATATAGAAAAACCCAGGACAACAAGAAGCGTGGTTTGTTTATCATTATAAAAAAACAACCCAACCCAACCTGTTCTTTATTTTATTCTTCAGGGAAAACCAGGCCTTGGTAGGAAAGTTAGTTTGTGTTGTTGACTGTCCTACGTTTTCAACTCGGGAGTTAGATGATTTGGAAACCTGCTTTGGTCAGTCCGCTGCAGGCCTCTGCCCGCCTGCCTGTCTGTCTGCCTGCTTGTCAATTTACCTGCGTATATGTGTCTCTGTCTGTGATTATCTCTGTGTTTTCCTGTCTGTTTCCCTATCTATCTGTTTTTCTTTCTGTCTCAATGTCTGTCTCCCCCCCCCCCCCCTCCCTCTCTCTCTCT
Source organism: Phymorhynchus buccinoides (assembly GCA_017654935.2). NCBI lineage: Eukaryota > Metazoa > Mollusca > Gastropoda > Neogastropoda > Raphitomidae > Phymorhynchus > Phymorhynchus buccinoides. The sequence continues at coordinate 31,875,242 of CM065688.1, forward strand.
CTTTTTCGCTCAACCATGATCAAACTCGGGGGTGTTGTGTTCCGGACCCTTGTCTTCTACTCTTCGGTCAAAGAGATCCCCAATGGGATAATAGAAGCTACAGAATTTTAATGCGAGGAGAGGAGAGGGATGACCTAAGTCAAGCTTTGCATTGTGCCTATTATCACAAATCCACAGTAACTAAACTATGGAACCTTTGACTTTTACGCTGTTAAATACCAGGTTAAATCCGTGTGAACGTGACGCCCCCAGCTGCTGTGGCGTTGTTTGACAGCACGGGTTTCAGTGTGGCACTGGGAAGCAAATTGACAGGGAAAGATTGACAAGCCACTGTGGCACAACTTGACAGGGAAAGATTGTGTGCCAAACCACTATGATTGTCAGACCGACTCTCGACGCACCGACATCTTCGTGTGCATGGGTGCTTCTCTTCAGGCTATGTGTCTGAATTCAGATTCTTACAGCGGCCTCTGCCTACAGATCAGTTTTGTTTTGTTTTGGGTTTTTTAATTGAGGAGCAACCTCCCTTTCTCACCTTCCCGTATGTCCATGCCACTACTTGCCCTGGTGATGATGAGATTAGCGTCCAATCGGTCAAAGACCCTTAGGCCGGGTTCACATTAGACGCGCAAGTTCCGTACGGAAAACCCTAAAAAAGTGGAAGAAACAAGGATAAAAGTTTATGCATATAGGGGAAATTCGGACACGTGCGCAAATCTTTTCCCTTCTTTGTTTCACTTATTTATGGATTGCGCACGGGTTTCCGCATGGAATATCCGCTTATGTGTGTACACGGCCTTATGGACGGTAAGACTTGCCCTTGTTAATTGTTATGGCTTAGCTTTATACTTTGCATCAAGGACAGCCTGTCAGATCCTTTAAAATATAAATTTTCCTTCAGGTTCAAAGGGACACTGCCCCCTTCATTCCCAACAGGGATGCTGTCCCTTTACTCTGCCGAGTCTCTAGGAGACTATAGGCGGTCCCTGGACACTAGCCTTTCAGGTTTTGCGGGGTTTTGTAAAGGCACCCACCCATGTGTACACAATGCTTGTCATTACACCAGCGATGAATGTGATGATGGTGTAGGCCTGGCTTGGTAGTGTGGTGATGTTGCAACTGATATGCGCATGGGTGCAACTCCCCAGTATGACCAAAAAAATTAAAGACAGGGGTCCACGCGCCCCAGCAGGGTACAGGGACAGAGCCCCGTTGGACGATTCAGGAGGGGCATCGCAAGAGAGAGAGATAACGAGACAGATAGACAGTTACAATGATGGACAGAGATAGTTTGAGTCCGATAAGCCTTATAAAATGATTACATTGCCTTTTGAAAACAATATGGCATCACCATGCTGTTTTCAAGTTAACCCGAGAGAGACTTCCAGGATAGAACAACCAAGCTCAAAACGCCCCAAATCGCTTGTGGCTGACTTTTTTTTTTTTTGGGGGGGGGGGGGAGGAATTTTTAAAAAAAATGAAGTTCAGTTTCTGGTTAAATTTAATAAAAAAAAATGAAATCAGTGTAAAACTGAAAGAGTAGCACCTATGTATACGGGTGCAGCTGACAGGGCAGCGGTGCAGCTGATCACTGAACAGAGCATAGCATTACATCTGTGACGACGCTTCTTGTAAACATACGGGTCGGTAGATAATTATTATTTACTAGCTCAACGCCGAGTACCGGTAACGTCTAGTAACGGTAACGCCAAGTACTGGTAACGCTGAGTACAGCAAATTTGAAGCGATTCGGTTAAGAAACGGCGGAGTTATAAGGCCCCGTTTCCCGTTGGCGCTGCTCTGAGAGTGACGCGCTCTCCCGATTCTCTTCATATTTGCTGCCAGGCTTTGCCCCGGCCACAGCAAGCCTGGCAGCAAATTTGAAGCGATTCGGTCGAAACACGGCGGAGTTATAAGGCCCACAGCGTTCTGGTCGTACAGCCCTGTGCAATTAATGGTCATGGGGGAAAAACAACCTAGTTATGGGAATATTAGGTTCATATTAATAGAGTCAGTTGGTCCGTTTTAACCTCCCACATCCCAGATCCACCCCGCGTGTGTACAGGGTGTCCCCAAAATCAAGAATCAAAAGAGAGAGAAAATGGAGTTTTACGTCCTCTTGGTCTGAATCAGACACATATGGGACATTTGTAAATACAAATATGGTGGGAACAATACTGGAGGCAATGCCCGGAGGCAGTACGAAACCAGTAAAGTCCCGATTTTTTAAATTAATACAGATAGCTGTATTTTAGGTAATTTATCAAGAATCAAAAGGCGGTATTAGGTACTTTATAGTCACAGAGGCGTCTCTGTGAAGTTCGGTTGCTCCCACCTGGAGAGCGCATTGCGTCGCAGCCAGAGGCGCACCACCCACTTTTTATTATTTTGTGCATGCAATTATTTGCGTGACTGATGAGGAAGGAAGGGAGGCGGGGTAAATTTTGACCAAATGACAATTTTTTCGTTGCCACTGGGCTTAACGTGTGCTAAGTGCATGGGCACATGGGACCTCGATTTATTGTCTCATCCGAAAGTCTCCACGTTCAGACCGTAAGGCCTGGTGCAAATTGAGAGGAAAAATCCCCTGTACCCAGGTTCGAACTCGGGGGGAGTTTTGGAACGGGGTGAAGGAGGGGGGTAGATGGGTACAAGAACATGTTAAAGCAAAATGAAAAAATGATAATAAGGTTTAAGGTTTATCATTCAGTCCATGAGGCTTTCTGGTACCCAGCAGTTTGTTGATGAGGTGTGATTCCATGTCCTTTCTGTTTGTGTTTTTTGTGAACAGGAGCCACATCCCTTTGACGCGTATGTCTGATGTGGAGTGGTCAGGCTGGTTGAAGTGGTGGGCTATAGGTTTGTCTCTCTGGTGCACGATGTCAGCTAAGTGTTCTTTGAAGCGGGTGGCAAGGGTTCGGCCAGTTTCACCCATGTACATTTGTTGCATTTAAGGCAATGAATGACATACACGATGTTCTCAGTCTGACAGGTGAAGTGCTTGGTGATGTTGAATTTCGAAAGAAGGCCATGGACCTGTGTTGAAGTACAGATGAATGAGCACACTTTGCATTTGGGGTTTTGGCATGGAGAGGTTCCTGGAGTATGTTGGCTTGTCGGTTTCAATTTAGATCGAACCCGGGTCACGTAGATTTGTGTCAAGTTTGTAGGCCACGAGGGGCGGTTGGTAAAAATGTCCGCTACCTGTTCACGGGATTGTAGAAGTGACCAGTTGGAGATGAGGATGTTGCGCACACGAGGAAGGATGGCTGACGATGGGTCTGTCGTGTGTTTCTGTACGTTAAGGTACTATTTAGAAGTCAGAACTTAGTAACTTAAAATATGATTGTTATTTTTAGTATTTAGCTTGTGTTAGACGTTTTAGATACTCTTATTATATCCCACAAGGCGTCTACACTACCAGTACATTTGAGCCCCGCCTTACATTGTTGAATAAGTTTTTCAGTGTTCAGTGTTCTCTCTCTCTCTCTCTCTCTCTCTCTCTCTCTCTCTCTCTCTCTCTCTCTCTCTCTCTCTCTCTCTCTCTCTCTCTCTCTCTCTCTCTCTAGACCCCCCTACCTGCCTCGCAACCTTTCTCCTCTCTCTTCATTTAGACCCCCCCCCACCTCTCTCTCTCTCTCTCTCTCTCTCTCTCTCTCTCTCTCTCTCTCTCTCTCCACAGGGCTGAGTGTAAAAAAGCAATGCTTATCTCAGTACACTGTATAAATAAAAATTCGTTTCGTCTCTCTCTCTCTCTCTCTCTCTCTCTCTCTCTCTCTCTCTCTCTCTCTCTCTCTCTCTCTCTCTCTCTCTCTCTCTCTCTCTCTTAGACTTCCCCCTCTACCTGCCCCTCAACCTTTCTCCTCTCTCTTCATTTAGCCCCCCCCCCCCCACCTCTCTCTCTCTCTCTCTCTCTCTCTATTTAGACCCCCCCCCCCCCCCCTCTACCTGCCTCTCAACCTTTCTCCTATCTCTCTCTTCATTTAGACCCCCCTCCCCCCCCCCCCCCCTCTCTCTCTCTCTCTCTCTCGCTCTCGCTCTCGGTCTCTCTCTCTCACCCAGCCATTATGTTCGCGGAGCACAAGGTGGGTATCGATTGATTGGTTTGAGGGGCTGGCTGCACCGTAGCGTATAGCCTAGGAATACACTGACTTAGCCTATCCATCCATCCATCCTACTGTTGTGTTGGAGCCAACGCCGCGCACCGCCACTGACCTTGAGACAGACTGTTCAGCTGTAATGTTTGTAGGCTACAACCGTACCGTCGGCTGCCCGAACCGTTTACCGTTAGTTATTTCTTGTGTGCATGGGCTTGGGTACACACGCATACAAACAGAGAGAGAGAGAGAGAGTATGCACGGACTCTCTCTCTCTCTCTCTCTCTCTCTCTCTCTCTCTCTCTCTCTCTCTCTCTCTCTCTCTCTCTCTCTCTCTCTCTCTCTCTCTCTCTCTCTCTCTCTCTCTCTCTCTCTCTCTCCTCTCTCTTCTCTCTCTCTCTCCCATTTTTTGCTTATCTCATGTTCCCTGGTTAAATAAAATTTCGTTTTCGCTCTCTCTCTCTCTCTCTCTCTCTCTCTCTCTCTCTCTCTCTCTCTCTCTCTCTCTCTCTCTCTCTCTCTCTCTCTCTCTCTCTCTCTCTCTCTCTCTCTCTCTCTCTCTCTCTCTCTCTCTCTCTCTCTCTCTCTCTCTCTCTCTCTCTCTCTCTCTCTCTCTCTCTCTCTCAAATGTTTTTACTTGATGCATGGTATGAATGTGTGAGTGAGAGGGCAAGATGCAAACGAGCTATTGTAGCTTATCCTTTTTACCCTCAATAAAGCATTCGTGTTCGTATTCGTATTCTCTCTCTGAGTATAGTCAATAATATTAGGTTTGATTTGGTTATTGATGTGTTGCGATAATTATAGGGTTGTATTTTGCATTCTTTATATTGCTTTATCTGTGCTTATTTTCATTTTCCATTTTCTACTTTTAAGTATGTATTTTTCCAGAGGGCTGGATGTAAAAAAGCATGTTATTTCTTAGTCTATTGCCCTCTATAAATAAAATTCTCTCTCTCTCTCTCTCTCTCTCTCTCTCTCTCTCTCTCTCTCTCTCTCTCTCTCTCTCTCTCTCTCTCTCTCTCTCTCTCTCTCTCTCTCTCTCTCTCTCTCTCTCTCTCTCTCTCTCTCTGTGAGTCCATGAGAGTGTGAGTGCGTTTGATGTCCGTGTATGTGTTCAGTTGCATGTAAGTATGTGAACATTTGTCTGATGTGCGCGTGCGCGCGCGCACGCGCATGTGT
>CM065688.1:31888020-32015520 GCA_017654935.2 Phymorhynchus buccinoides
GATTGGCCAAAGTGACAAGCTTTATTTAAAAAGAATGAAACACTTATAAGTTCTTGAGTATCCAGAGACACTTACAGCTTGCGTGAGTGTCTTTCAGTTTACTGAGTAAACTCTACTGTCTTTTCGTGTCCACTAGACTTTGGCACCTTTTAACAGATGACCTGGATTAGGATTCCATGCATAAAGTTTCAGTTTCATGTTTGGTGGGTACTGGTAAACTTCACAGGCTGCTAATTTACTAAAAGTTTGTATATTAATAAGGAAAGTTTCAGTTCTATGTCATGTGTTGGTCTGTGTGTGTGTATGTGTGTGTGTGCGTGTGCGTGTTTGTGTGTGTGTGTGTGCATGCATGCGTGTGTGTGTGTGCGTGTGTGTGTGTGTGTGTGCATGTTTGTATGTGTGTGCATGCATGCATGTGTGTGTGTGTGCGTGTGTGTGTGTGTGTGTGTGTGTGCATGTTTGTGTGTGTGTGTGCATGCATGCATGCGTGTATGTGTGTGTGTATGTGTGTGTGTGTGTGAGTAAACAAGAGAGTTTGTGTGTCTGTGTTAATGTGTGTACATGCATTTAAGTGTGCGTTTTAAATATCAAGAAACCACAAGAACACTGAAAACGACTATCATTTTCTGCTTTCAGACTGGAGCCCAGCGGCCAGTAGAGGTGGTCGGCGGGGGGCCTAGGGGCGGTGTGGATGAGGCCCCCTGAGGGAGATCGGGGGCCCAGCCATGCAGGGCGGGGACAGTCCGGCCCGGGCCAGCACCGGGGAGGAGGACCGGGCAGCTGGGCTGTCCATCACCTCCATCACCGTCAGGGCAGCCACCCCTGAGAGGCTCATCCAGCTCTGCGTCAATGCCTTCGGTGAGTTTTTTGGGTTGTTGTTTTTTTACATAAGAAATGTAGATGACTGCTGGGTTGTTTTATTATCACAAATGAAATGTACAAGGCAAAAATGTAACCAGAGAAATGTTAATGTACAAAAAACAACAACATAACGTAGTGTTCTAGGCTCAGCCCATTGTTAAGTAACGAAATACAAGTGACATAATGAAATACATGATGTAAAGATTTAAATGATGATGCACTTCAGTTGATGTGTATGTTCTTTGTCACCTCTTCTTAGAGCATCGTGATAATTATTTCAGTCTTTATTACATAGATCTGAGGAGGGAGAAAAATCTAAAACAAAAAGCTCGGTAACAGTGTTGACATTTCGATTGAATAATCTTTATCAAGACAACCAGAAACACACTCGCATTCAGTTTATAGTTTAAGTAGATAAAGATATGTTATTCTTCAATATTACGAAGCAAAATAGATAATTAATTAAGTGAATAAATTAATAAATAAACAAATAGTATATAAAAGAGGAGGGAGGTGGAGAAGGAGGCACAGATAGGACGAGACAGAGGGACAGTAAGGTGAAGAGGGAAAATATGAAGGGGGAGACAGGTAGATTAAGAAATATAAAGATAAATGGATAGGTGGTTGAACAGATTGCTAGATGGATACATTTGGATTGACCGATAGGTAAATATTTATTACATAGTGTGTTTCTAACACATTAGGAGATGGTGTAAAATAAGTCTCCAATTGTTAAGAGCTGTCTTAAATTAGGAATTAAGAATGCATGGGGAGTCGTTCTTTCTTTCTTTGTCGATCGCTCAGACAGTCTCCTGTCATATGAGCGCAGATGCGTCATGCTGCCATTATGCGCTTAGCTTAGAAATAGTTGGGCCCAGCACGTCCGCCTTCAACAGGACAAAATCTTTGTAAGAGTTTCTTGAACAAAGGCAGGAGAATGGACCAGTAAGGCAGAAAGATAGTAGATGACAGTAAGCAAAGGGAAAAGGCAGAGTCAAAGAGAGTGACAGATTAGAGGAAGTTACAAGCACAGAACTTCCAGAAGGTGGGGGAACTATTTGTGCGAAAGACCCTCCCGGTATCCCCACGGGGGGAGTATGGTGATTCATCACTCATTCACTGTACAACAACAAAATCATTAGCAAGTTAAACTAGGAATTAAAAAATGTATTGTGATTCATGACTCTTTTACTGCACACCACGAATATGCCGCATTTGTTCTCTCTCAGCAGAGGGTGGTCTTGGGGACCAGGAGGACTTTGTGAACGTGTTCTTCCTGATGCACCAGTGGTTCATGACCTCAGAGGAGCTGGCCCAGGCCTTCATCGACCTGTATCCTTGCCAGCCTTCACTGCACTCTCCTGGGGCTGTAGGAGGGGAAGGATCACCGTACTTTACGGACTATTGGGCGCACCCCCCAAATTTGACTCAAAATTCAGATTTTGTTACTATAATTCCTTACTCTTTGATCAATCACATTATAAGGCGCAGGGATCTCAGTCTAGGAAAAAAGCATCTCAGCATGAGATCAAATTCAGTCCAGGCTCTTCAAGCTACAGCTTGCAAGTTTTATATAGATATTTTTTAACCCTTTCACCATCAAAGTCGCATTTTAGCACCACAGTGATTTAACACCTATGTCACTAAAAGGCATCAAATTGGGGTCTATTATCCACAGACCCTATTGTCTTAGTTTTGGGAAGTAAGGATAGACCTTATTTTATATCTGTCGCAGAAGAATCCACAATACTGGAGATGGTTTTGTTCTCTGCCCAGGTAAATATAATGAAAAAGTTTGGCTGAAATATGGCTGGCGGTGAAAGGGTTAAGCCAACTTTTGTTGTTGGTTTTTCAAGCCACACAGTTTAGTTCTGGCAAAGAAGTGAATACACGCATAAGCATATACTTATGCACATACACACACACATGCACACACATGTGCATACATGCGCTCACTCTTGCTTCAAGAATTATGTATATCTCTTCTTTTTCCCCTCCCCTTCCTCTCTTTAATTCTGTCTCTTTCCCTCCCTCTCTTTCACTTCATCAGCCATGTCTTTGGTAGTTGTAGCCATTTCTTTTATTTTGATATGATGTAGGAATTCCCCCCGTGGGGATACCGGAGGGTCTTTTGTATAAATAGTTCCCCCACCTTCTGGAAGTTCTGTGCTTGTAACTTCCTCTAATCTGTCACTCTCTTTGACTCTGCCTTTTCCCTTTGCTTACTGTCATCTACTATCTTTCTGCCTTACCGGTCCATTCTCCTGCCTTTTTTCATGAAGCACTTTCAAAAACATTTCCTCCAGCCGAAGTCGGACTTGCTGGGCCTAACTATTTCTTAGTTAGGCGCATAACGGCAGCATGACGCATCTGCGCTCATAATTGACAGGAAACTGTCTGAGTGATCGAAGAAGAAGAATGTAAGAATTAAAAAGCCCAACAGCTACAAGATGATTTGGATTGATCTTCACGCTGTGTGGTGTTGTCCTTGACGATGGTGTCAGCTATCAAGGGTGTGAGGAGACGGTGAGCTGTGAGGATGGGGTGTGCCTGCACCTGCCCTCCTGCCCCCACTGTCCCGTGCAGCAGTACAAGACGCAGATCTGCCGGGCCGTCAGGTGAGGCTCTGCTGGCAATGGGCCTATCTCGTGTACCATAAAAACTGGACTATAAGACGCACCTGTGTATAAGCTGCATCCCTTAAACTGACAAAACATTAGGTATTTATTCACATATAAGCCGCACCAGTTTATAAACCGCAGAGAAAATTGTATGTGCACAAACCAACACAAATATAGAAATTCTCCTATCAGAACATGAGTATTTGATGTTCTCAGACACTTTAAGCATGAGCTTTGAATCTACTGATTACCAAGACCAGTTTTGAGTCTAAAGAAGCTCACAATAGGCTGAAGAATGTGGCCAGAAACAGATTTAATCATACTGATAAATGTAGAATGGAAAACAAAATCCACAAATAAGCCGCATCAGTCTATAAGCCGCATGGGGCAAAGTTGAGGAAAAAAATAGTAGCTTATAGTCTGCATTTTACGGTAACTAGTGTAGTGTAAATTCTTACTCATAGATGTATTGGTATTTGGTATATATATTCTAGTCACAGAGACTTATTTCTGTGAAATTCAGGCTGCTCTCCCCCGGAGAGCGTGTCGCCGCAAGTGCAGCGCCTACCCAATTTTTAAAAAACAATTTTTTTGGGGGTGCAGGGTGAGGAGGGGGTGTGAGCACACTTGGAAAACCTAGCTATCAATTTGGCCATACCAGGCAGCGGGATTTCTCCCTGCTCTTACCGACTTTCAACTGCCGTGCGTAAAGCGCACGGGTCAGACTAGCTTTAAGTCCCCATCCGAAGGACTGGACGTTCAGTTCGATTTTCCTGTCAAACTAGAAAGAAACGACGAGGCCGGGATTCGAACCCGGGTCACTCACGCTGCAGTCACGCATTACATTTGGCAGGCGAACGTCTTAACCACTCTGCCACCCTCTTCCTATGTGTGTCTATGACGCTCAAATCTCCCATCTGACGCATTGGATTTCAGGCCGGTGCCTCACAAAACGTAGCAGAGTTGTGGTGCTGTACTGTGGCGACCCGTTTTCCAGATGGGAGCATCCTGAATGTCGTCTCTGTGACAAGAAATAATACAAATACAAATTTTCACCTGACTCAGTTACCATAATTTTCAGGTTATAAGGCGATATTGTTTTCTCCAATTTCGACTTATGCGCCTAATAAACGAGGGCGCCCTATTAGTGAACAAAATCATGAGAAGAGAGGCAACGATTGCCGTGTTCAGTACAGTCTACTGTGAGTCAGATATCGAAAGTGGTCACGAGTCGTCGATACAACGAATACTCACGTTAAAATGCTTCAAAATCCTTATTATCGTCCGATATACCATGTAACAGATGCCATGACCCTTCATTGGATGTAAAAAGCATCGTTGTAGAGCTTAAAATGCCATAATTCTATCAGTTTTCGCGAAGAATTGTCCAGACACGACAACAGGAAGCAGCACTAACGGAAGTTTGATTATTTGAAAGGGGAGCAAACTCTTGTTTATGACAGCAGTAATGGCGGTTGGTAAGCGTTTACGGGCATACAGGCTTCAATGTTTGACTTTCTTTTGTGAGGTGAGTATCGCCTTATGAACGAGGGCGCCTTCTTCTTTAATTTTTTCAGATTTTTCTTGAAAATTGCCCTAATCGCCTTATGCACAGCAGTGCCTAATGATCCGGAAAAAAAATTAATTATGAAGAGACACAATATCCAGTGGCCCTCTTAAAATCTAGAGGCATATTTATTGCGTTGATTCTGACCCCCTAATTTCGGACATAGAATTAACATGGTAACCTTGACTGTTTCATGGGTATACTCATACAAGCTTTTAAGAAAGACACAGAGAGAGACTGAACGAATGTATGAATGAATGAAATGTTGTTTATTCAGGGTAATGAGATAAGCTAAGACAGCTTTTTTTCCCCACTTTGTCCTGAGGCGAACAAAAACTGGTAAAAAAGGCAAGTAAAATGATTGGAAAGCAAAACAAATCAACAAGTCATCAAAACCATAGCATTATTTACATGTTATTCATAACCAGGAAGACAAAGGAGAGTGGGGATGGGGTTAGAGAATGGTACAGTAAGGTAAGTGGCTGCTTGGGAGAAAGAGAGAGAAAGCAAGCATGTGTTTGCATGTGTCTGTGTATCTGTGTTAATTGTCCACCAACAATCGAATGTTCAAATGTGGTTCCTCTATGTGATACTGAAAGCCATTGTTATGCCTCCGCTTCTGTCCGACCGATGACCCTATCTTTTTATGATTCACCAGATGATGACTATTTTTACACATTTGTCTCCCTATTGGACTATCAGTGTCTGTTTAACTGTCTCTTTCACAAAGCGATAACAAAACATCAATACAATTTTTTTTTTAAACATCACACCTTTTGCAGCAGCTGCTGCAGTATTACACCTCTAATTGATGATTCCTGGCTATGAATATGAATGGCTTTTCATTATAGAACAACTTAATGTCGGGCCAGTGGAGCAACATGATAGCATGACATTTCTACCATATTCTTTTTTACTAAAAGGTGCACCTTATTATAAGGCACCCCCCCTAAATTTTACCCCAAATTCAGATTTTTTTTAATTCAGTGGAACCTCCTTTATAAGACCTTCGAAAATCATCCAAAATGAGGTCTTAAATAGGAGGGAGTTGTATAAGGGAGGTAATTTTAATACTTACAAAGAAGGGCAACGTTTGAATGAAAATCTGTTTAATGTCCTCCGGTCTGGAACAGACACATATGGGACATTGGTAGATATAAAGATGGTGGGAACGATCCTGGAGGCAATGCCCGGAGGCAGTGCAACACCAGGAAAGCCCCGATTTTTAAAAATAATACAGATGTGTAGTATATTAAAGGGCAACGTTTCAGAGACATAGGTCTTAAAAGGGAGGGAGTCTTATAATGGGGGGGGGGGGGTCTTATAAGGGAGGTTCCACTGTATGCTTTCTTACTATATTGGTAGTCACATTATAAGGCGCAGGCGTCTTACTCTGGGGAAAAAGTATCGCCTTATGGTCAGAATAACACGGCAATTGTTTCATTGCAATTATAGTATTCTAAGTGCAGCTTGGTGTTCTATAAAGGAGAGTCTCTCAAACTGAGTATGCAGTTAATTAAATACTTGTAGCGGTGTCATAGCCGATGAGGTTTAACCGAGGCGTGGTTACCGCTACACCTATCTGTATTAATTTTAAAAAATCGGGACTTTACTGGTTTCATGCTGCCTCCGGGCATTGCCTCCAGTGTTGTTCCCACCATATTTGTATTTGCAAATGTCCCATATGTGTCTGATTCAGACCGAGAGGACGTAAAACACCATTTTCATCGTGAGTAGCAGTGGACTGAGTTTCTGTGCTGGTATTGTTGTTGTTGCCAGTTGGCCTTTAGTATCATTCCTTATTGTGTATGTATGTATTTTGATATTAGGTATATATTCTAGTCACAGAGACTTATCTCTTATCTCTGAAATTCGGGCTGCTTTCCCCCGTAGAGCGCGTCGCTGCAATCGCAGCACCTACCCAATTTATATTTTTAAAAATTGGGGGGGGGGGGGGGGGTAAGGAGGGGGCATGAGCACACATGGAAAAACTAGCTATCAATTTGGCCATGCCAGGCAGCGGGATTTCTCCCTGCTCTTACTGACTTTCAACTGCCGTGGGATTTTTACGTGTGCAAAGCGCACGGGTCAGACTAGCTTTAAGTCCCCATCTGAAGTTCAGTTCGATTTTCCTGTCGAACTAGAAAGAAAGGGCGAGGACGGGATTCGAACCCGGGTCACTCACGTTGCAGTCACGCATTACATTTGGCAGGCGAACATCTTAATCACTCTGCCACCTTTATCCCGTATGCCTGTCTGTTGTTTCCAACTATGACAGCCAGACAGCAGAAGGGTAGCAGCTATTCTGGCGGGCTGGGCTAAAATTTGTTTATAGCGGAGAAGCCTTGCCCAGGGTACATTCCCATTTTTTGGCCAAGGAGATTCGAGGACAGACGGTGTTGGGGAAGGTCCCCAAAGGCCAACCAGTCCCTTTTGGCTGCAATGCAAATACCCCCTACTGTGAGAGTCATACTCATAGTCTTCCACAAAAGACTAAGCTGTACTGTGATATTCTAATACTGTAGAAAATCTTTTTTGTACAGCTCTCATTTACTATTGGCCCCTACTACAGGCTAATGTCAACCAGGGATAAAAGCCATTTGATTAAAGGGCAACATTCCTTATTAATACTGTCCTAAAGCCCTCTTGGTTGAGGGTGGGGATCATGACAAGGCTTTCTCTACAGACTACTGTGAAAGTTCAGGAATTTATGCCGTCAAATCAAAGTATTAATGTTGAATCCATAAACTGATGTTACTTCTTCTTTTTCTTCTTCTGCGTTCCCAGGCCATAATAGGTAAGGTACGTATGTGTCCGTTTGTCAGTTTTCACTGGTCTCCCCGCTGCATACAGCCAACACATTCCGATTTTGGAGGAGTTGAAAGGAGATAAATTGTTTGGAATATATATTTTTTTTAAAGGCAGGAGAATGGGCCAATGAGTTGGAAAGATAGTGGATGGCACTAAGCAAAGGGAAAAGGCAGAGTCAAGGAGAGTGGCAGATTAGAAGTTACAGGCACAGAACTTCAAGAAGGTGGGGGAACTATTTTTACAAAAAGACACCCCCCACCACCCAGTACCCCCACGGGGAGAGACTCATGGAGGGGGCAGGGTCATCCAGCTCCCCGTATGGATGCACAAGGCATCCACCCACTGCCCCAAACTGATGTTACATAGGAGAATGAATGGCAAACCAGATAATTAAGTGGAAATTTCCACCGAGTTTTGGATGGTGTTGTGTGTGCAGGCACTGGATCGTGAACTTCCCGGTGCACTTTGACCTGAACGTTGGTCTGACGGAGGTGATCAAGAACCTGGGCTCCCTGCTGAAGGCTGAGGGCAACACCCAGCTGCAGGACCTCATCGACCTGTCCACTGTGTGAGTCGCCTCATTCCCCTGTCACTGTGGTCTGCCGCTGTGGCTCCAGTCTTTACACCTGTCCACTGTGTGATGTCCTCCGGTCTGTAACAGACACATATGAGACACTAGTAGATATAAAGATGGTGGTAACGATCCTGGAGGCAATGCCCGGATGCAGTGCAACACCAGGAAAGTCCCGAATTTTTAACAATACAGTAAATGTATTACATAAGTGATTCCAGGTGTTTGGAGTATATTTGGGCCAAAAATCTGGCTTGATTTGCAAAGCGTGCAGGTTCAAAAAGCGTTGACATAAGTTTGTTCCCAAGCTTGGCAAGTTTTGACATAAGTGTGTTCTAAATTACCCCTACTCGACCGCTCCACAAAAGTTTTCTGTTTGAGGATTTTCTGGTTCCAAAGATTTGAAACAATCCAGAACAGTTCTCCCCATCAAAACAAACCAAAAAAATCAGAAAATGACATGGCACACATATGCGCAAGAATGTGTGCTGCCTTTGTGGAGGGGTCCTTAGACGGTATGGGTTAGTTGAGTTAATCCACTATGTACTTAGCAGTCTTTAGACTGTATGGGTCAGTTGGGTTGGGACCTGTCCACTATGTACTTAGCGGTCTTTAAACTGTATGGGGTCAGTTGGGTTGGGACCTGTCCACTATGTACTTAGGGGTCTTTAAACTGTATGGGGTCAGTTGGGTTGGGACCTGTCCACTATGTACTTAGGGGCCTTTAAACTGTATGGGGTCAGTTGGGTTGGGACCTGTCCACTATGTACTTAGGGGTCTTTAATCTGTATGGGGTCAGTTGGGTTGGGACCTGTCCACTATGTACTTAGCGGTCTTTAGACTGTATGGGGTCAGTTGAGTTAAGACCTGTCCATTATGTACTTAGCGGTCTTTAGACTGTATGGGTCAGTTGAGTTAAGACCTGTCCACTATGTACTTAGGGGTCTTTAAACTGTATGGGGTCAGTTGGGTTGGGACCTGTCCACTATGTACTTAGGGGTCTTTAAACTGTATGGGGTCAGTTGAGTTAAGACCTGTCCATTATGTACTTAGCGGTCTTTAGACTGTATGGGTCAGTTGAGTTAAGACCTGTCCATTATGTACTTAGCGGTCTTTAGACTGTATGGGTCAGTTGAGTTAAGACCTGTCCATTATGTACTTAGGGGCCTTTAAACTGTATGGGGTCAGTTGGGTTGGGACCTGTCCACTATGTACTTAGGGGTCTTTAAACTGTCTTAGGCCCAGTTGGGTTGGGACCTGTCCACTATGTACTTAGGGGTCTTTAAACTGTATGGGGTCAGTTGGGTTGGGACCTGTCCACTATGTACTTAGGGGTCTTTAAACTATCTTAGGCCCAGTTGGGTTGGGACCTGTCCACTATGTGCTTAGGGGTCTTTAAACTGTATGGGGTCAGTTGGGTCCACTATGTGCTTAGGGTTAGGGTTAGGGTTAGGCCTTAGACTGTATGGGATCAGTTGGGTTGATGTGTCTTTGTGAGTCATGTGTGCATTTGTATGTTTGTGTGTGTGCACATTTGGACTGGTAGGCGTGGTGTGTATGTACACAATCTAAGAATTTTTCTCTAATACATCTGTTCAATACTTCTGCCTTGCAGGCCATCATATGATTGGATGCGCAACATGGCGGTGAGAAACCCCAGCTCCAATTAAGCTGCACCATATAACAATTTCTCTGATTCACTATTTGTCTCCTCCAGCCCATTCAAGGACTGGGTGTGGAAAATGTTTGTAAGAAACCCCTGCAATTTCTCTTATGTCATTTGCTGATACAAGTGTTCAACATCTCTCCCCTGCAGGCTGTCGTTTGACTGGATGCGCAACATGATAGTAAGGAACCCCGGCTCTAAACACAGTCCAACAATCTCTCTGATGTCATTTTCTGACACAACTGTTCACTCTTTTTTTCTTATTTTCTTTTTTTTTAGCCAGAGATCAGATTATATTGTTTTCTTCATACAGAAAACAGTTGGGGGACTGGAAGTTG
Source organism: Phymorhynchus buccinoides (assembly GCA_017654935.2). Taxonomy (NCBI): domain Eukaryota; kingdom Metazoa; phylum Mollusca; class Gastropoda; order Neogastropoda; family Raphitomidae; genus Phymorhynchus; species Phymorhynchus buccinoides. The sequence continues at coordinate 31,898,456 of CM065688.1, forward strand.
TTCTCTCCTTGTTGCCTTGTGAACACCATACTTCGTAATCTCACTCTAAAAATTTTTTGGGTCAAACAATCGTTAGCATGCACTAGGCCTAATTCTCTCTCTCTCTCTCTCTCTCTCTCTCTCTCTCTCTCTCTCTCTCTCTCTCTCTCTCTCTCTCTCTCTCTCTCTCTCTCTCTCTCTCTCTCTCTCTCTCTCTCTCTCTCTCTCTCTCTCGGATTGGGTTTTATTTTCCCGTGTGTATGCGCTTACTTCACACATTTTGAATGTTAATAATTAGTATAGTTAATAATAATAGGTTTGATTTTGTTATTGATGTGTTACAATATAGGGATATTTTTTTGCATGCTTTATATTACTTTGTATGTGTTTATTTTAGTTTTCCATTTTCTACTTTTATATATATATTTTCTCCAGAGGGCTGGATGTAAAAAAGCATGTTATTGCTTACTCTATTACCCTCTATAAATAAAAATCAATCAATCAATCAATCAATCTCTCTCTCTCTCTCTCTCTCTCTCTCTCTCTCTCTCTCTCTCTCTCTCTCTCTCTCTCTCTCTCTCTCTCTCTCTCTCTCCTCCCTCCCCGCCCTCCCTCCCTCTCTCTCTCTCTCTCTCTCTCTCTCTCTCTCTCTCTCTCTCTCTCTCTCTCTCTCTCTCTCTCTCTCTCTCTCTCTCTGTTCGTCTTTGTTGCTGGCTGGCTGGCTCTCTTTCCCTCTGTGTCTCTCTGGTCCGTGCAACTTTTTCTGGAATTCAAGTGCTGCTATTCTCTGGTAGGCTTGCTACCCCAGTAGGCCTCCTTTCTTGTGCCGTTCGTCTTTTGCGATAACTGTTCACTCTTTCTCCACTTGCAGGCCGTCGTATGACTGGATGCGCAACATGTCGGTGAGGAACCCCAGCTCCAAGCACTCGCGCAAGGTGTCTCTGGTGTTCAACCACCTGGAGCCCCAGGAGCTGGCCGCCCAGCTCACCTACCTCGAGTACAAGGCCTTCCGCAGGATACACGTAGGGCACAACAATCCTTTTAGCGTGATAATTCATCAGGCATACAAGTCACACCAATTTTTATTTTTGTTCAGTTCATCAGGCATACAAGGCCCTGGTTTTGTTTATAAGCTCTGCATTTTCTCACTTTCTTTGCTTCTGATTTAGTGTTTCGCTTGCTCGTTTGTAACCAAGCAATTGAAACTGTCGATCCATGACGCAGACTTTTAAAAAAATGTGTGTGCAGTTTGTGGTCTTGTACAATAGTTCTGTCTGTGTGTGCAGTTTGTGGTCTTGTACAATAGTTATGTCTGTGTGTGCAGTTTGTGGACTTTAAGAACTACGCCACGACAGCCTCTCTGAAGGACCAGCCCAAGCTGGAGCGGTCCATCGCCCTGTTCAACGGCCTGTCCCAGTGGGTGCAGTGCATGGTGCTGTGCAAGACCACCCCCCAACAGAGGGCTGACGTCATCACCAAGTTCGTCAACGTATCTCAGGTGTGTGGTGTGTGTGTGTGTGTGTGTGTGTGTGTGTGCATGGTGCTGTGCAAAACTACCCCCCAACAGAGGGCTGACGTCATCACCAAGTTCGTCAACGTATCTCAGGTGTGTGTGTGTGTGTATGTGTGTGCGTGTGTGTATATGTGTGTGCTGTGCATGCGTGTGTGTGTGCGTGCGTGTGTGTGTGAAACCCACACCCCAGCAGTGGTCTGACAAGATCACCGAGTTCATGATCAGCATCACACAGGTTGGCTTACACATGTACGTGTCTGTGCATATGTGTGTGCTTATGCTTTTCATTGAATAATGTGATGACATATTTGGTGTTTAGGTTATCATTTATAGAACATTTCTGAAATTAAGACCAAAAGCAGCAAGGGGCTTGTTCCTGATTTGGGTGACATCTTTGTAAGAGTTTACTTGGTATTTGATCAACTTCGCTATTTTTTTTAAAAATTTCATGTTTGGTATTTCATCAACTTTCCTATTCAGTATTTTATCTATCTGTAAAACTGTTTGAAAAAAGCTTGGTTCTATCCCTAACATGTGTTGAACTTAAATTAAATCTATAGTATTTTTTTAAGCATTGTGTTTGAAAATTTTCTGTGTAAAAACAATCCCATGTGTGTTGTCTGGCAGCATCTTCGAGAGCTGCAGAACTTCAACACGTTGATGGCGATCATCGGCGGGCTGTCCCACAGTGCACTGGCCCGCCTGTCCAAGACCATCTCCTGTCTTCCATCAGAATCGCAAAAGGTAGGCCTGTGTCAGTGGAGACTGGAGTTTAGAACAACGATTTTATGCAGAGCAATGTCCAGAATGTGGAGGAATTAGAAGATACAGTGCTGTTGTAAACCTACTATCAAATATTTGATTTATTTTAACCCTTTCACCGCTAGCCATATTTTAGCCAAAGATTTCCATTAAATTTACCTGGGTAGAGAACAAAATCCATCTGCAGTATTGGGGATTCTTCTGTGACATATATAAAATAAGGTCTATCCGTACTTCCAAAAACTAAGACTCTGTGGATAATAGACCCCAATTTGATGCCTTTTAGTGACATGGGTGTTAAATTACTGTGGTGCTAAAATGCGAATTTGGCGGTGAAAGGATTAAAAGTTTCTTTTTTAAGGATCTCTGACAGCAGTTTTGTTGAATCATGTTAATAACTTTAAAATGTGGGGGGTGGGGGGGGGGGGGGGGGGGTGAATAGATCAGGGTGGTTGTGGGGATGGCTTTGTTCTTCATTCACATGTAAGGTTTCCATTGTACTTGCCTGTTTGTTTAATGACAAAACCCCTTTATGTCTTTGTAGTATTTGTATGATTTTATTTTTAAAATTCATTTGTTAAGGGATTCTACTTCACAAAGCTTCATCACAGCCAAATATGAGGACATACAGGTTTTGTTCTCTTTAAAAAAAAAACCTTGTTTACTTTTTAAAATGTCATGCAACTGATTAGAAGCGACTGTTTCAAGAATTGGTAATACTAAATAAAGCTTTTATAGCGCTCTTAGATGATAAAAAATCATCCTCAGAGCGCTTTACAAATATTACGAGAGAAAACAATCAAGAACAAACACATTATTACAAAACAATATGAAGAAGTATATACAATAAAATAATTATAAAAAAAAAATAAAAAAAATGCTTACGCCGTTCATCCCCACCCACCACCCTTTTTCACATACATATTATAGACACCGTTTCAAAAAGCATTTTTTAAAAAGAAACGCAAAAAATAATGATTTAACATAATTTAGATCGTGTGTGTGGTAGAAACAAGTGTGTGATCGTGATCAGCTTCCAAAGCAAATGTTTCCATTCTTGTTGAGGGGTGGTATTGACTTCTCCCTTCTATCAGAATTTTTGTGTGGAAAAGTCATGGAGTTCTCCTGATATTGTCATGTTTTGTAAGGTGTTTTATTGTTTGTTTGTTTTTTGTCTGCCAGCTGCTCACAGAGTTCACAGAACACTTGTCGTCCAACAACAACTTCAGCAATTACCGCAAAGTCTACCACTCCTGCACGGGCTTCAAAATACCTATTCTGTGAGTGTTTATTTTTCTTCCATCACTAAATGCTTTTTTTACACATACATGTATAAGGAACAATACCATGATTTAAGGAGAAAAGGAAAACAATCTACACAAACCCTTTTTTGTGTATAATTAAGCCTGTTCAGGGTGAAAAAAGCATATAATTACAGTAATAGGCCATTCTGTTTTTACAGTAAAGCGTCAAGTATGTACTATTAGTGATAGTTTTGCAAATGCATTTTTTTTTAAATTGGCTATTAAGTTATCCATGTGTCATTTTCTGTAATGGTGTCTAGACTTAACCCTTTCAACGCCAGCCATTTTTCAGCCAAAACTTTCCATGAACCTTAGCTGGGTAGAGATCAGATGTCGTCTGCATTATTGAGGAATCCTCTGTGACAGGCATACAATAGGGCCTATCCTTACCTCCCACAATTAAGAACATAAGGTAATTAGATAACAGACCCTCATTTGATGCCGTTTAGTGACATGGCTGTTCAATCATTGTGGTGCCAAGAGGCAACAGTGGCGATGAAAGGGTTAATGCCTTTGTTTTTAATATATATCCTTAAGCTTCAGTGGTTTGGTTTTATGTGGGAGTCCCCATGCTCTTGTTACACACTGATGTTTGCCCTCTGTGGCCTGCAGCTGTCCTATGGGATTTGATGGCATGCTATCACATGCCTATAATGAGACTGTATACTGAAAATTCTCTTTCCCCCGTCTCGTGCACTGAAACGCGTGTGCCACCTACATAAAATTATCACCCTTGTCTCTCACGAAGTAGTAGTATATACTATGCCCACAGAAAATTCTCTGCCCCTGACTCATCACTAGGTGGCATGGTCAACTCGGTCCTAAAATTATCTCCCTTTCATGTCGCCAAGAGGTAGTATGAAGCCCCGTTACATCCCTTTGCGTCTCCCTAATATCTAGTTGCTCCATTGTTATCTGTACTACCATAATTTTCGGGTTATTAGGCGATATGTTTTTGTCTAATTTGGATCTATGCGCCTAATAAGTGAGGGCGCCCTATTAGTGAACAAAATTGTGAGAAGAGAGGCAGCGATTGCCATGCTCAGTACAGTATACTGTGAGTCTAGACATCGAAAGTGGTCAGGAGTCGCCGATATGATGAATACTCGCGTTAAAATGCTTCAAAATCCATATTATCGTCAGAGATACCGTCAACAGATGCCATAACCCTTCATTGGATGTAAAAAGCATCGTTGTAGAGCTTAAAATTCCATTATTCTACCTGTTTTTTGCGAAGAAAAGTCAACAGGAAGTTGCACAAACGGCAGTTCGATTATTTGAAAGGAGAGCCAACTCTCGTTTATGACAGCATAATGACGGTCGGCAAGTGTTTATCGGACGCGTACGGGCTTCGAAGTTTGACTTTCTTTTGCGAGGTGTGTATCGCCAAAAAGCCTAAATGTTACAAAGAGTGATAACATCTCAGCCTACAAACCTTGCAAAGAATGAAGCCAACTTTCTGACTTCCCACCTGGAAGGTGAAAAGGTGGAAGGTGGGAAGTGTTAGTGTTGTTGTAGGCAGTGAGTGAGTTCACAATGATCCCCAGCTGTAGTGTAGGTGAAAGAGTGGGAGTACAAAAAACAACCGGCTTCAGTCAGCTGCGAAGTTACAATTTTACGTCCTCTCGGCCGAAGCCATACGGGACATAAAGTCAGTTACAGAATGCGAGCTCTTTGTATATTCAGGCTTTTTGGTATCGCTTTATAAACGAGGGCACCTTTTTCTTTAATTATTTCCCCACATTTATAGTTAACAATGTCCCTTCGGGTCAAGAGGACGTCAAATTTCAATTTTCGTTCTTTAATTTTTTAAGATTTTTCTTGAAAATTGACCTATTCACCTTATACACACAAGCACCTAATGGTAAAAAAAATTGCGGTAATTGAAAAGAGCACTAACTGCGGAGAAACTACGGAAACGTAAAGAACACTAACTGTGGACATTGCCTCCCATCCCATTCGCGCGTGTGTGTGTGTGGGTGTGTGTGTGTGCGGACATGTGCGTGCGTGCGTGTTGTGGCTATGTGCACGTTTTTGATAGTTAATATTGTAGTAGCTTATGATCTATGTATTTATTTAAATAATTGTGAAGCGCCGTGAGCTCTATAAATGTTAATTATTATTATTTTTATTATTCAGGGGCGTTCACCTGAAGGACCTGATCTCGCTGCACACGGCCTTGCCGGACAAGGTGGAGGGTGGCCTGCTCAACTTCCGCAAGATGGCGCAGCTGTCTGTGATCCTGCGTGAGCTGACCCACCTTCAGGGCATGGACGACGTGCCCGTGGACGCCAACATGGACCTGGTCAACACCCTCAGGGTACGAGCCTCAGAAAATATCCCAATATGTTTTCATTAACAGTGATAGTAATAAGGGGACTAATGATTCCGATCATAATGCAAGTAACCATGATTTTAAAGGAAAAATAAATTTGGATCAACCAGTAACGTTGTCAAAACTGAATCATCGCCAGTGTTTTGTTGCGTTTCTTATTTGTTGTATTTTTATCTAGGCAGCCCCAGGCCAGTAATGATGTTTGCCTAAGGCAGTGATGTCTTGAAAGGGTTAAGACCTGTTGTGCATTAGCTTAACCCTCTTGCATTTGCATTTGTTACAGAGAAAGCTTTGTCTAGTATTCAGATTCTTTACAAAACATTTCGGGAAAATCTGTCTTTTGAAGCACACAGAGTGCCATGCAGTTACCATCGCACCATTGCAGTGATAAGCTTCTTCATAGTGTGTGTATAACAAGCCAGAACGTAGTGCGTGATGAAAATGCCATCAGAGGGGGTCTCAGAGTGGGGGCAAGCTATGGCGGTTTTGGACGGCTTGAATACACAGAGGCAACTTTGGGCTAGGCGGTTTGGGGTGGAACAAATGCAAGATAGTTAATACTTTGCTTCAAGGAGAGCCTGTCAGATCCATTTAGAATAGCATTTTACCTTCAGCTTCAGGGGAAGGGGGGGGGGGGGGGGGGGGGGGGGGGGGGGGGGGCCAGGGACAAGCGCAGCCCCTGCCTTTCAGGTTTCCCTGGATTTTGTAGAAGCACCCATGAATGTATCAGTCACTCTGAATTTCTTGCTTGCCTATAACCTTTATTATTCAAACTCCAGCTCTCAGCAAACTGCTTGTATCAAGAATTCACGTGAGGATCAAGTTGAGTCCAGTTGCAAAATAGCTCATGTTTCCATGAGCATTTCCATGGGGGTTATGTTTATCACTGCTGTGGAAAGTTACATGTTGCAGCTTTGTAGTTTGTGGAGATCGCCAACACTCAAACTTGGAGATAATCAGTGTGTCAGCACTAAGTACTACATGGATGCTCTTTCTTGTAGGATGTCCTGAATTGCAGGATTTTTAAATTGCCTAGAGCCGGCGTCGCCAGATATTGAATTTGAGAAGCAACGATTTTCTTACACACACACATGCTTGTACAATAAAAAGTGCCTATATAAGCATTTGCTATTTTCAAAGGAATGTAGCACTTCTACTAGTCTAGAGGGGTGAAAAAATAGCAGTGAATGTGTGTGTGTGTGCGCACTGCCCCTGCACTCCGCCGGGGCTGCCCCCTTGCAGGATTTTTGAAATTTCCCAGGAGCACCCATGGTACTAACTGGCTCTGTTTTTATTGTCTGCGCGTTTCTTGGATCAACCTTGTCTGCTTGCTGGTCCACTTTTCCATTCTGACAGTAGGTACAATTTTGAGTGACTATGCATAATTTTGGTTGCATATAAAATGTGCTTCTCTCATTTTCTCCAGTTATCACTGGACCTGCACTACACAGAGGATGAGATCTATGAGCTCTCACTGGCCAGGGAACCTCGAGGGTCTCTTTCTTCGGTGAGTATGACAACCCGTGTGTGTGTGTGTTTAAATGAGTGAGTGTTTGTGTACATGTGTGTGTGTGGAATGAGTTATGTGTGTGTGTGTGTATGTATAAATGTGTACATGTATGCACTGGTGCATACTTATTATGCATGGGTGTATACGTACAAAAATCAATTTTTTGCTACACTGTGTCCTTGGCTCTGTATCTTTGCATTATTCCCAGCATTCATTTTTACAGGCTGTGTGACAACTTCTCCCCCCCCCCCCATAATTTCTGGACACGTTTATGAACGTATTTCATTCCACTGTGTGTGTATGTGTGTGTGTTTTCCAGCCAACCACTCCGACTAAGCCAGTGGTGTTTGCGGATTGGCTGGCAGGAGTGAGCCCCCCTGATCCCAACACCATCAACAAGCATGTGCACGATATGGTCGAGGTAAGCTGACAGTTTCTTATTCTCCTTTTGTCTCTCTGTGTCTCTCTATGAGTGGTTAACAAAATGCACTTCTTGTTATGTTGTCCATTTTATAATAGCATAAGAGAAAAGTTCATAGCACAAAAGTACTATCGTAATCCAAATGATTTTCGTTTGTCTCTCTTGTTGGCCTCCACGAATAGTGAGATGGTCAGAAAGCTAGCCATTTATATTTATCAAGCGTTCAAGGCGCGGCAGATTGCTATAACCTGAATGCTTATTTGTGCATGTACTGATGTTTATACGTATTTGTTATGTCCCCCCTTCCAATGGGGGCCTTGGCCTTATGGAATAAACATTTTTATTTCATTTCTCTGTGTGGTTGTCTCTTTCTCACTCTTCATGTTCTTGGTGCAATTGTTTTTGCCTCATTTGTCATTTGTCTCTCCATTGAGGAGGGCTTGTTTTTGTCTGCGTGTTGTTTGTGTGTGTGTGTGTGTGTGTGTATGTGTGTGCATTATCTTGTGAATCACTACACAGAATCACTTCAAATTTTATACAGTGGTATGTTATCTAAAGCTGGTGTGTCCGGTTGAGTAGCTATAACCTTGCTGACCTTGATCTTTGACCTTGAGCATCGGCGATTTGCTGGGGATGGGCGACCTTGACTGTCATTGAAGGCCTTGACTTCTGCTACTATGGGCAAAACATGCGGGCAATGGTGTAATCTAGTCTACAGTATGAATTCCCGCAGCAAATGGCCTATTGAACATTGGGATAAGCAGCAGCAGGATATGTTTCATTAGAAGGTGACCCCTCTTTGTTTTTTACACTCTTAGTTGTGTTAGAGTAAAAGTAGATTACCATAATATTTGGTGTGTGTGTGTACATTTTTGCTTGCACATTCATTTTTGTGTGTGGATGCGCGCTTAGGCATGTCTGTGTATGTACATATGTGTGTTTGTGCAGTAGTTTTGGGGTTTTTTTTGTGTTTGTATTTGAACATGCGGGTGCATGTGCACACATCCATGCTCTCATGCATATGTGGCGGTGTGTCTGCTAGGGCTCCCAGGGACCCCCATTTGGGGGTCTATGAAGCACTCAAATTCTACAGGACCCTCTAAAAGAATGTGCAGGAGGTCCTAGGGATGCACTACAAAAATTCTTTTTAGCATTCGCTATGCCACTGGGACCCTCTATCCCACGTCTAGGACCCTCTATACTGTAAGTGAAGGTGTCTCTGGGACCCCTTGTTTTGCAGGACGATTGGGAGCCCCCTGTGTGATCACGCGTGTGTTTGTGTTGATGTGTGCAGGCGGTGTTCAAGAACTACGACCACGACAAGGACGGGTTCATCTCGCACGGAGAGTTCGAGTCCATCGCCGGCAACTTCCCCTTCATCGACTCCTTCTGCGTCTTGGATGCCGACCAGTGCGTGTGCCTCTTTCAGTCATTTGTGGCTCCATAGTAGTAGCCCTCCGCCTTTTTCCACTGTGGAGGGGTATTGTGTGTGTTCTTCTTCTTCTTCTGCGTTCCTGGGCCATATGGCCATAATGGGTAAGATACGTATGTGTCCGGTTTTCAGTTTTCACTGGTCTCCCTGCTGCGTACAGCCGACACATTCTGATTTTGGAGGAGCTCAAAGGAGAACATTATTTGGAAGATTGTTTTTGAAAAAAGGCAGGTGAATGGGCCAATAAGTCATAAAAATAGTAGATGATAGAAAGCAAAGGGAAAAGGCAGAGTCAAAGAGAGTGGCAGATTAGAGGAAGTTAGAAGCACAGAACTTCCAGAAGGTGGGGGAACTATTTTTACAAAAGATCCCCCCGGTATCCCCACGGGCAGAGACTCGTGGAGGGGTCGGGGTCGTCCAGCTCCCGTATGGAGGCACGAGGCATCCACCCACTGCCCTGGTGTGTGTTCATGTCTCAGGGCTCCCAGGGACCCCCATTTGGGGGTCTATGAAGCACTAAAATTCTAAAGGACCCTCTAAAAGAATGTGCAGGGGGTCCCAGGGATTGCACTAGAAAAATTATTTTTAGCATTCGCACTGCCACTGGGACCCTCTATCCTGCCTCTAGGACCCTCTATACTGTAAGTGAAGGAGTCCCTGGGACCCCTTGTTTTGCGGGACGATTGGGAGCCCTGTGTCTGTTTGTTGTCTTTGTCTGTCTGCGTAATATCCTATGAACCGATGTGTAGAATCATTTCAAATCTTTCTGATGGTACATTACTTGAAGCTGATGTGTTTTTGTTGAGTAACTATTGAAGTGGAGGGTTAAAGTCTGTAACTGGTTTTTGTGTGTGTTTTTCTTTCTTCCACTATGTATCCGTGTGTGTGTGTGAATGTCTGTCTGTCTGCCACCTTCCCCTTTCTCTCTCTTTCTCTCTGGAATACATTCATCAGACCTGTTTACTCTGCTCTTTTCGAGTAATATTCTACTGAACTTGGACCTCTACTACTCTTCAAAATTGAAAATAATGCTATAATTACTCATTTTCAGTGAACATTGTTTGATGGTTTAATGAATAAAACTACACATTTTGCACCAAAACTACTCATTTCAGCTATCCAGACTACTCAAGACTTGTGTAGGGGGTAAACAGGTCTGATTCATTAGTTTTCCAGGTTATTCTTACCTTTCAATTGATGCAACCCGTTTACTGTGGTGCAGGGACGGCATGATCAGCAAGGTGGAGATGAAGACCTACTTCATCCGCGCCAACTGCCACGCCCTGCGCAACAGCTTCAAGCACGCCTTCCACGAAACCACCTACTTCAAGCCCACCTTCTGCATCCACTGCACCGGCCTGGTAAGTGCTTAACTCTTCCGACACCATTGGCAAAACCACCTACTTCAAGCCCACCTTCTGCATCCACTGCACCGGCCTGGTAAGTGCTTAACTCTTCCGACACCATGGGCAAAACCACCTACTTCAAGCCCACCTTCTGCATCCACTGCACCGGCCTGGTAAGTGCTTAACTCTTCCGACACCATGGACAAAACCACCTACTTCAAGCCCACCTTCTGCATCCACTGCACTGGCCTGGTTAGTGCTTAACTCTTCCGACACCATGGGCAAAGGCATTCGCCCAGTACATCACTCTACACTCGCTCACCCACTCACTGCCAAGTACCCTGCCATGTGTTTTGTCTATTTTTAGAGCTTGTGTCGGTGATTTTTTTTCTCTGTTAAAGCAGCGCATGCGCATTCGAAAAAAATACTCCTCTCTTGTCGGTTGAGATGCCACGGATAACCAATAACGTAAAAAAATATATGGTGCTAGAAGAGTTAAGGGGGGCGTGTGCCCATATACTCAGAAACCCACGCGCAATCCGCAAAATAAATTGTAGAAAGTAAGAAATGCATGGATGGGCTATGTGGAGGGGCTATACAGATGGGTTTCCTCGTACATGTGTACGCGCCTTCATATTTCTTGCTTCCAGATTCTGTTTTCTGGAGCGCGGAGATGGGTTTCTGTACGTATGTGCACACATCCGTTCTGTAGAAAGAAAGGGATGTACAATGTGGGTGCAGGGGAGAGGGGAAGGGTTGAGTGAATACGTGGGTGCTTCTCTTCAGGCTATGTGACTGAATTCAGGTTTTTGTTTGGGGTTTGTTGTTTTTTGTTGTTGTGGGTTTTTTTGGCAGTGGTCTTTGCCTGCATTTCAGGTTAAAATTTTTTTAGCAACAACATTCCTTTAGTCTAGAATAGTTGTGCAGCGTATATAGGCCTCGAGGCCTGTTGCTGATCTTTTAATCAGGAAACTAACTAGCCTAACTTTGGGCTACAACCTATAAATGTTTTGATTGCTCTTATGTCTATGACTAATTCTGATCGCTTCTCGGCCTTTTGGCTGAGACAGTGATTCGGGAACATAAATTTTTGTTTATAACCTGGTTGGTTTGTTCAGACCGTCGTACATGGCGAAAGCCGATCCGCGACGTTAAACTGAACTTCCATCCATGTCTATGACTGTTCACACGGGCGGTCTGCAGCGGGTGACTCATGTTGCTACAATACATATAGTCCTCAATGTCTATTCTGTTCTTGAAACTGTTTAGTGACCCGGCATTCACAATGGCACCTTTCTCACTTTCTGGTACTTTGTTCCTTCCACCTCTTGTCACTGCCCATGTCTGTATGTCATGCTTTTTTGTTTGTCTGTTCCCCCTGTGTGAATACCGGGGGTAGACTGTACAAATAGTTCCCCCACCTTCTGGAAGTTCTGTGTTTGTAACTTCCTCTAATCTGTCTCTCTCTTTGACTCTGCCTTTTTCCTTGCTTTGTGTCATCCACTATCTTTCTGACTTTTGGCCCATTCTCCTGCCTTTAAAAAAAAAAAAATCTTCCATATAGTTTTTTCATTTGAGCTCCTCCGAAATCGGAATGTGTCGGCTGGATGCAGCGAGGACACCAGTGAAAACTTGAAAACGGACACATACACATTGTGGCCTTATGGCCCTGGAACGCAGAAGAAGAAGAAGAAGTTTGTTTGTTTGTTGTTGTTGTTTTTTGTTGCTGTCCCATCTTTTGGGCCTTACAGTTACAGTGGCATCGCCTTCCATTCCGCTCATTCCAACGAGGCTTTATACTACTCCTTGCCAACATGAAAGGGCGATAATTTTAGGCCCGAACTGCCGATGCCCCCTGGTGATGAGTCAGGAGCAGATCATTTTCTGTGGCTATACTAGTTCCTGACAGGCAAGGACGATAATCTTAAGTAAGTGGCGTTCGCATCTCAGGGCATGAGATAGGGGCAGAGAATTTTCTGTATAAAGCCTCATTCCCAACTTGCAGACACACACCCGATTGTCGGTTCCCCATTTCATGCTTTAGCAGTGTAGTTTTGCTTCAAGGAGAGCCTGTCACACCACTTTGACATAGCACTTTCATTCAGCTTCAGAGGGGCATTGCCCCTGTCACCCCTCAAAGGGATGCCCCCCCCCCCCCATATCCCATCAGCTTCTAGACCCATGCTTTTCATATTTTCCAGGGTTATGTAGAAACATCCGTGAAAGTGAGAGGGGAAGGGTTGAGCAAATAAGAAAGCAGGTGTGAGGAGAAGGATTGGAGGGAAGGGTTGGAGGGAAGGATTGGAGTGAAGGATTGGAGCGAAGGGTTGGAGGGAAGGATTTGAGGGAAGGCTTGGAGGGAAGGATTGGAGCGAAGGCTTGGAGCGAAGGATTGGAGCGAAGGGTTGGAGGGAAGGATGTGGTGGAGAGATATGATAAACAGGCACATTGTAACAGCTACTTGTTTGTTTTCTGAATGTGTAGTGTTAACGGGTAAATTCTGAACGCTTAAAGACCCACTTTTATACTGCAGATTTAAAATCACAAATAAAAAGGAAGGTGGGTGGTTCAGTAAGGATAAGAAGGGAAAAATAATGATAATAATAATGAAGAAAACTTATATAGCGCACATTCCAGGCTAGCTGCTCATGGCGCTTTACAAAAAATACATTTAATCAAATCACATCAATACCCATGCCCGCACGCACACAAGCACACACACTGACGAACATAGCATATCATTTACACGCGCATGCACACATACATACAGTACATACATACATACATACGTACGTACGTTCGTACATACATACATACACACAGACACAAACACACACACATCCCCACACACGTGCATAAGCACATGCCAGCGCGCGCATGCACACACACACACTTTCTGTCTCCCAACTTTCCCATGCCATTCATCATCCACACACGCTTTCATTCTCACAATCCGATCATGGTGGACAGTAGTGTTCAGAGAATAGATGGGTTTTCAGGTTGGTTTTGAAAACTGACAGGGAGTTGGAATGTCTGAGAGACAGAGGGAGTTTGTTCCAAGTAGCTGGGGCCTGAAAAGAAAAGGATCTCTCGCCATAAGTTTTCGTTTTAATTGAGGGAGGCTGTAGAATACGAGAATCAGAAGAAGAACGAAGCTGACGAGATGGAATGTAAGTATGAAGTAGATCAGACATGTAAGTAGGAGCAGAGCCAGACATGACAGCAAAGGTAAGAGCAGAAAGCTTGTAGTTGATCCTGCTGGAGATTGGCAACCAGTGCAGAGAGTGCAGAAGGGGAGAAACATGTTCAAACTTGGAGGACTTAAGGATTAGTCGTGCAGCATTATTTTGGATTCTTTGGAGTTTGTTGAGAAGGTATTTTGGAAGGCCAGCAAGAAGAGAGTTGCAATAATCTATTCTCGAGAGGACAAATGCACAGACCAAGGTTTTTGTGGCATCAGTGGAGAGATAGTGACGAACAGAACTAATCTTACGAAGCTCAAAATAGGCAGATCTGCAGATATTAGACACATGCTGCTGAAGGGAGAGACTTTGATCCAAAGTGACACCAAGACTGCGGACAGAAGAGGAGAAGGAGATAGTGGTGTTGTTGATTGTGACAGAGCCTGGAAGGGTAGAAAGATTGAGCATTTTCTTTGGGCATGCTAACATAATTTCAGTTTTTTCTTCATTAAGTTGCAGCTTGTTGTGGGTCATCCAGATTTTAAGGTCAAGCATGCACTCCTGTGTCCGCGATACCAGCCCATCGACTTCAGCAAGAGTGGCCGACTGATATACTTCTGTATCGTCCGCAAAACTCTCATGAGACAAGGCATGTTGACTGATAACATCGGACACAGGAGCAGCATAGAGCACAAAAAGAATGGGTCCCAGAACAGAACCCTGTGGGACACCATACAAAAGGGGGGACGGCTCAGAGTATCTGCCACTAACACAAACTGTCTGCTTACGATTAGCCAAGTAGCTATCAAACCAGGAAAGAGCAAGATCATGAATGCCAAAAGAATGTTTGAGTCGGCGAATAAGAATGGTATGATCAATAGTGTCGAAAGCGGCACTGAGGTCAAGCAAAGCTAAGAGAGAAACTTTGTTGTCATCAAAAACCTAAAAGAAGGTCGTTAACAATTTTAAGAAGGGCTGTCTCTGTGTTATGGCTGATATAGCTGGATATATAAAAATGTTTGCACAAAATCTTGACAAGACAAAATAACTCCAGTGCTTTTATTAACCCCTTCACTGCCTGCCCCATGTCTACTACCGGCTTTGCAGTGTTATTGATGATGTCATAACTTTTGATGTCATAGTGCTGGTTTTTGGTTTAGACAAGTTAGGAAAGATATAGCTCTAGACCATTTTCTTAGATTGTGTCTAACGGGTCTCTTTTTAAATGTTATAATAAGAAAATTGATAATTTCTCAATCTTTCTCTGGCAGTGAAGGGGTTAAAGTGTTTTATTGTCATTGAGGTGCTAGAACAAGGCGGCTGTTATCTGTCTGCTGAAGGGGTTCTGACCTGATTTATTCCTGAGTGGAATGGATGTCAGTGCTAGGGCATATCCCATAACAACAATCACTGCCATCATAAAACAAGGAAAACAGGTTGCGCACACTGTAATTCTAGTGTATGTGTTACGACAAGGTGTGTGTGTGTCAGTGATCTTGAAACATTTTGAGATATGATGAAAGTGATATTTTTTTTATTGTCATCAGTCTTATCAAGTATCTGTTTATCGCGAGGAAGCTTTTAACTACAGACAGTCTTTTCAAATATTTGTTTATCGCGAGGAAGCTTTTACCTACAGGCAGTCTTATCAAGTTGCATTTTGTGAGTGACTGAATCATTTATCCACTGGCCAAACAGTGTACTCTGCTTGTTGCAGATTTTGGATCCATATTTAAAGGTATTGGCAAATAAAACAATATCACCGCTGTTTATATGATAATGTTGTGCATGGTTGTTGCTTTAATAACAATGGCAGAAGTATATCAGGCTTCCTGTAGAACTAGTACTAATTGAATTAAGTGTTCAATGTATATATATATATATATTCGAATAAATACCCGGACACTGGAAATATTGGTTTTGGTTTGGTGGGAAAAAATGTTAGCCGGACCGGGAGTCGAATCCGAGACCTCCCGAAAACCAGACAGGTGCTCTAACCACTGAGCTATCCAGGCCGACAACCCAGTCCCTGATATTAATCCTAATATCAGTGAATAAATACCCGGACACTGGAAATATTGGTTTTGGTTTGGTGGGAAAAAATGTTAGCCGGACCAGGAGTCGAATCCGAGACCTCCCGAAAACCAGACGGGCGCTCTAACCACTGAGCTATCCAGGCCGACAACCCAGTCCCTGATATTAATCCTAATATCAGTGGCTACACTTTCTCCCCTCCTTTTCTTTCTTTTTACCAAGCCATGTGTTATCTCCGGCACTAACTAAGGGCAGAACAAAGAGGGCGGGGTGTCGAAGACAAGAGTAGTAGAATAAGTCCTCTTTAAGGGTTCGCTCCATCAGTCTGCCACGCGTCAACAGGTAGAAGGGTGATCACTGAAGAAACATGCAGACTGAAGAGTCTTTCACGAGACGAAACAGCTGTCTTTGCATAGGCATGGTCTATCTCCCCCATTGGGAGAAAAAGTAAATCAGCACATTATTTTCTGTTCAGAACACAAAACAAATCATAAAGTTAAAGTTAAAGTAATTGAGCTTGTTTCTTAGGTTCACAAAACATACATTGGATACCAAAACAGTTTTATCAAAGCAAATTATATATATACATAAGAGGAAAGTTTAATGGTGTGTTTGTTTGTTCTTCTTCAATTTTTGATCGTTTATATATATATATACATATTTGAGAGGTGGCTGCACAAAAATGTCTTGACAGTTTACCAGAGTTTTTTCTGCCTGTGAAAGGAAACAATTAATGCATTTCTCTGTGTGGTTTTCAGTTGTGGGGTCTGATCAAGCAAGGCTGGAAATGTAAAGGTGAGATGTATGTGTGTGTGTGTCTGTGTGCATGTGTGTGTGTGTGTGTCTGTGTGTGTGTATGTGTCTGTGTGTGTGTGTGTGTGTGTGTCTGTCTGTGTTTGTGTGTGTCTGTGTGTGTGTCTCTGTGTGTGTATGTCTGTGTGTGTGTGTGTGTGTGTGTGTGTGTGTCTGTGTGTGTGTCTGTGCATCTGTCTGTCTGTGTCTGTGGAACCACTTCACCTACAATAACCAGCGAGGTACTTTTTTTTTCTTGTCATGTTCCAGACAATCATGGTAAATTCCAGATTTGTAAGGTTTCTGAAAATAAAAAAAGTTAGGGTAGGCATCTCTGGAGAAAAATGATTACCGTATTTGATGGACTATAAGGCCGTACTTCTTTTTCCCAGACTGAGACCCCTGCGCCTTACAATATGATTTTTTCCCCTATGTTTCCATGGCCATAATGGGTAAGGTACATATGTGCCCGGTTTTCAGTTTTCACTGGTCTCCCCGCTGCGTACAGCCAACACATTCTGATTTCGGAGGAGCTCAAAGGAGAAAAATTATTTGGAAGATTTTTTTTTTTTTAAAGGCAGGAGAATGGGCCAATAAGTCAGAAAGATAGTAGATGAGAGAAAGCAAAGGAAAAAGGCAGAGTCAAAGAGAGTGGCAGATTAGAGGAAGTGACAAGCACAGAACTTCCAGAAGGTGGGGAACTATTTTTATGAAAGACCCCCGGTATCCCCACGGGGAGTTACAATATGATGAACAAAACAGTAAAAAAAAATGTTATAATAAAATCCGATTTTTGGGGTAAAGTTTCGGGGGGTGAGCTTTACAATAAGGTGCACCTTATACCCCGAAAAATATGATACAGTGGGACCTCCCTTATAAGACCTTCAAAAATCATCCAAAATGAGGTCTTATAAGGGAAGGGTCTTATAAGGGAGGTAATTTTAATACTTACAAAGAAGGGCAATGTCTCGGAGAAGTAGGTCTTATGTGGGAGGGAGTCTTATAATGGGAGGTCTTATAAGGGAGGTTCCACTGCATCCTGATTGGAGGTCTTTGTTTCAGACTGCGGGATCAATGCTCACAAACACTGCAAGGACCTGGTGGTGATGGAATGCAGGGACCGCAGCCACGGCCACACCAAGGACGCACACACCCACACCCACAGCAGGGGGGACAGACTGACCAGGCGCACAGAGTCCATGTCCAATGGTCAGTACGGTCAGTTCACCCACGGATTGGTTGGGAGTTTTCAGTTTGTGTTTATGAGTGAGTGTGTATGTATGTCTGTGTATGTGTGTGTCTGTCTGTCTGTGTATGTATGTGTGACTCTGTGTGTGTGTGTGTGTGTGTGTGTGTGTGTGAGAGAGAGAGAGAGAGAGAGAGAGAGAGAGAGAGAGAGAGAGAGAGAGAGAGAGTAAAATAGGAAGGTGAACCCCTAATAATCTAGAAACATATTTCGCAGGCTGATTCCAACCGCCTAATTTCGAAGATGGAATTGCTGTAATCCTTTGTGTAGGCGTGACTGTTCATGAAAGAATGCTGTCAGCCAAACACAAGATCTCCATGTGTTCCTTTGTGCAGGCGTGACTGTTCATGAGATGACGCTGTCAGCCAAAGGCAAGATCTCCATATGTTCTTTGTGCAGGCGTCACTGTTCACGAGATGACGCTGTCAGCCAAACGCAAGATCTCCCTGTGTTCCTTTATGTAGGCGTGACTGTTCACCAAACGTAAGATCTCCCTGTGTTCCTTTGTGCAGGCATGACTGTTCACCAAACGTAAGATCTCCCTGTGTTCCTTTGTGCAGGCATGACTTCGCCAAACGTAAGATCTCCCTGTGTTCCTTTGTGCAGGCATGACTGTTCACGAGATGACGCTGTCAGCCAAACGCAAGATCTCCCAGCGCCAGAAGAGGTCCTCTCCGTCCCACGTGCTGGAGCAGTGCACCCAGACGGACAACATCCAGCGCCGCGGCAACAGCAGTTTCCGTGACACCCAGGGTCACCGGGACGTGTCGCTGGTGGACGGGGAATTCTACGAAGAGCAGTCGCTGCTGTACGAGCGCCTGTTGAAGGCTGAGGAGGTAGGACACTGAGTAGCCAAGATTTGTGGGTTTTTTAGCTGGGTCGTGTTGGCAATGGTGTTTATGTCTTGACGTTTGTTATTAATGACGTGGGTTTTCTGTTTCCGTTTATTTTGTGTGTTGAACTATTCTGTGCGGAGATGGGGCTATGCGTTACAAGTGCTGGCTTTCATTATTTTTGTGGTGATTTCTTTCATTCATTTAGGCTAACTTGTACAACATTATGTCTATGTGGGTTTGTGCTGTGGATCCAACACTACACAATTTCTACATTACTCCCCCCCCCCCCCACCCCCCCCACCCCCCGGTTAATTTTTAAGGGTAGCTCATAAAATTGGTGACTTAAGTTTTAAAATTCTCGTCCTTACTACTACTTCAAAACGTATAATCACGAAAAACGTTTGCATTCTAACATCAATTAAACGTTTGATGAGGCAGAGAATATTAAAAAATAATCACAAAAGATCATGCTTTTTCATGTGAAGTGCCTGTACATGATTATGTTTAGAGTCTGCCAGCAAGCAAGGATTACAAATGTCCTGTGATATAGCTTACCATTTTGTGTAGATAAGGTCATTGCTTGATTATTCAGTTCTACTTAAAAAGAAAACACATAGAGTGATAGACACATGCACACATGCATACACACTCATGTGCATGCATGCATACACACACACACACACACACACACACACACACACACACACACACACACACACACACACACACACACACACACACACACACACACACACACACACACACTGCTAAGTCTGCATAACTATCCTGTTACTTACTTTAATGCTTACACACACTCACAGGCACATCCACACACTCATCACACCAGCATCACAACACAATATCATGTTGTCTGAATCACTTTTAGTGGAAGGACGTTAAATTGAGTAACACACACACACACACACACACCAAAGGGATGTTTTGCTGCAGGTTTTGACTTATGATGTCTTATATGTGCTTGCCTTTCTTTCTTTGTTCTCTGCTGATGTAGTTAGTTTTTGCTAGTGGACTCTTAGTGTGCTTTCTCTCTGTCTATATGTGTCTGACTCTGTGTTTCTTCCTCATGACTCTCTTCCTTTCTCTCTGTCTATATGTGTCTGACTCTGTGTTTCTTCCTCATGACTCTCTTCCTTTCTCTCTGTCTATATGTCTCTGACTCTGTGTTTCTTCCTCATGACTCTCTTCCTTTCTCTCTGTCTATATGTGTCTGACTCTGTGTTTCTTCCTCATGACTCTCTTCCTTTCTCTCTGTCTATATGTGTCTGACTCTGTGTTTCTTCCTCATGACTCTCTTCCTTTCTCTCTGTCTATATGTGTCTGACTCTGTGTTTCTTCCTCATGACTCTCTTCCTTTCTCTCTGTCTATATGTCTCTGACTCTGTGTTTCTTCCTCATGACTCTCTTCCTTTCTCTCTGTCTATATGTGTCTGACTCTGTGTTTCTTCCTCATGACTCTCTTCCTTTCTCTCTGTCTATATGTGTCTGACTCTGTGTTTCTTCCTCATGACTCTCTTCCTTTCTCTCTGTATATGTGTCTGACTCTGTGTTTCTTCCTCATGACTCTCTTCCTTTCTCTCTGTCTATATGTGTCTGACTCTGTGTTTCTTCCTCATGACTCTCTTCCTTTCTCTCTGTCTATATGTGTCTGACTCTGTGTTTCTTCCTCATGACTCTCTTCCTTTCTCTCTGTCTATATGTGTCTGACTCTGTGTTTCTTCCTCATGACTCTCTTCCTTTCTCTCTGTCTATATGTGTCTGACTCTGTGTTTCTTCCTCATGACTCTCTTCCTTTCTCTCTGTCTATATGTGTCTGACTCTGTGTTTCTTCCTCATGACTCTCTTCCTTTCTCTCTGTCTATATGTGTCTGACTCTGTGTTTCTTCCTCATGACTCTCTTCCTTTCTCTCTGTTTATATGTGTCTGACTCTGTGTTTCTTCCTCATGACTCTCTTCCTTTCTCTCTGTCTATATGTGTCTGACTCTGTGTTTCTTCCTCATGACTCTCTTCCTTTCTCTCTGTCTATATGTGTCTGACTCTGTGTTTCTTCCTCATGACTCTCTTCCTTTCTCTCTGTTTATATGTGTCTGACTCTGTGTTTCTTCCTCATGACTCTCTTCCTTTCTCTCTGTCTATATGTGTCTGACTCTGTGTTTCTTCCTCATGACTCTCTTCCTTTCTCTCTGTCTATATGTGTCTGACTCTGTGTTTCTTCCTCATGACTCTCTTCCTTTCTCTCTGTCTATATGTTCTGACTCTGTGTTTCTTCCTCATGACTCTCTTCCTTTCTCTCTGTCTATATGTGTCTGACTCTGTGTTTCTTCCTCATGACTCTCTTCCTTTCTCTCTGTCTATATGTGTCTGACTCTGTGTTTCTTCCTCATGACTCTCTTCCTTTCTCTCTGTTTATATGTGTCTGACTCTGTGTTTCTTCCTCATGACTCTCTTCCTTTCTCTCTGTCTATATGTCTCTGACTCTGTGTTTCTTCCTCATGACTCTCTTCCTTTCTCTCTGTCTATATGTCTCTGACTCTGTGTTTCTTCCTCATGACTCTCTTCCTTTCTCTCTGTCTATATGTGTCTGACTCTGTGTTTCTTCCTCATGACTCTCTTCCTTTCTCTCTGTTTATATGTGTCTGACTCTGTGTTTCTTCCTCATGACTCTCTTCCTTTCTCTCTGTTTATATGTGTCTGACTCTGTGTTTCTTCCTCATGACTCTCTTCCTTTCTCTCTGTCTATATGTGTCTGACTCTGTGTTTCTTCCTCATGACTCTCTTCCTTTCTCTCTGTCTATATGTGTCTGACTCTGTGTTTCTTCCTCATGACTCTCTTCCTTTCTCTCTGTCTATATGTGTCTGACTCTGTGTTTCTTCCTCATGACTCTCTTCCTTTCTCTCTGTCTATATGTGTCTGACTCTGTGTTTCTTCCTCATGACTCTCTTCCTTTCTCTCTGTCTATATGTGTCTGACTCTGTGTTTCTTCCTCATGACTCTCTTCCTTTCTCTCTGTTTATATGTGTCTGACTCTGTGTTTCTTCCTCATGACTCTCTTCCTTTCTCTCTGTCTATATGTGTCTGACTCTGTGTTTCTTCCTCATGACTCTCTTCCTTTCTCTCTGTCTATATGTGTCTGACTCTGTGTTTCTTCCTCATGACTCTCTTCCTTTCTCTCTGTCTATATGTGTCTGACTCTGTGTTTCTTCCTCATGACTCTCTTCCTTTCTCTCTGTCTATATGTGTCTGACTCTGTGTTTCTTCCTCATGACTCTCTTCCTTTCTCTCTGTTTATATGTGTCTGACTCTGTGTTTCTTCCTCATGACTCTCTTCCTTTCTCTCTGTTTATATGTGTCTGACTCTGTGTTTCTTCCTCATGACTCTCTTCCTTTCTCTCTGTTTATATGTGTCTGACTCTGTGTTTCTTCCTCATGACTCTCTTCCTTTCTCTCTGTTTATATGTGTCTGACTCTGTGTTTCTTCCTCATGACTCTCTTCCTTTCTCTCTGTTTATATGTGTCTGACTCTGTGTTTCTTCCTCATGACTCTCTTCCTTTCTCTCTGTCTGTCTCCTTTTCTCTCTTTATGGCTCCAACCCACCTGCGTGCGCATCTCGACGATTCCAACGGAAGTGTCGCCATCTTAGTCCTTATTTGTGTGTAAGCAAAGTGAAAATGTTATCTAAATGTGTAAAGAAAACATCCAGATGTTATAAATACAGTTTAGATAAGTTTCGAATTGGAACAGCCAAATACGCAGCATCGATCTGGCATTTTTCAAAAAAAGGTAAGGACTAAGATGGCGGTCTCCCATAATATGGCGCTCCTTGTGGCCGGATATGACGACACGTGGGTACAAGCCATACCACTGTCTCTCCTCTCACACTTTTTATCTCTCTGATTCTCTTACATCTCTGAAACACCACAGATTGCATTTTTTTTTAATAGTCCTTTTTTAATCCCTTGACTGTACAGGCTTGATTACGTCACTGTTGATGTCATCAGTTGAAGGGAAATAACTTTGGGATATAGTGTTTGTACTTTGAAACAGTCAGCAGGGTTACATCCCCAGACCATTTTGACAGATTGAATCTAACAGTTCTCTTTTACATTTGACATTTTGAGTGTATGGGGTTTTTTTCTTAATTTTTCTTCGGCAGTCAATGGGTTTTAAAGTTAAAGCTGTCAGATCTGATACTTTGTCAGATGCAATTGAAAAGCAAAAATGTAAAGATGCAGAAATAAAATCCTAAGCTCATAGTTTTTCACAAAAACAACACAACAGCAAAATCAGCAAGGAGTATTCCCCTGTGGGTATACCGGGGGGGGGGGGGGGGTGTCTTTCATACAAATAGTTCCCCCACCTTCTGGAAGTTCTGTGCTTGTAACTTCCTCTAATCTGTCACTCTCTTTGACTCTGCCTCTTCCCTTTGCGTACTGTCATCTGCTATCTTTCTGTCTCACTGGTCCTTTCTCCTGCCTTTTTTTCTATAAATTCTTACAAAGATTTCTTCAGCCGAAGTCGGACATGCTGGGCTTAACTATTTCTTAGTTAGGCGCATAACGGCAGCATGACACATCTACGCTCATATGACAGGAATCTGTCTGAGCGAACAAAGAAGAAGAAGAAGAAGAAGCAAGGAGTATAATGACGCATGCACATATACATAGAATTTAATTCACATATCCCATCCTTCGTCTTCTTCTTTTGCGTTCCCAGGCCATACGGCCACAATGGGTACGTATCTGTCCGTTTTCCAGTTTTCACTGGTGTCCTCACTGTATTCAGTTGACACATTCCAATTTCGGAGGAGCTCAAAGGAGAAAACTATACGGAAGATTTTTTTGAAGAAAAAAAAAGGCAGGAGAATGGGACAAAAGTCAGAAAGATAGTAGATGACACAAAGCAAGGAAAAAGGCAGAGTCGAAGAGAGAGACAGATTAAAGGAAGTTACAAGCACAGAACTTCCAGAAGGTGGGGGAACTATTTGTATGGAAGACTCCCTGGTATCCCCACTGGCACACAAGCACGCACGCGCACACATACACACAGACACACAATAAAGAAACTTATGATTTATGACACGCACACACTCAACTCAACACTCAGTCAAAGTCAAAACCATACACCACCACAAACTAGAAACAGATACTCTTGGTTTACAAACACTCAATCTGCGCTGAGAATCAGTGTTGTTCTTCAAAAAGAATGCATTATTCTAAGAAAAACTTACTTTCAGTTTGCAGTTAAAAAACCGGTTCACAGCAACTCGAACCGTTTTTTCAAACCGCGAAAGTTTAGCACCGTTTTTTCGGTTCAAACCAGTTTCCCCCCCCCCCCACCTCTACCATATACCCATCTGCATTTTCCTCATGGAAACCCACCAGTATATGTGCACACATCCAAAGTTGAAAGATGTGTGCTGATGTTGAAAGATGTGATAATGATCCAGAAGCCTAAAAGATCCCATGAAAAGAGTAGATGGAAAGGAGTTTGCTTTTTCTTTCTTTTGCTATGTGTTGTATGTTGTTTTTGCCCACTCAGGTTATTTTCAAAGAGACATTTGTCGTACAATTTTGGTCTTCTTTTGTCTTGTAGCCTGTCGATTGTGTGGAAGCAGTACAGTAAGTTGCTTCCCCCTTTTTTTGCTACTCCTCTCCCTCCATCCCCACAACACTACAAGTCTTCTGTTTGATGAGTTTATTATTTCTCTCTGTTGTTAAAGGTGCAGTCCGGCGGGTGAGCGATTGTTTTCGTTTTGCACCTCTGCAGTGGAACGGGTTTGGGGGGAAAGAAAATGGCGCCCATTCTAATGATAGGAAGCCATTTTCTTTCCCCCCAAACCCGTTCCACCGCAGAGGTGCATAACGAAAACAATCGCTCACCCGCCGGACTGCACCTTTAAGTAAACATTGTAAAGTTACAGATTTGTTTCTCTCCTGCTATCTATTGTTTGTATTTATTCATCTGCTTCATAATGTGTGCACACAAAATGCAAGGATGGAAGTGGCAGCTTCCCTATCCGTTTCTATTCTTATGTGTAGTGGTGATTTTTTTTTGGTCAAAGTTTTTTTATTAATCGTTTCAAATGTGTGTTCCCCCCCTGTTTTTGTGTGAAGAATTTGGATTGTGTTTATTGGTAACATCAACCTAGCTTTTTTTTAATGTCCAATCTCTTACTACTTTGATCATTCCTTCTCTTATGATTTCAAAAGAAAATGTTTTGTTATAAGCTAATTTAGAAAACACACACATGCGTGCCCCTGATACATATAAACGACCCATGGTGTCAAAGCAGAGCAATAGAAAGAGACATTTGTGTAGATAGACAGTCAGAAACACATGCAACTTCATACAAAATAGGAAAGTCGCTGATTTTGGTCCTTGTTAACCGCAGTCAGATATGTGATTATTTGATTTGAGGTCACCTCATAAGCCGTAGTTTGTAAGAAAATTTGGTAGTCTGTACATGTTTCTTTCGTTTATGAAATTTGTTAAAACCATAAGCAAATTCAGGGTTTTTTCTGTTCATAAACTGTGTAGAAGCAATGCAAAAGAGAAATGAGAACCATAAGCAAATCGTCGGTGAAATTCAAAAACCTCATAATTATATCTCAATTTTGGTAGTTTTGAGAAAAATGAAAAAAAAAAGTGTCACCGCGTTAACCACAATCGATTAACTATGATGAATATGTTGTTCAAGACATTGTGAGTTTAGTCCTGCATTTCATTAAAATTTCTTAAAATATTTTTTTTTTTAGACTTGAAAAGAACGAAAATACGAGGTTTTTGTCCTCAACTAGATCTCAATTTGGGACTTACGAGTTTTTCTTCTATTTTCACAACCTCATTTACACCAGATAGAAAGTCGTTAGAGATATGAGCTTTTGGTGGAAGGTGGCGGGGAAAATTATAGAGCTGACTATGTATCTAACTTAAAAAAAAACCAAAAAATCAAGATACAAGGTTTTTGAATTTCACAGACAAAATTTGTTTTTCTTTGTTCCGTAAACTGTCTGGAAGCAAAACAAAATAGAACAGAGAAGCTGCCCAGAACCCAGCCCGTGTATCCATCTCACTTTGATAGTGCATGAAAGCACACACCACTCGGTGCACTGTTTCTATGAAGCGTTTGCCCTCCCCTCAGTACCCTCTATGGGAGGAGCAGAGGATGAGGCTTTGCTGCTGCAACTTACTGTACTGTTGGAATGATGGGGTTCTGTGTCATCTTCTTTGTCTGATTGTCTTGTGTACATTTGTATTTACAGGGTATCATAGTTTGAATGATTTATTTCGGTTGGATTTCATTTTCATCTTTCTCACTTTTTTCTTTTCATTTTGTGAACATAAGTAGGTGCATGAGAATGAATTTCATTGCTTTTTTTTCTCTTCCTCTTTCACTTTGTGTATATAATGTGTGAATTTGTTGTGAATACAAAGATTCGCTGATTTTTTCTTTGCTCAGCTTGTATTTTCACTGCTTGTGTTTATGTGTGTGTGTGTGTGTGTGTGTGTGTGTGTGTGTGTGTGTGTGTGTGTGTGTGTGTGTGTGTGTGTGTGTGAGAGTGTGTGTGAGAGTGTGTGTGTGTGTGTGTGTGTGAGCATGTGCATGCGTGCGTACGTGCGTGCTTGCTTACTGTACTTGTGTTGTTAGATGTTGTTTCTATTCATAATACTTTTGGGGGGCTGAGCATTCTTCATTTTTTATATAGAAATTTTTCGTTATTTTTGTTTTTCATGTCTTGTTAATTGTCAACAATTGTTTTTATTTTCTAAGTGAAAAATGGACAACCAGGTAGTGTTTTAATGAGCTCTTCTAGTGGGATGATGGGAGGTTACTCTCATGACTTGTTTTATTTTCCTTGATCAAACAGAAAGCATAGTATTTTTTGCCATGCGCACGAGAGAGAGACGGAGAGAGAGAGAGAGAGAGAGAGAGAGACGGAGAGAAAGAGAGAGTGAGCTTGCCCTCACCAAAAGCCTTCTCTTGCACCATCTATGTGATAGAGGGATAAATCTACCTAAAGCACTCAGTGAGCTGTGGCTGTAATATGAAAAGTAATAATATTGGGCCTGTGAGAGAGTTGGAAAATATATTATTATTTATTAGGTATTAGGTACTTTATAGTCACAGAGGCGTCTCTGTGAAATTCGGGTTGCTCCCACCTGGAGAGCGCGTCGCAGCCAGAGGCGCGCCACCCAATTTATTATAAAAAAAATTGCATGCAGTTTTTGTGTGACTGATGAGGAAGGAAAGGGAGGAGGGGGTATATTTTGACCAATTGACAATTTTTTGTTGCCACTGGGTTTAGCGTATGCTAAGTGCATGGGCACACGGGACTTATGCATATAAGTGTGCATGCGAGCATTGAGCTATGGACGCGTCTTTCCGTCTGTCTGCTGTGCATTCTTTCTTCTTCTTCTTTGTCTCTAGTTTGTTTTTACTCTTGCCTTTTCCTGTCTTGCTTTTTGTGTGTATTGTTATTCTCACTTATTTTGAAATAGGTTTTGCTTGTATGTGTACAGTGTTATGAACGTACACGTTATTTTGATGTAGTTATATTTTCAGTTTGGTGTTTTACTATTGGAAAGTGTCTTCTGAGTTTGTGTTGTGCAATCACAGTTTTGTGTGGGTGTGTTTGCATTTGGAAATCATCCCATTTCATTGGGATCAGCTCATTTCGATGGCTTGGAGTCACAACGGACTATCTTTAGATAGTCCATTGGTGTATTATTGGATTTATTACAAAAATTAATAACTTGTATCAAACAATGACTGCAGAAATGTAAAAAGGGGGGTTTGCTTTTTATATTTCAGCAGTCTTTTTTTTATACAAGTTATTAGTTTTCATAATAAGTTCAATAATATGTCAATGGACTATCTAAAGATAGTCCGTTTTGACTCCAAGCCATCGAATTTTGTCACACGTGGTGCACATGCAGGCATGCTAGCAATACCATGTACAATGACACGCACACACGCTAACCCATATTGTTACATGTCTCAGAATAAAAGTGTGCAAAATGTCAGTGTTTTCAGCGTCTTTATGTGTCTAATACAGTGGAACCTCTCTTATAAGACCTCCCATTATAATACTCCCTCCCATATAAGACCTGCTTCTCTGAAACATTGCCCTTCTTTGTAAGTATTAAAATTACCTCCCTTATAAGACCTAATTTTGGATGATTTTTGAAGGTCTCTATAAGGGAGGTTCCACTGTAGTTGGCTGTTTCTTTGAAGTAAGCTTTCCTTACATTGTTCTCTGCTTATGTTCATCACAGATTGACTTTCATTACAATGAGCATTAAAAGGTGGAATAATAAATTTACAGATGTTTTAAAGAGGAAATTAAAAATCCAACAGTTCTTTTTCATTTTTTTAAATTTTGGGGTGAAATACATACAATGTTTTTGTGTTTAGATTAAATTTTGCTTGATATTGTTGGGTTGATATAGTTTGGGTTATTTAAGATGGGAATACTAAATCTAAATGTTTTTGTTTTTGAAAATTCTGTGACCTACCTAAAAAATAAATTAAAAAAAGCGCTAGCTAAAATTACTTTAGAATGGAGTGGTGTGGAATATTACGTTAACGTGTAGAGTTGATCTCTGTTGATCTCACAGGCCAGAGAGAAGCTGATGGAGGAGAACGGCAAGCTGCGGACTCGGCTGGACGTGGCCAACGAGCAGATCGTCACCCTGAGGTCCCACATCGGCGTCATCCGCCAGAACACCATCGCCTTCATCCTCGAGCAGATGGACGCCCTCCACATGCAGAGAGACACTGAGGTCTGACCCCCACCTTCACCTCTGACCCTTGGAGATTAGCCTTGAACCCTTTATGTTACGCCCTCCACATGCAGAGAGACAATGAGGTCCTACCCTCATCTTTGCCTCTGACCCTCCTTCAACCTTGACCTTTGGAGATTTGGCCTTGACCTCTTAGTATTAGCTGAGCAGATGGACATCCTCTACATGCTTAGACCCCGAGTCATTGACCTCGAGATCTGATCCTCACCTTCACCTTCACCTCTGACTCTTACCTTGGCTTCAGAAGATTGGCCAAGATTAGCAGTGTGTGCTGTCTCAGCAGGTTTGACACAACTCATTTTAGTTGGGTTTTGAAGCTAAAATTCTTCATCTCTGTTGTAGGGAGTTTCAAAAGCATTTGACCAAGGAAATGACCATATTGTGAAGGAGAGACACTAGTGCTAAGCTCAGAACACTCTTGTGTTTTTCCTAGACACAATAGAACCCAAGATTCAATGTAGACTGGCATTTGGAAGGATTTATCTGGAAGAAGAGGGGATGGGGGTATTTGTGTCTGTCCAAAGGAAACCTTACAGTAATGTTGTTGTTATTAGACTGCTTAGACCTGTTTCAACACTCAAATCTGAACCAAAGGTAAACTTATCCAAGCTGGTTATTTCCAAGGGGGTATCAGATTCTGACCTGAAAATCTGAAACTATGGCACAACTACATTTTAACAGTGGAAATGCAGAAGGGAAAGGGTGGGGAAGTGGTTAGGAATCTTTAACAGATCCAAATTGTGTCTCTTTTGATCAGAGGATTGTTTCTTACAAGCACAGATCACAATTATGAAATGCATTGCATAATAAACAAAGTATCCTCTGCAAATCTGTCATTAGATAGTTCAGATTAAAAGAATACAAGTATTCAGTTTGAACCCATCAAACACCACTGACTATTTCTGTGAAAATGGGTGGATCAAAGCACCCTATTGCAACTTGCAGAATAACCTATGTTATGAATAGACAAGTTAGTTGGATGGGGATCAGATTCTTAGAAGGGTAGCAAACTCCAAGAGAGACACTCCATCTTTAACAAAGCCTGAGAGGGCAGGGCATTCTCAGGATGTGCGTGTTCAGACAGAAACAACGCCAAAATCAGACAGAAGGGGACCTGGAAAGCTTATCAGGATGACCAAACATTGTGGGCAAAGGGGCCGCTCCTAGCTAGAATCTGGGCAGATTGGATTGGGACTTTAGAAGCTGTAGACTTTGCTATCTTCATGTTTTTATGTCAGGAGACTGACAGAGTGGACCACTGAATAGTGTGTCATAGATGGTGAGAACCATTGGTGACGTAGAAAACTACAAAGCAGCAGCATCACGGTGCTGGCATCTGATATAACAAGAATGTCTGAAGCCAGCGATGAAGCTGTGCTGGTGGCTTGATAGCTTGGACAGTGTGTTCGTGATGTTGCTGAGGGAAAAAAACGTTAAAAAGAAAGAAACTGTGCTTATCCCTTCCCAAATTCAAAAGAGTTTATTTTACATGCATGGTCTTCAGTGAGCACAGGTGCTTGTGGTTATTTGTTTGTTTTTGCTTTGTTTTGTTTTTCAAAATTGAATGATGACAACTGATGTTGTGGTCAAAGTAAATAAGAGTTTTGTTGCTATTGTTGACGTACCCTGGCTAAAAGACTTCAGGGATCATCTCAATAGCCGAAGCGCTTGAACACTATGGTACAAATGTATCAGCTAGGAATTAGAGCATTATGTGTGTGATCGTTTTTGATTACCTCACCATGTAGGGAAGCCACACTCAGTCTTTGGGGGAAAGAGTTTCAATCCGGCCAGAGATGAGAACAACATTTGACATTCCTGCTCCAAGATCAGGAAATATATTGCATTTTGATCCGTTATCAACATCTTTGGACGTGTGCTTTATTTCATGTACGCAGTGGTTAGATGCAGCTGGTGTGATTAATCTGCTCCAAACGGCAAAAGACAGATCGTGAAAGCTCAAGTTTGGTGACAAGGGTGTTTCCAAAGACTTGAAAGATGTTAGGAAGGTTAGATAGTCACCGAAGCACTGTGTTTATTGCCCTTTTACATGAGACTGGTTGATTGAGATTGACACAGAGGTGTCTGTATAGAGTAAGCACTTCATGTCGATCTGCAGACAAACTTGTTGATCTCGGGTATGCTTGCAGAGTCTACATACCCTACTGATGTGCTGTATTTTGCAAAAGTTCTACACTAGGAGAGAAAAAGCTGCTGGGATTATGGGGCAAGAAAAACGAAAGAAAGCTGATTCTTGTTGACTGCTGTGATGGTTGTTTTGCCCCTCCCCCCTCTGCTGTGGTTTTTGCATCTTTCAACGCCGTGCGCACGAGAATTGCAAGCAAACTGTTGATCAATAAATCAAATGCAGCTGGATTTTGAGTTTTGCAAGAGAAATATATTTGTATGAAATCTTCTTTAAAACATGGTTATTCACTGACACAGACTGTGGTGGTGTTGCCAGTATTGATGATGCGGGCTGTGCTGATTCTAAGGGAAAGCTGCATGAAATTGAAAGGTGTTAAATTTGTGCATTGCAGGGGGGAGGGGGTGGGAAATGTCTGAGTTTTGGCTAGTGCCAACGGAACAAATCTGATAATTAACTAATGTGTGTCAACTGTCATGATTCTGTCCTAGCTTGTGTTCTTTTTGCCTCATGACAAAGACGTGCAAGTGTCCAACAGAAGTCAGTTTGTCATAAACATTGGCTCATAATGTGGTTCATAACATTTGTTCTATACTTTTTTTTTATGCTGTAGTAAGTTTTGTTATGAGATTATTAACGAACAGAACACAAATAAGTGAACAAATTAAACAACAAAAAAGAGATATATTAAGTTGAGGGGGGAGGGAAGGTACCAGGAATCTATTAATAGAAATAAAAATGTTTCACTATTTTGCCTACACATTTCTATGACAATATCTATCATGCTTTTTTTGGGGTCACTCTAGTCATTAGGTGAGTTTGGAGAAACTGTTTACATGTATTTAAATTTGAATGCATTGGTGCGTGTGTGTGTATGTATGTGGTCAGTTTGACTGAAGGTGTAGATAGGGCTTACCCATCTTGCATTCAACCTGAAAAATCGAGAGAAGAAATGAAAGCGTAGCGATTTAATGACTCAAGAAACAAATTGTAAAAAAGAGCAGCTCTCAGTTGAATCAAAACAGGGACAGCCAGCATTGCTCCCTCTAACTGGAGGATAATAAGCACAACATAATTACTGATACAAATTATCTTCTTGAATTATTTCTTGATTAGACAGATCATGTCAGAGTGCAACAAGGACAACTAGTATTTCGTTTTTATGTCAGCAAACCATTTGATTGATAATTAAGATAGCTAATAACTTATCATGAATTTCAATCGGTTTGCAGGTCATAAAAGTTCTGAGATATCAGACGTCAAGGTCGACTAACTTTTTAGGATACTCTCATTTTTAACTGTCTTGAGAGCCAATCGGTCATAGATTTTTGTTCCTTAAAACTTTAAAAGCATTCAAACTTTTCTTATTATTGAGATGCAGCCTACCACATTGAATTTTGTTCAGAGCAAATGGTTTTACCTGCATAAGGTAAGCGAACATAGTCTTTGTCATAAGGTATAGCATTAGTTACTCTAAGAAAGAAGAGTCCTTGGCTGCTGGGATTCTGCTGATCGCACAAGCTGCCTCCTTCAGTACTGGGGAGCTGTGTGAACCGGGTGTAGCTTTGTTTGCTGATGATGATGTTTTCTGTTACAATGCTTCTTCTTCAAAGTATGACCTTTTTTGTTTTACGATATTGAAGGTGAAGCTTTGTATGGTGGCGATGCTGATTTCTGTTACAATAGTTCTTCTACAAAGGATGACTTAATGTCTTTGTTGTGGTTGTTCTTTCTCTTTCTTTTTCTTTTTAAACAATATTTGCCAAGAAATTGCTGCAATAACTGTGTGTTTTGTGATGTGATTTTTTGTGGACAAGCAGGGTTCTGTTGGGGGGACAGAGGACAGAAACTTGAATGGTTTAAAAACTGGATGCAGCATGACCCGAGATTTAAAGAAAACAAAAATCTACTCCCACCCATATTCTCCA
Organism: Phymorhynchus buccinoides; assembly: GCA_017654935.2. Lineage (NCBI taxonomy): Eukaryota > Metazoa > Mollusca > Gastropoda > Neogastropoda > Raphitomidae > Phymorhynchus > Phymorhynchus buccinoides. The sequence goes on from CM065688.1 coordinate 31,931,047, forward strand.
AACTAGTGCCGATATCATTGTGTGATTGTAGATACACCCTGAAATTGCTTGTTCTGTCTTGGGTAGATTTGGCAGGTTTATAAAAAAAAGTTCAGTCCATATGGTATATATATTTGTGTGTACTGATTGTGTTAAGTGTCATGTGTGCGCATATCACTATATGTATGAGTGTATAATTTGTTAGTATGGTGAATGTATGTGCACATGTGCGTGTTCGTGTGATTTTTCTTGGGCTGAAAATTCAAAAATGCTGGCTTGAATCATCAAGGTTTGCAAGGGTGATAATTGCTGCTGTTATGTAGAGAGGGAAAGAAATAGAAATCAGACTTGAACTCCCAGATATAATTGAATATTGATGTTGGGTTGCTACCCTTCTGTGCAATAAACCAAGACAAAGCAGCTATGAACATTTCTCTGCTTTGTTCTGGTTAGGATCTGGTGTTCATAATACCCAAGGGGGGTAGGGGGGTATTGTCTATCTTGATTAGCTCATGCAGGATATTATCATAATTATGCCAAACAGTTTGTTTTTACTTCAAACTTTTGTTAATGCGGCGATGCATTCTGGTTTGTTGATATATCAAAGTCAGTTAAAGGGCATAATTTCACAACTGCGGGGTCAATTGTGTGATTAAAAAAAAATGGTAAAAAGAAAAATAATATTGATTTGTATAAGCTAATTCGGATTGAATAAAAGTGGTAGTATTTGTGAAGTTAGCATGCTTTTTACCTCGCGAGTTAACGAGAGAGGTAATATGCCCGCGACCTTTCAGATTTCCAGGTGTATGTGTGACAGATCAGTGTAAAAAAATAGGGGGGCCTGGAAATAGAATTTTGCCTCGTGGTGTTGATCCGCTGAGTGTAGTATATTTATAATTCATGCTGCATTTTGTTTGGTTATTTTGGCTAATCAGTCTCTTCAATTAGTTGATTGTTCAAAAAGCTTGGTGTAGCATGAAAATTGATGTCTAATACGTATTTACAAAATGTAACTATCAGGCCATCGGATTTGTTGCAGAAGCTTAAGGTCATAGTTTGTTTTACATTGTTAATCTGCTTGTAAAAAAGACTGATAGATGAACAGATTATTTTAATATGGATACTTTAATAATATATCAATATCATGACATGAAAATGTTTCATTTGCAGCTGCATTTTGTTTTTAGATGATCATTTTAAGACATGCGCATGGATCAGCTTGCTTAGGTATTTATCATGGGAAAAAAAAGAAGTAAAAATGTAAACCATGTCACAGTGGTCACAATGTGCCACACATTTCTGTCAGTCATCATTGTGATGTTCAGATAGTCGACGATCTGGTGATGAACAGAACTTTGGGAAGTCAAAGTAAAGAACAAGGCACAGGTAGACAGCGCACAACAGTAGAAATACATAGATGTTTTGTTCTTGAAACTTCTTCTCTCCACAAAGCAATTGCAAGCATCTAATTATCGCACACGCACACGCACACACACACACACACACACACACACACACACAGTGGTGTCAACATTTAAATCTCTTACTGAAATGGAATTTGAATGTAGATGAACCCCTAAGTGGTTTGTTGGTTTGTTATTGTTTTTTAACACCATGTTCTAGCGTACTCGCTGCATAAGAATAAACCATGCAGTGGTAAAAACACGCAAATTGCATGACATAATTATGTTGATATATTCTTATTTAAATGTTTTCTCTTGGGACTTGTTTTATTGATAGTGTCTCACCGTCTGTTATGTCACTAGTATAGCAACTTGGTGTGCTTAGTGAGCTGACTCCACCTTTTGAAGATGATGATGTGGGGTTTTATTTGGCTGCTTGTGTTGAGTTTTCCGTCAGTATTAGATTTCAACCAGAGATTTGTTAAGCTCGTCTACAGCGTAGAAACTCATTTACTTGCTGATTGCTCATTCATTCTGTTGTGCTTGCCAAAAGATACCATCTCCTTGAGAGTACATTGCCAAATGCCAAAGACTGTTGATGGGTGAATGAAGGTGTAGGTATTTATTTGATTTTGACACATTTTAATTTCCTTTGAATTTGGTGACCAAAAAATCAGGTCTATTATAAAGCTGTCCCTGTGTACAGAGACTGACCAAAGCAGAATATGTGAAAAGCAAAGCTTGGTTGAAATTGATTCTGTGTCATGGGGGACTGGGCTCAATTAGACACAGTGTCCAGAAGATGAAGTGTTAAAGTATTCAATAGATTAGCCATTACTCAGACTGGGTTCAATTGTGCTAGGCGGGAGGAGGAATCTGCTCTGTCTTGTCAGTGGGCTTCTCCTTTCTTATCTATTTACTTGTTTGGGTATGTGTTAGTTGAGATTTTGCCCCACACATTGCAGCTGCATAGCGTAGATATGTAACTTGAAAGTAATTTGTGACCACTAGGACCTTTGCACACCGGAACAACACACCAATCTGTCGGGTAGGGAGAAGGTCCTTTAATAGAAAAAAATATCAAGACGTTTCGGACTATAAGCCCGTTTTCAATGTGTCTCCTTTTTGTTGCGTGTCCATTGAAAACGGGCTTATAGTCCGAAACGTCTGGATTATTATTTTCTATTAAAGGACCTTCTCCCTACCCGACAGATTGGTGTGTTGTTCCAGCGTAGATATGGTTTAACACGTGGACTAATCTGCCTGCAACTTCAAGAGTGCAACGGCGCAATTTTAGTTCTGTCTGAAAAGGAAACTAAGAGGACTAAGAATCTTAGCAGCAGAATTGTGTGGCTTTGTATGCATAATATCAAACAAGTTTATCTCAGGTTGTGTTGATTTCAAGTAAAATTCCCAGCAAATATCTTGTCGAATTGATAGTCTTTTTTAAAAATTAGACTCATTCTGCAGATAACAAAATAATGTGTTTCACAAGACAGTTGATGAACTCACTGCTAAAGATTTCCCATGCCTGCTTTTCTTGAGAGTTTTCTCATGTAATGTTCAGTATTGCACAGATTTTAAAACGCACCTGAATCTGATGTACGCAATTTTCAAACATATTATATGAAAACCTTTCAAAGTTTCACCTTTAGTTGTGAGACACGTATAAAGAAAAGTGTGATAAACTTATTAACAGCTGCTGGACTGTACAGGAAAGTATAATCAGTTTTATGTTGATATGCATAACCATTGCAAAATCAGTGTGACAATAGAGTGTCATCCTATGCATAGGAATAGTTTTTCAGGAATGTGTCTGTTATGCTTTTTTAAACAAATTATGTTGTGGTTACTTGGTTTATACTGTATAGCCGTATTGACTTTTAACTTCTTGACAAAATATTAATTATTGTCTCAAGCACTATGTCTCCAAACTTGACTACTTTAGAGATCTGTCTCACTTCAGGAAAACAGGGCTTTTAAACACTGTTTACTCCAGTTCGTATATGAAAATGCGAATTTGAAATGTTTTTGTGAGTCTTGCGTGCAAAACAGAAGTACATTTTCTATCATGGAAACTGCTCCTTTTTGTTTATTGCCAAAAAAGAAAGAAAGAATCCTTTGTGTTATGATCATATGCAATGCATTCTCTAATGTATTCATTTTCATAGAGATGTATGGTGAGGATATGTGAATCAGTCTTAGAAATGTTTGTACGAACGGCGAGTGAAAAGCGCATTGAGTTGCTTAGCAAGATTATGCGCTATATAAGCATTATTAATTATTACTATTTTTATTATATCCCCCCCCTTGCCCCACCTAGTCTTTTCCAGATGCATCCATTGTCTGTAACTGCTAAATATATTCACCCTTATCAAGTATTGCTATACAGACGTATAATTTGGGGTGGGGGTGGGGGTCATAACAATTGTATAAGGAGGATCTTTGTGACAGTCTTGAACAGATGAAAATGAAATACATCACTACCGTTGACTCTACTTTGTAGGCACAGTCTTTTGGATTCAGCTGTGGACCTTATTTTGAGCTGTTTGGCTGGTCATTCTCAAAATTAGTATAAGAGGCTATTATAGTCATTATTTAGCCTGAAAACGTTTGCTTGGCCACAGTAAAATAGCACTAGCTTGCGCCTAGCTCATTATTTATTGGATTCAGCTGTGGACCTTATTTTGAGCTGTTTGGCTGGTCATTCTCAAAATTAGTATGAGGCTATTATAGTCATTATTTAGCCTGAAAACGTTTGCTTGGCCACAGTAAAATAGCACTAGCTTGCGCCTAGCTCATTATTTATTGGATTCAGCTGTGGACCTTATTTTGAGCTGTTTGGCTGGTCATTCTCAAAATTAGTATAAGAGGCTATTATAGTCATTATTTAGCCTGAAAACGTTTGCTTGGCCACAGTAAAATAGCACTAGCTTGCGCCTAGCTCATTATTTATTGGATTCAGCTGTGGACCTTATTTTGAGCTGTTTGGCTGGTCATTCTCAAAATTAGTATAAGAGGCTATTATAGTCATTATTTAGCCTGAAAACGTTTGCTTGGCCACAGTAAAATAGCACTAGCTTGCGCCTAGCTCATTATTTATTGGATTCAGCTGTGGACCTTATTTTGAGCTGTTTGGCTGGTCATTCTCAAAATTAGTATAAGAGGCTATTATAGTCATTATTTAGCCTGAAAACGTTTGCTTGGCCACAGTAAAATAGCACTAGCTTGCGCCTAGCTCATTATTTATTGGTTTCAGCTGTGGACCTTATTTTGAGCTGTTTGGCTGGTCATTCTCAAAATTAGTATAAGAGGCTATTATAGTCATTATTTAGCCTGAAAACGTTTGCTTGGCCACAGTAAAATAGCACTAGCTTGCGCCTAGCTCATTATTTATTGGATTCAGCTGTGGACCTTATTTTGAGCTGTTTGGCTGGTCATTCTCAAAATTAGTATAAGAGACTATTATAGTCATTATTTAGCCTGAAAACGTTTGCTTGGCCACAGTAAAATAGCACTAGCTTGCTCCTAGCTCATTATTTATTGGATTCAGCTGTGGACCTTATTTTGAGCTGTTTGGCTGGTCATTCTCAAAATTAGTATAAGACTATTAAAATCATTATTTAGCCTGAAAACGTTTGCTTGGCCACAGCAAAATAACACTAGCTTGCGCCTAGCTCATTATGTGTTATTCATCACATTAAGGATGATAGAGCTGCTGGAAATATTTAGTTCTTAAGAAACAAATTGGTGACTGCTGGATCCTATTGACAAACACTGGCCTTTGATGGTGGGTAAAGGATCCTTAGAGGTTGCTTAGCTCTTAGATTTCACATATGCTTCTTGCCCGACTATTTACTGTTACCACATTTTATTAGCATTGTTCATTTTTGTAATTTCATATTAAGTTTTACAAAATCTAGTCCAAGAGCCACAAAAAACACTCTCAGGAACTCCAAGCAGTGAGATATATACCTGGAAGAATTAAAAGGGGGAATTGAAAACACTGTCAACACAGAACACCATACTGTAGCTATGAAAATAATTCAGGATTTATATCGAGGATTGTCTCCCTTTTGAGGTGGACTTTTTGGAGTTGGCTCTGTTTTTCTTGTGGAACAGAATGTTTTGGTTTGTTTTAAAATCATATATTGTTTGTTCCATGACTAGCATATATTTATTTAACCACTCCCCCCCCCCTGTGGGGATACGGGGGTGGGGTGTCTTTCGTACAAATAGTTCCCCACCTTCTGGAAGTTCTGTGCTTGTAACTTCCTCTAATCTGTCTCTTTGACTGCCTTTTTTGTTGCTTTGTGTCATCTACGATATTTCTGACTTTTGGCCTTTTTCGCTAAAAAAATCTTCCATATCTTTGAGCTCCTCTGAAATCAGAATGTGTTGGCTGAATGCAGCGAGGACACCAGTGAAAACTGGGAAATGGACACATACATGATTGTGGCCTTATGGCCCAGGAACACAGAAGAAGAACCACTCTACAAAGATTCAGTGAAGATAAAATAACAGAAAGCCTTGGTATTAAAACAGTTCAAATTATAATGGTAATTACTCTTTCTGCCTTCACATGCCCCGAATTCCACACATCTCTGACAAATTGTTTCTTCTTCTTTTGCGTTCCCAGGCAATATGGCCATAATGGGTAAGTACGTATGTATCCGGTTTTGTTTTCACTGGTCTCCCCGCTGCGTACAGCCGACACATTCTGATTCCGGAGGAGCTGAAAGGAAAAAAATTATTTGAAAGATTTTTTTTTAAAGGCAGGAGAATGGGCCAATAAGGCAGAAAGACAGTAGATGACAGAAAACAAGGGGAAAAGGCAGAGTCAAAGAGAGTGGCAGATTAGAGGAAGTTACAAGCACAGAACTTCTAGAAGGTGGGGAACTATTTTTACGAAAGACCCCCGGTAACCCCAAGGGGACCAAATTGTTTCAAAGCAACAGTATGATTGTAAACAATGGTCGAGTTAGTGGGATTTTTTTCACGCCAGGAGGCAGTCAATCCACTAGGGGCTTATCACGCGATTTTCTTAGTTGGGCGTAGTGAGAGAGATAGAGTGGTGGGACTCCTCCCTCTCTCTCTCTCTCTCTCTCTCTCTCACTACACCCAACTAAGAAAATCGCGTGATAAGTCCCTAGTGGATTGACTGCCCCCTGGCGTGAAAAAAATCCCACTTAGTTGCTCATTGTGCTCCTGAGCGCGAAGAAATCTGGCTGTTTTGCACGATAATTGGGAACCCCGTTGAGAACACTGATAAATTTGCACCAATTTTAACTAACAGGCAAATAACTTTTGAAGAGATAATACATGACAGGACTTGAGACTCCCAGTTTAACTTGAATTGTTTTCTCCTACCTTCCTTGCCTGGTACCCCTCATTAGTGATGGCTTTCTTAGATATGCTGGAGTTAGTTTTATGTGTTACAGTATCTATTTTGTTGTTTGATTGATGCATTTTTTTAAATGTTAGCATAGTGTGATTGTTTTGTTACATAAGTAGAAAGAAAAAGAAAAAAATTGTATGATTTAAAAAAAAAAAATGCAATTCATTTTTTGGTTTTGTTGGTGGTTTTATCGTTTCTCAGGATCTATTAGATTTTATTAGAATTTTTGTCTCTTCTTTTTTTCTCCTCAACTGAACACTTCTTGCAATGTGTATAGCTATGTGAAAGTCTGTGCACAGTATATACATAACCAAAAGTAATACAGGGTATGTGACTGGCAAGTGTGAAAAATGTATGCAGATGTCTTTGCTGTAAACGTAACAGGATCAGAGGTTTGGTTCACTATCTTAACTCAATGGAGTCATGTCGGAGACATCATGCCGACACTGTTCCAAACCTTTGGAGTCACGTCGGAGGCTGTTTTCTGATCGATTTTGGCGGTTTGGGGGGGTCGTGTAAACCAATAAAAGGGAAACAACTTGCTGTTCCTATTAATCCTGAGACCTTATTCTTGTAGTTGCTTCCCTTAGACCATTTCTAACGTCTCCTGTTTTCGTTTTTTACTTCTTTAAATTGAACTACTTATCTTCGAATTTGCTTCATTCAATATGGCGGCGACCATATAGCTCACTTTATTCAAACATTAAATAAAGAAATGTTTATGTTTACATTATGCTTTTTACTATCCTTTTTTAAAATTTATATACTAAACCAAGTCTATGAAAACTTGAGTGGCTTTGTGATTCTAGATCAAGATCATAACAAAGTGGTCAGCCCGTTGAGTAGGAAGTTTTTGTTTTCCGGATGAAGCGCATTTCATCAGATTATTTAGGTCATGAAATATACGTGGCTCACTCCTTCAAAGTAAGAAGTCTTCAGAAATACACTGATTTATCTGTTACTCGGTACATGTTGCATGATTGAATGATGTGCATTTGAGTTTTGGCGATTTTTAGAAAATGACCTAAAATAATGCGATCTGAGGGTGAAACTACGTCATTTTGTATGTGACTCAATGGCTCCCCCCCACCTGCGTGCGCATCTCGACCATTCCACCGGAAGTGTCACCATCTTAGTCCTTATTTGTGTGTAAACAAAGTGAAAATGTTATCTAAATGTGTAAAGAAAACATCCAGATGTTATAAATACAGTTTAGATAATTTTCGAATTGGAACAGCCAAATACGCAGCATCGATCTGGCATTTTTCAAAGTTACTGACTAAGATGGCGGTGTCCCATAATATGGCGCTCCTTGTGGCCGGATATGACGACACGTGGGTACCAGCCATTGAGTTAATCATTTTCCATCAGTATTCTTGCCTCACTTCCACCTTTTCTCTGCCCATATTCACCTCAGTAAAGCTAGTCTTCTGGCTTTGTTAATCATTGGTTCTCAACACTGCTTCGACACCCACTGGCTTTGTAATGTTAGCTGACGTACACAAACATGCTGATCTATATATATAGATTTTATGATGACCAAATTCTCTGTATCCAGCATGATTAACCCTTTCACCGCCAAAGTCGCATTTTATCACCACAGTGGCTTAACACCTATGTCACTAAAAGGCGTCAAATTGGGGTCTATTATCCAAAGACCCTATTGTCTTAGTTTTGGGATGTAAGGATAGACCTTATTTTATATATGTCACAGAAGAATCCCCAATACTGCAGATGGATTTTGTTCTCTATCCAGGTAAATGTAGTGGACATTTTTGGCTGAAATATGGCTGGCGGTAAAAGGGTTAAGAGTGTTGAATTTCGGTAACTATATAAGACTTTAAAGGCAGTGTGGGTAAATTAAACAATTTTCAAGATAAGTCTTGCAAGTGTTTATCTGATAACCCTTTTTTCTTTTCTTATGTGCATTTCAGTCTTCCTTTTTATGTTGGAGAGACTTTCGTTGCATGTGACCTTTTTTTCCCCCTCACGCTTATCACATCTTGATCTGCATTCAGTCTGACTTTGGAAATGCTCCACTTGAACCTCATAGTTGGATTTACTCATTAATGTTCAAAACATTCTTACCAAATAGTTCCCCCACCTTCTGGAAATTATGTGCTAGCATCTTCCTCTAATTTATCACCCTCTGTGACTCTGCCTTTTCCTTTTGTTAGTATCATCTACTATTTTTCTGCCTTAATGGCCCATCCTCCTGCCTTTAAAAAAAATAATCTTCCAAACAATTTTCTTCAATGGGCTCCTTTGAAATTGGAAGGTGTTGGCTGAATGCAACAGTGAAAACTGAAAAACAGACACATATGTACCTCACCCATTATGGCTATAATGATAGCCTGGGAACACGGAAGAATAAGAATTAATCTCTTTGTCTACAGGACCAAAAGGTTTTCTAGGAATATCCATGTACTGTAGTATGCATTTGAGCCAGACATCCCTAGAGTAATTTTCTGACCAAATTGTTTAAAGTAGCAATGGTCAGGATTTCTTTAACATGCCTGTGATCTATAGGGCCAGTATAATACATGCGTTTGTAAACTATATGCATAAACCAATGTTGTATTTTTTAAAGCTGTTTCTGCCAAATGTTTTGTTTCTTTGCTGGAAGTTTATTGTAAGATGATTTATTTATTTTCATCGTTGTTTCATGTAAAGTCTGTTAACATTATTGCCTTGCGATGGGAAAGTTTTTAAGGATGTTTTCAGCTCAAATTGCTAATGTGCTGTTAGTAAATGATGGTAAATGCTTAGAAACAAATTAACAGTATACCATTTTTGTTGTTGTTGCTCTCCCATCTTCTGGGCCGTACAGTAGCGTTGCTCCTATGCTGCTTATTCTGAATCCCAACTCGCAGCCACACCTGGCTTGTCAGGACGGTATACAGTGGAACCTCCCTTATAAGACCTTCAAAAATCATCCAAAATGAGGTCTTTTAAGGGAGGGGTCTTATAAGGGGGGTCATTTTAATACTTACAAAGAAGGGCAATGTCTCAGAGAAGTAGGTCTTATGTGGGAGGGAGTCTTATAATAGGAAGTCTTATTTGGGAGGTTCCACTGTACAATTTACTTGTGGCTATTACGGTCACTCACTAGTCAACGAGGTTATTACCTGTGTGTTTGTGTCAAGGGAAACACACCATCTTTGTTGGCGTTAAATAATAAGCTAAACAAAGCTATATGTGTGTGGGGGGGCATTTTTAGCTTCCTTTTTTTATCCTGCTCATAACCATTGTTGTTGTTTTTTTCTTAAATGTGGGCACAATTGTTGTTTCTATGTCCCTAGGACTGTGAAGTATTCTTTTCAATCAAAATCTCTACAGCTGGCTTCTACTTTTTCCATAACCCCTTTTTCCTGCCTTTACTAATTAAGTACTATTATGTATTACACTTCCACTAATTTACCCTTATTTAAATGATCAGCAGTGAAAGTGAACAATGATCGTGAACTTTTCCTAATGTGCAAAATACCTGCTAAAAAAAGAAAACCTGTCATAAAAATGGCACAAGACAAATCCGACAAATTGTCAGAATGAACTAACAAAAGAGAAACAATAAATTGCGGGTTAAATTTTAGGTCTGTAATCTTGTAAGAGAGAAAAAGTCATTGAGAAAAACAGATTTTGTTGAGGTTTTCCGTCATTGAAGTTTAATGCCTCTTGATGTACAATTCAACCGTCATGTGCAGAATGATTATATAACTTATATCATTAGTACAGATTAACTAGGTGAACAGTATCATTTAAATTATTTGCTAGTCAATAGAATTTTTGTTTTTAATTTATTGCTTTGAATGCTGTACTTTTGTTTGTAATTTTTATGATTGGTTTGTGTGGATTGACAATCTCTACCCCCTGTGGATATGCCCTGTATATTTCCGTGTGACCACCCATCACCCATCAGCTCAACTTTGACCTGTTGTCTCTGCCACCTGGTGGACCAGCTAAACTATTGGTGTACATTTGTGTTCTGTTGCTTTTCCTTCTTACCATTCCTTGTTCGTTTCTTAACCCATGTTTGATGGTTTTAGCATTGTTGGTGATGTTTTAAATAGTCAGCAGCATTCATTCTTTTCTTTTCAACTGGCTTTTGTTTCTGTTTTCACGCTAACTTATCAACTTATTCGCCCAGCATTACATATGCAGCTTAATTGATTGCTCTTTCTTTGTTGTTTGTGTTTGTGCACAGCTGTGTTTAAGAATGAATCATTTCAGAATATTAATTACACATCTACCATTTTCACACCGGGGTTGGGTGGGAGTGTTTTTGCTTTTTTTTAAATTGCAATTGGCTGGACATTTAGCAAAAATGTTCTTGTTTAAAGGTTTATCATGCAATTTGGATGAAAATAGTATACATGTATGACACAAACTTATAACTGTACCTAATGGTAAGCTGAAAGGCCAAACAATGCCCCCGGCTTCTTTTGCTATGCTTCACTAGTTTGGATGCCTTTGTAGGATATTTCTTTGTGGCAGAATAGAAAGTTGAATCTTTGATTGCATTGTACCCTCTTTATTGTCACTGTACTGTCAGGGATAACAGAGTTGCCTTGCGGTACTCCATGGGCACATGAGTTTGAATCCATTCTTATTCATTGAATGCATTCAGCTAACAAAATTAGGGCATCCAAGTTTGGGAAGGGGAGTACAGTACTTTCTTTAGACAAAAATATCCTTCCTCGCATGTTCTGAAACAGTAAAAAACTAAATTTAATAATGCTCAAGAAAGTAAGTGATAAAAGTATATGCTCAACATATTTACATAGATGCTTGTTGTTTTTTGTCAATCTACATTCCACAGCCCTACCTCTCTTATCGCCCTCCCCCCCCTCCTCTCTCATCACCCCATTAATTCTCCTCTTCCGCACATTTTCCTCCATACTACTAATTTTGTTATTACTAACAATAGAATGAGCAGAACAGCTCCCTTTATTGCAGACATTTATAACACGTGTGTGTTACACAAGCAAAGAAATCAGTAGAGATATTTATCAGATGTGTTGTTAATGTTAACAGACATTCACGAATACAGTACTCATGAAGATATCCACGTTCATTTCTTCTCTTTATCATCACTGCTGTGCATTTTCCTCTAAGAGAAAACAAATGACTGAATCACACCGTGTTGAGGGGTAAGGGGTGGGGCGGGGGATACATATCAACTATCAAAAAAATGACACAACATAACTGTCCACACAATATTTTATAGTTCAATAGAACCACCATGTTTATTGCAACAGAGCAACATGAATAAATATAGTATAATACAGATATTACCCAATAGGTAAATACTTGTACCTATATGCATTCATTTCTCACCAAAGGCAACAAAATTTCATTCATCTTTACACAAATCAGAATCTGTACAATATCATGCAGCATTGTTTGTACCCTACATCAAAGATATTCTAAAAGGGTAAGATGGATTACTTAAGAACTCGGCGAACCGGGCTGATAGAGTTATCGTTAGTGTGGACAGTACACTTTTCACAGTGGAGGCTATCCAAAAACTCAGACTGGAACTTGAACGGAGAATTCAACTGGCCTATCGCCGTGTAAAATGTGTCCTGTTTAAAAGGGACATAACCAGTGTTTCTGTCCTCACTACTCATATAGGTAAAAGAGACCGGATGCTTATCTTCCCCTTTGCCTACATACAGAATGGCAGTATTTTACAATGTGTGTTTCACAAGTACTGTATATAATATATAATATATAACTGGACCAAGAAGCCAAAGAACAAGACAATGCTGTCTCGTTTTGAACAGCGTAGTTTAAGCACCAAAAGCAGCTTATTTCCAGACAACCCCCCTTATTATTTTAAAAGGGGGTAGAGTAAGAGGATGGTGAGAGGGACGGATGTTTTCACTAGATCTCCTTTTGCACAGGAACATGATAAAAGTTGGCAGTGTTAAATAACCACTTTCTCATCAGATCTCGGTGCATCTCATTTCTGTTCCTCGTCTTCTTGTTTCAAGTGGTTCTACTTGCCAATTGCTTGAGCGTTAAATCTACTTTATCATCATATCTGTTGTTTCATTTGTAGGTACGCTTCTCCCGTTTCAAAACTGGAACCCAGTTGCCATTCTCATATTTTCTTGCGCACCTGCCATTTAATGTTTTTCTCTTCTTCTCGTCTCAATCATTTTCAATGTGCATTCCTTACTGTAATGTATTATTACTGTAATGTATTATTACTGTAATGTGGTCTGGTGTTTTTTGTTGTTTTTATTCTTTCTTGTCTCCACTTTTCAAAACCGCTGCTTATCTTTATTTTCATCATCATGGTAAGGATTTGTATTTTAAATATTTATTCAGTTTTGTATGGTCTTTCTTTTTGCTCTCCATTGTTCAAGATCTGAAATAATGTTCTTTCTACTTATCTACATGTTTTATCTTCTCTCTTTTGTTAAAAGCTAGACCAAACATTTATTTTTAATTCTATTTCTAAGCTTCCATTTTCAAAGTAAAACCCCAATGTTTACTAGTCTTGCTTGTCTTCATTTTCCAAAACCAGAATGTAATATTTGCTCTCTTTTTTTCTCATCAGATTCCAATATGTATACTTTACTTTCATTTCAAGTCTGAAAACCAAAATCTACTACCGGTATGTACCCCATTTCCACAAAACCATTATTGAACTACTATCAATGTTATTTATTTATTGACATATTTTCTTGTCTTCATTCTTGAAAACCAAACTTTAAAAGTTGCCTCTTTTTTCCGATCATTGTGATATACATTGTATCATGATATTTATTCTAAACTTCATAATATCACGTGTGTATTACTATTATTAATGCTGGCCAATCATACCAATTTTGTCACACCTTATTTCTTATTTCACTAGCTGCTAGGGTTACTTTTTCAGAATGAAATATTTATTCCATTGTGCTAGGCTTAGATCCTTTTCTCTTTCCTAATTTTAAAAGTGTGAACACCATGTATACTTTTAATGCATATGCATCATGGAAAGAAGTACTCATTATCACACCAAAACTTTAGTGAAGACTTCAGAGTTGATAATGCATTTTACATTTTTTATATAACACAGGTTGTGTTCTGTCAGTGCCAGCTGACAGGCTTTGTATCCAAGACAAGTTCTTTGTTTCAATCAATCTCCTCTAGTCACTGATTTGGGCATTTGCATGGTTGAATGTTTGTTGCAAATATAGTTCAATCCTTGAAAAAGTCAATATAGAAAAAAAATTGAAGTCATCTGTGGTTTGTTGTTTTGGGTTTTTATTTTATTATTTTTTGAAAGAAAAGGAAAGAATTAAAATTTTAATGTAGAAAAAACTGTTTGAGATGTAGAAAAATCTGCTGGACTTATTTTCTATCCCTAACCGCCTTTTGTGTACACCTTAAAATGTTAGAAGCACAAAAACCTGCATGATTTGTTTCCCATCCCGTCACTTTCGCTCCCTTTCCCCTTAGCTTTAACCTATCCAGTTTTAACCCGTCCATATATGGATGGGTTAAAAGTGAACCAGTTTCATATTGTAAAAACTGATATGCTTTCATCCATCATACCCAAGTGGTCTGTGCTGCTCCATCTATAGTGTAGATAACTTGTCATTTGGGACGCAACCATTATCTTCTGGACACCCACCAAGCAGTGTTGAGTGAACCAAACTTACAACTTGTTGCCAAAGTCCATCTGTTGTACACAGCGGTTTGCCTCAGACCTCTTAACTGGAGATTTGAGACAAATGTTTCCACCAAAGTTGAGTGTGTGTGTGTGTGTTTGAAGAATGGACCACCAAAACGCTGTGCATTATTATGGGATTTGTCTCCTCATGGTACATGATTTTATCGTTAGCAATATTTGTCCTACCTGTGCATCATGGTTTATGTACTCGTTATTTCTGCGGTCCACGTGTGAACAGTAATATTTTCTAGTTATACAATGCAGAAAAGTGTTAAGTGGAGAATGTTGGTCATTTGCGTTCAGACTGAACACGTTTCTGCTGGATGTGAGCCCTTTTACTTCTGTACGAAGCTTACTTTGATCTGAAGCATATTTATCATTATTCTTTTTAAGTTATCTCTAGATATATCGACTATTACACTTTGTTGACTTCTCAGTCATCTTTAGTTTTTGTTGTTGATGAGTCATCTTTAGTTTTTGTTGTTGATGAACCTTTGTCAAGGTTTTGACCATTACACTTTGTTGACTTCTCAATCATCTTTATTTGTTGTTGTTGATGAACCTTTGCTTGTCGAGGTTTTGACCATTACACTTTGTTGACTTCTCAATCATCTTTATTTGTTGTTGTTGATGAACCTTTGCTTGTCGAGGTTTTGACCATTACACTTTGTTGACTTCTCAATCATCTTTATTTGTTGTTGATGAACCTTTGCTTGTCGAGGTTTTGACCATTACATTTTGTTGACTTCTCAATCATCTTTATTTGTTGTTGATGAACCTTTGCTTGTCAAGGTTTTGACCATTACACTTTGTTGACTTCTCAATCATCTTTAGTTTTTGTTGTTGAACCTTTGCTTGTCGAGGTTTTGACCATTACATTTTGTTGACTTTCAATCATCTTTAGTTTTTGTTGTTGAACCTTTGCTTGTCGAGGTTTTGACCATTACATTTTGTTGACTTCTCAATCATCTTTATTTGTTGTTGATGAACCTTTGCTTGTCAAGGTTTTGACCATTACACTTTGTTGACTTCTCAATCATCTTTAGTTTTTTGTTGTTGATGAACCTTTGTCGAGGTTTGACCATTACACTTTGTTGACTTCTCAATTATCTTTATTTTGTTGTTGTTGATGAACCTTTGCTTGTCGAGGTTTTGACCATTACACTTTGTTGACTTCTGAATTATCTTTATTTTGTTGTTGATGAACCTTTGCTTGTCGAGGTTTTGACCATTACACTTTGTTGACTTCTCAATCATCTTT
This sequence comes from Phymorhynchus buccinoides, assembly GCA_017654935.2. Lineage (NCBI taxonomy): Eukaryota > Metazoa > Mollusca > Gastropoda > Neogastropoda > Raphitomidae > Phymorhynchus > Phymorhynchus buccinoides. The sequence goes on from CM065688.1 coordinate 31,946,757, forward strand.
AGTTTTTGTTGTTGATGAACCTTTGCTTGTCGAGGTTTTGACCATTACACTTTGTTGACTTCTCAATCATCTTTATTTGTTGTTGATGAACCTTTGCTTGTCGAGGTTTTGACCATTACACTTTGTTGACTTCTCAATCATCTTTAGTTTTTTGTTGTTGAACCTTTGCTTGTCGAGGTTTTGACCATTACACTTTGTTGACTTCTCAATCATCTTTAGTTTTTTGTTGTTGATGAACCTTTGTCAAGGTTTTGACCATTACACTTTGTTGACTTCTCAATCATCTTTATTTGTTGTTGTTGATGAACCTTTGCTTGTCGAGGTTTTGACCATTACACTTTGTTGACTTCTCAATCATCTTTAGTTTTTGTTGTTGATGAACCTTTGCTTGTCGAGGTTTTGACCATTACACTTTGTTGACTTCTCAATCATCTTTATTTGTTGTTGATGAACCTTTGCTTGTCGAGGTTTTGACCATTACACTTTGTTGACTTCTGAATTATCTTTATTTTGTTGTTGTTGATGAACCTTTGCTTGTCGAGGTTTTGACCATTACACTTTGTTGACTTCTCAATCATCTTTAGTTTTTTGTTGTTGAACCTTTGCTTGTCGAGGTTTTGACCATTACACTTTGTTGACTTCTCAATCATCTTTATTTGTTGTTGTTAATGAACCTTTGTCGAGGTTTACAGCTGATGGAGCATCTATTTACCTACGCATACAATGTTAAGAACCAAGAGAAAGTGACTGCAACAGTCATAAAGTAATTAAATTTTGTTATAGCAAACACCTTTTCGTTGAATTCAACTGCATGTTCTGGCTTTTCCGCATTTGGATATATTTGAGTTCTTATGTGCTGAAATTTGATGTCAATTCTATGTGTGTGTCTTTGTCCTCTGATATATTAACCTACGGGTGATGCTGATCATTTTTCATTGCGGTCCAGATGGAGAGAGCAATCTTGTTGTACATTTATGGTGTTGATGGTGATCAGTCCCGTGGGACTTTCTTGTTTCTAGAATAATAAAAGTTGACAAAACCCCTCTGAAAACACATGCTGGCTTCGTTTTGCATTGGCTTGATGAGTGCATCAACTGTGCGTGTGGTGTGATAAACTAGACGATGGCAGGATGAAAGACTGACGCTTGTCAGTTATTTTTGTTTGTTTGTTTTTGTTGTTTCTTTATTTATATTGCTTGCTTGTTTATTCATTTATTATTGTAAGCACTTAGGGCTTTTTTAAGATTAGGCGCTATAAATGCTAATAATTATTATTATTATTATTTGTTTTTTCTGTTGCATACTGTCTTGTTCAAACAAGCTTCGAAAAAAACATTCAAATGAAATCAACTTAATAAGGGATAATTATGATAATAGAACCTGCATGACTTCTTTTTTGTAAGCAAGGTTTCTGAAAAAAACAGAAAATATTTCATTTCCTTTTTTCTTTTTAACACACGCAATATACATTTTTTAGAGGAACCCCAGGGCTATTTCTTCGATTTCAGGGTTAAAAAAAAATTTGTATCCATATACAGCCATTTAATCTTCTTTGCCATCAAGATATCTAGTTAAAATAATTGTAATCATTTTAGGAAGCTTAAGTTCAACCCTATACTACTACTATTTGGTATTGGTATTTATTGGCATTTGTTATTTTATAGTCACATAGGCGTCTGTGAAATTCGGGTTGCTCCCACCCGGAGAGCGCATCGCAGCCAGAAGCGCACCACCCATTTTGTTTTAATTTGCATGCGATTTTTGTGTGACTGATGAGGAAGAAAAAGGGGTGTGTGTAAATTTTGACCAAATGATAACTTTTTCGTTGCCACTGGGTTTAACGGTGCTAATTGCATGGGCACATGGGACCTCGGTTTATCGTCTCATCCGAAAGACTCCACGTTCAGACCATAAGGCCTAGTGCAGAGTGAGAAGAAAAATCCCCTATACCCAGGTTCGAATTCGGGTTTATCGTGCATGAGGCGAACGCGTTACCTCTGTGCCACTCTACACCAAAGTGGCACACTGCATTCACTCTAAGAGAAGTACTGATATTTGATGACAAAGTTATTGGAGAGAGAGAGGAAGAGGGGTATATTTGAAACGCTATTGATAACACGTCATTTTAAAAAATGTATCACAATAGCAAGTATATTTGGCACATAACCCCCTTCCCCATCCCCCTCAAAAAACAAAAATATAAATGAATAAATACATAAATTAACAAATACATACATAAGTAAATAAATAAAATCATTTTGAGGCATCATTAAAGTTGTATCTATGGGATATAGGGAACCACTGTCCCAGTTTTGTTTCTCAAAGAGTGCAACTAACACAAAATCAAGCATCTCTGAGTTCTTAACCCGCATTCTTTGTTTCATCAAACAATAGTGAAAATTCACTTGATCTTACTTGAGACAAAGAATGCAAGTTAGCTACTCAGAGATGATAAATTTGATGTTAGTTGCACTCTTTGATGTCTAAGGAAAGTGGACAAATGATCAGCATCACTATGCAGTGCTTCAATCCAGTGCTGTTGAGGGGATAAAACATCATATGAAATTTTTTTAGTTGGACTCCATACTTTCATGCCATCACACAGTCTTCAAAGTTGGCTTAAAATGGACAGAGTAATGCATTGTATCAGTGTGCAAAATTTCATGTAAATATCTTTATTAGTTCCTGAGAAACAAAAATAAACAATAATTCCCCTCCGAACATGCAGTGTGTCACCTTAAGATCAGAGCAGTATTTTAGGTTGTGTCAATCGGAACGTACCATATTTATTGGACTATAAGGCGATACTTTTATCCCAGAGGAAGACCCCTGTGCCTTATAATAGGACTACTAATATAGTAACAAAATCTGAAATATGTGTAAAATGTGTATGTGTGTGTGTGGTGGGGGTGCCTTATAGTCCGAAAACTACGGTACTTTTCTTCACAAACAATACAATAAATGCATAACAAAATGCACATGCCCAAGTTCTAAATCTTTAGAACTACTTTGAAAACACAGAAAACTTAAACTTTATTTTTCAAGGATAAAGATTTTAGGCAACGCCTAGTCTTCCAATCTGTCCTCGATACATATTATACGAACACTAATGAAGACCGTTCTACAACTACCATAGAACAACAACAAAGTAATGAAAGACCTCAACACGACTCCTTGCGTTTGAACAACAGTGTACCCACTCACCAGTAGCACTGTACGACGCTTCGGTCAGTCTTTGGTGAAGAAGGTCAACAGATTGCTGCTCTGCACAACAGATTCTTTCCTGGGCCGGCCCCTTTTCCCCCTTCTCCCTCCACCCCTTTCTGTTGCCTTTCTTTTACCCACCCCTGCTTTCGTCCCCCCAGGGTGCAATGGTCTGGAAACGGAGGGAGAGGGAAGGGGCTCTGACAGGCGCTGTAGCTCCATGGCGAAGTGAAAGTCAGAGTGTTCCGGCATCTCCCACACGGGCAGTGTCTGGCCGCACTTGTCACAGGCCATCAGGTCTTCTTGCTGCAGTCTGCGGGTGTTGGCAAACCCTGCACTGCTTGTAACAGAGGGCTCGGAATCCTCTTCAGCACAACTGGTCCTCGATGACGACTGTGCGAACTGGTATGGCTCCCCCTCGTTTGAACTGTGCGTGTGGCCGACTGAAACATGATCAGCCTCCACCTTCTCAAGGCTGTTGGTAAAATCATGGTTTGTTCTGAGCTCAGATTTCCTCTGTGTTCTGTTACCTTGTGGCTGAAAGGTCTCTATTGCCATGCTGCTAGTTTGTTGATCAAAACCCTTTTCTCGATCATTGCTTGCTTTTTGAAGTTGGCTATGGTCCGCCTCATAACTGCCATCTTCACTGCAAGAATCTTCCGCTTCCTCAGGTCTTGTGGTTTGTTGTATGTTTCCAGGCCCTGCCTCTACTCTGTATGTGCCACTACTGCTTACTTTGAGGGTAGGGGATAAGGAGGGACCCTCCTGTTTTGGGGTGGTGGAAGAATGAAGACAGTTTTGCAAAGTTTGGGTCGGCAGGGGACAAACCTTGTGCTTGAGTTGTTCCTGCCTGCTGGCAAAGAACCCTTTCTTTACACAGCCTTCCTCTGCCTGATTATTTTGCTGTTTTTCTTCTAAACTCGTAAGCACCTTTCCATCACAGCTGCTATCCTGGCTTTCTGACTGGGTTTGGGTGAAATACATGTCCAGACTCATACGTTTCTTTTTCTTCTGGGATTCTGGACAGACAGTGGCAAATGACGAACTCTGGTCACCAGAATTACTTTGCGACATCAACTGTTGATCCTCCGTGACAACACCTATTTCACATCCTGCAGATCTGGAGAAGCTAGCATCATTTAACTGACCTCCATTATCACTGGACTCTGACTGTGGTCCTGGAGAAGGGTCACACTGAGTTAAATGGTGATGATGTGAATCGGTCTCAACAGAAGAGGAAGAAGTTAAGGTGTGTGAAGGGGGGTGAGCGCTGCGGGCGGCAGCGAACATGGAGGAGATGTTCCTGTTGGACACTGACTGCCCCTCTTCAAACTTGTTGGCCGTCAGACCCAGCAAGGTGATGGGGGGGATCCTGCACACACACACACACAAACGCACACATACACACAAGCATGAATACACACACACATTAAGAACAAGAACTCTTGCTAAGCTAGAATGAGCTACCCACTAGGACATAAAAAGGACTGTTAAACATCAGTGATATGAACATTAACCAAGAAAACGGCATACATATTTTTAATTACCGTAAAATGCGGACTATAAGCCGCTACTTTTTCCCTCAACTTTGGCCCATGCGGCTTATAGACTGATGTGGCTTATCTGTGGAGTTTTTTTCCATTCTATATGTTTCAGTATGATTAAATCTGTTTCTGGCCACATTCTTCAGCCTAGTTTGAGCTTCTTTAGACTCAAAACTGGTTTTGGTAACCAATAGATTCAAATCTCATGCTTAAATTGTCTGAGAGCATTAAATACTCATGTTCTGAAAGGACAATTTCTATATTTGTGTTGCTTTTATTTTCTCTGCGGCTTATAAACTTGTGCAGTTTATATGTGACTAAATACCTAATATTTTGTCAATTTAAGAGATGCGGCTTATATACAGGTGTGGCTTATAGTCCAGTTTTTACAGTAACTTATCAGAAAACAATTTGTCTTGCAAAGAGAGACTGCCCTGAATTAGCTGGAGTGGGCTAGCGAAATTAAAAAAAATCAAATCTCATCATTAGGGGTGAGCACACGTGCCTGTCAAAGTGACCAGTCATCAGACTTCAAACGCCTGAAAGAAGGCCCAGTCCAGCGTCTGGAAGAAGAAAACATCCTAGCCTTCCTATTGGGGATAGAGTGGTCATAAGTGGTCCCTTTCGCTAGCAAATTGAACAATATTTCTAGCCTCTATTAAACATGCCTCGGGGCATGAAGCCCACTCACCAGTCAGGCTGGCTGGCAGCCGCAGTATTCATCTTCAGCAGCAAGGCGTAAGCAGCGTCAGCCATTTTCTTCTCATCGTAGCGATGCAGGGGGTATGCTCGACTGCCCGTCAACAGAGTGGGTTCGGCAATATTGCAAAAGTACACCGTCATGGTTCGGGCTATACGCTTGTTCTGCAGGCAAGACAGGGAAAAGAAGGCGTCATCAACACACATACTCCCCCGAAGACTAAGTGTGGCTGCTCATGTGGCGGGGTAATCAAAAACGGTCACACATGTAATGTTCTCATCTCTAATAGACAATTTTTGAAAAAAAAGTAAGGGAGAGCACTTCGTGAAAATTTGAGTTAATTACCTCGACTTACTCGGTCAAAACCATAGCAACAATGGCGGCATGGTGTCGAAGCTTGAAACCGCAGGATACGAGTCAGTGACTTGCAAACATTTTTTTAAGAAAAATGAGGGGCGGCCAGTATCCGCAAAACCAATAGAACTTGCAAAATGTGACGTAAAAATATAAATTACATCAAATTTAGAATGATGCACGGTGTTCTAAGTGATGTAAGTCTACTCAAACACACGAGGCGAGAGCTGGGGATCTACCTGATGGTAGAGTAGCTTCCCCTGTTTGACCATTGAATTAGGCAAGATCACTCGATCACACCATGAAATTACTCCCCTTAATTATTTCCAAACAATTCCTATTGATGCATTTGTACCATAGTGTTCAAATGCTTCGGCTGTTAGGATGATCCCGGGAATCTTTTAGCCAGGGTAAGTCAACACACATTGAGATGGGAAAAGTTAATCATGACTCTCATCATACTATTGATGGTAAGCAGCACACATCAAGGTAGTCAGTAATGAGAAGAAGAGAGGGAAAAGAGGGCATCATCAACAGTTCAGTACATCTTACTCACATTTTCTCGGTCTTTGAGCAGTCTCTCAGTGACTTCTTTGGCCAGCTCTCCCAGCCAAAACTTCACCTGCAAAACATTTCCAAAACTTGAAATGTATCTAGATGCTTTGCAAACAACATAAAACTAAACCCAAAACTTATTGTATGCTCTTATTCACAAATGTTTTTTCATGTTAACAAGCAAATATGAATATGTGATATCACACATTTCTCTTTAACTCCAATAAATCACCACACTTGTGAAAATCAAAAATTCTAAAAATGCACACACAAAAACGCAAAATGACTGCTTTTCTCTTTAACTGCAATGAATCATCAGAGATTCTTCTGAAAATCGAAAATTCTATAAAGCTGCCTCACCCTATTCAACCTTTTTGGTAGGAAGAAATTTCAGTTACAAACTCCATTCAATTAGTTGTGGCCATGTGTCGTTCTCACACAACAAGCATTGGCTGTTTTCCCACAACTGCCTAAGTGAGTCGGAAGCAAATGGTGCAGTTGCCAATCTCTTCCGACCTGGTTGAAAGAGTTTCATCCAACCAAAATTTGCATTTGTGATTTCTACTCAACTCTGTCAAAAAAAAGGAAAACTGTGGAAAGGTTACAACCAGTTCCAGCCGACTGGGTCGGAGAATCATAGGCGGTTTTAAACAAACAAAGAAATAAAAAAGGTCTCCTTATTAGCCACTGCAACAACCATGTTTTGCTAGAGTGAATGCCCTTGGTAGATGCTTGAGTACTGACCAAACAAGGGAATAACACCAATAACTCTCGCCAATAACTCTCGCCAATAACCCTATTTGAGGCCACTAAATGGCTGCCTTTCATAAGAGTGAATGCCCTTTTCAGTACTGACCAACAAGGCATTCACTCTCACTGCCAAGGGCATTAATAGCCCTAGTTGCAGTGGCCAATAGAACTGCATAAAATTTACATGAGCAAATTGTAGCGCTGACCTTTTCCTTGGTGTCCAGTTTCTCTTTGCCGCGGAACATCTTGCTGCAGCCAATGGACTTGGCCAGCTGTCTGGACGACACGGCTTCATACTCCAGACCTCGGCACGCCTGGTGCAGCCACAGCCTGCGTCAGCCACACAACACAACGCCAAGAGAGTGCTGTGAGTTAAGGTCACATTGCCATAGCCACAGCCTGCATCAGCCACACAACACAACGCCAAGAGAGTGCTGTGAGTTAAGGTCACATTGCCACAGCCACACAATGCCAAGAGAGTGCTGTGAGTTAAGGTCACATTGCCACAGCCACACAACACAACGCCAAGAGAGTGCTGTGAGTTAAGGTCACATTGCCACAGCCACACAACACAACGCCAAGAGAGTGCTGTGAGTTAAGGTCACATTGCCACAGCCACACAACACAACGCCAAGAGAGTGCTGTGAGTTAGGGTCACATTGCCATAGCCACAGCCTGCGTCAGCCACACAACACAACGCCAAGAGAGTGCTGTGAGTTAAGGTCACATTGCCACAGCCACACAACACAACGCCAGGAGAGTGCTGTGAGTTAGGGTCACATTGCCATAGCCACAGCCTGCGTCAGCCACACAACACAATGCCAAGAGAGTGCTGTGAGTCAAGGTCACATTGCCACAGCCACACAACACAACGCCAAGAGAGTGCTGTGAGTTAAGGTCACATTGCCACAGCCACATGTAGGAACCCATACCTTTGGTAAAAAACAAAACAAAAAACTTTCCAATCTGCAATTTAAAACTCACTGGATAGCCTGGATTATCTGTAGCCTGTTTACTTTGTGTACATCATTTGATGGCAATACATTAGCCAACTTTCATGATGATCTGTTCAGTGCTTTTATACTTTGATTATTAGAAAATTAGTAGTTTTGTCTCTCTCTCTCTCTCTCTCTCAGACAGACAGATACATACATACACACCACACTCATTCATGCGTCCTTGTTCCCATTCTGAAAGCTTCATGTTCTTATATTATAAGGAGGAATGCACCACACACAGAGAATACCAAACTAACTTATTTTTTGGACTATAAGGCGATACTTTTTTTCCCAGACTGAGACCTTTGCGCCTGTTGTTGTTGTTGTTGTACCCTGGCTAAAAGACTCCAGGGATCATCCCAACAGCCGACACACTTGAACACCGTGGTACAAATGCACCAGCTAGGGATGAGCTCTGCGCCTTATAATATGACTACTATTATAGTAAGAAAATATGAAAACAAAATCTTAATTTTGTGTATAATTTGGGGGGTGCACCTTATAATCAGGTGCTCCGAAAAATATGGGTAACTGACCACCACACACATTGAACTGACCCAGTCTTGTCCCCATAGGAAACCTGCAGGTGCTGCAGGGAGAACCTCCTCAGCTCCCCCATCATCTCCACCCCAAGGTCCTCCATCAGGGACTGGCCCAACTTGCCCCCAAGGCTGCGACTGTCATGACAAACGCACCATCAAAATCCAATCAAATCAGGTCCTGGCACATATTTTTAAAAAAACCCATCTTTAGACTGCCCTCATCCAAAAACAATAACACTACATTACAAGCATGGTAGTGGGGGCAAAGTGGTTTTCAAGGAAAATGGCCAGGGGTCCAGGGGGCCGAAGAAAATTCAATAAAATTCAATAAATGAGTGAAATGTTCACTTTTTCATGCCATTTCAAAATAATTTTGTTTCAAACTGTTTCGCGGATTTTCCGCGATTCGCGGAGGTCTACCATGCCTGACATTAACCCCTTTGCTGCCAAGCCCGTTTCCAGTTTTGAGGCAACTATTTGCCAAGCCGTTTTAGGTTGCAGAGTCTATCGTAAAAACTGCTGAATAAAAGTGCTTATAACGTATACTTTTCTGAAAGGGAATTGGATATACTATCATTTGAGAACACTCTCGCAAGCATTCAAACATACTGCGAAAAGCATATGGATAGAAAAAGGGAAACTCTTAGAATAACCCTATGATGGATATTTCCATGACGGGGCAGTTTATAGGTTACCGGAAGTTGACAGAAATATCCGTGACGGGGCAGTAAAAAGGTTAACAGTAGAGCAAACTGTAATCAATTTGCCAACAGCCAATTAACCCCTTCCCTGCCTGCTACGAGACAGCCTCATAGTGTATATCATTGATGATGTCATAACTTTTGATGTCATTAGTTCTGGGATGGGTTTTTTGGTTTAGATAAGCCAGGAAAGATATATCTCTAGACCATTTTCTCAGATTGAGTCTAACAGATTTGTTTTAAACTTAATAATAAGAAAATCAATAATTTCTCAGTTTTCCTGTGGCAGTGAAGGGGTTAATAATTAATCAACACGCCACAGACACAAAGACACTTCACTAACACTTTGCGCAGTGGCAGAGAGTTGAAGATGGACTCCACAGAGCCGTGGGGGAGAATGGTCTGCTTGTTGGGCTTGTGCAAACCACACGCCAGCTTGGCCAGCATCTGCCCACAGACAATTATGACACATGAGACCAGATTTTTCAGACTATAAGGCGCACCTTATTATAAGGCATCCCCCCACCCCCACCCCAAATTTTACACAAAATTGAGTTTGTTATTGTACTTTCTTACTATTTTATTCACATTATAAGGCACATGGGTCTCGGTCTGGGAAAAAAAGTATCGCCTTGTAGTCCATAAAATATGGTAACTGACGGTTATGAAACCTTTATCTGTCAACATATTTCATTAAGTGTGACGTAATTGACCCGCACGCCCCACTTTCTCCGTTTCTTATCTACACCCCCCCCCCCCCCCCCCCCCCCCCCTCGGGCCACCACTTTAATTGCCATTCAACATCTAACAGACGCCGATTAAGGCAGTTATCTCTTTGAAGCCCGATCTACCTTCCCATCACGAGAAAGTGACACCCACAGTCGGTGCTCTTTGAACCCTTCCTTCCTAATCACGAGAAGGATAGGAATGTCGGCATGTGATAATGATGTAACCGGCGCGTGATTGTTCGGTACTAGTATGCATAATATTATAGCGTCATCTTGTGACGTGTCGACTGCTATAAACCAATCACAGGCTTTCATTGTTTGAAAATGGCAGGGCTATAATTTGAGTAGTGAGAAAAAGTTAGCCTACACATACTTTCACACAAGACGCTGAACCCTGGCTGGAGCAACATTGCAGACTCGACCTCTCTCCCAGCCAGTCATAATAGTCCAACTAGTGAGTATTATTGATGGCTGGTGATTGAGATTGGTTGTTTGTTTGATCCTATTTTTGATCTAGATCCTATGTTCAATGATGAATAAGGAGTAGATAGATATGTTATTGAAAAGAAGTGGTAAACATTCTGTTCTATTTATGTGCACTGATTATTTGTGTGTGTGTGTTTTTGACTTTAACTCTTTTGGTACCAGAACCGGATTTTATGCCTACTAACCCTTTTGTCTATTTTTAGTAGGAAGCCTGTGGGTTGCAATCTTGCACTTTATGATACCATTCCTTTCCAGGTGTTGGATGGAGAGTGATGGTGGCTTGATCATAGACTTTGATCTATCCGGGTACTGAATAATATCAGTTGATTCATGTACACCTTTTATGTTTTACTGATCTCAGTTTGTTAACTGAAATTCAGTTTATTTATTAACTAGTGCTATTGTACAAGGGCAGCCTTCTAGCCGGTTGGGATCCACTAATTCCCTGCCGACTGAAGCCCCTTGTCTCTAAGCCATAGAGACCTACATCCACCTTCTCCTGTGATTATCAGCAGGGCATCGTGGGCAGGAAGACTATCCCTGACTCACAAGCACCAAGACGGGAACGCCGCCAAGACGCCCCGCACCCAGAATCCGCGAGGAGACCACGCCTGAACCGTGCCATCCCGCGAAGCCGTAACCGGAACGACTGGGAGCTACTCTCACCTGACGAGCAAGCCCAGCCACCCCAGCACTCGCCGATCACTACGGAGGAACTTGACAATAGCTAAGTTCCCAGAACCGCGCCAATCATTTGAACTTTCCCCCTGGCACTGAAGACACTTAGTGACCCTTCCTGTTTGGGGCTAACCTTCTAGAAAGACAAAAGTCTTGTAAATCCTTTCGGATTCCATTGTTTTTCATTCACATTTTGTTTTGGCGCCATTGAGCTGCTTTATTGTTATTGTTGCATAATCTTATGCAGATTTTGTGAGTAAATAAAATACAAGTGTCAAATAATCCTGAACCCTTTGGTCAGACTGATGAGAGTGGGAGTCTTGTAATTTCATGTAAAACCCTAATTCTCTCTGTCTGCCATTAAGAGCAAATCAACCACTTGTATTTCTTACACAATCATACGAGCCAGAACCCGGGCACAAATATAAATTTATTAGATGAAAAGGGGCCGGGAAAGTTGCTCACCTCCCATACCCTAGAGAAGTGGGCTAAAGGCAAATTTTCTACTTGAAAATTTAACACACCAAAAGTCTTCTCTAGGGACTTAGCCTTTTAACCCATTACCTCGTCACATTAAGTAACTACCAACTTAAATCATAACTCAGCTGCTTTTTTTTTAAAGAAAAGTAAAAGACCTGAACTATTTTCATAACAGAATCACACAAAAATTAAGTTGTGGGAAGGGATTGTTTACAACACATCTTAGTTACCAAAGTAATGTACCAAATTTCACATACAGTCAATGTTTCACAAGAGAGAGAAAGAAAATACTTCACACTGATTGCAATGGTTTTGAGAACAGAAAATACAGTAGCATCACATCTGAATATATCTAGAATAGATACATCATAATGTTGCTATCTTAAATGTTCAATTACAACAACAACAACAAAGTAACAGACAACACAAAAACAAAGTACAAGCAAAGACAGCAATAAAATTAAAAAAAGCAAACAAGTATTAAATAAACACATACAAAACGATAAAAAGAAAACAAAACGTTTCCAAAAGTTTGGTTTGCATTCACAGACATCCCATACAACGAACATTTATCGCCAAAGACAATCCAAACATCGATACTTTTGCAATCAGTTCATGAATCAACACAAATAAAACAAACCACCTTGTTGTGAGCGATCCCAGCGGAGCATCGGAATCCCGTCTGTTCAAAGATGGCCGCTCGCAGGTCCTCCACAATGACAGACGCCATGGCCAACACACGATCCGCAGAACTGGTTTCCTCCGAGTCAAACGTCTTGGTCAGCCAGTCAGCTGTGCGTCTGTGCATTCTTCTCTCCTCTTTAAAAAAAAATCAAATGAGTCTAGATTTGAATTTATTTTCAAGAGCTGGAATGGAATTAACAATAACAAGACAACTACAGGTAGACTTCTTGTATAAACATACACAACTGATAGTTCCAAAACTAATGAATCACAAAATCATATGCTGGATTTCTCTCTCATCTTTTTTTTTAAGAATTAACTTCCATTATGCATTATATGATTATGCATGAACAGATTTGGTTGCTATGGGTGGATTTGATTTTGACTCACAAATGTAAACAAGCGAGTCTGTGAAATCATAGTTCTTTGAAACAGCAAGTGTGCTTACTTGCATGCATGTCCATGATTTTTTTTTTTAAATTGGGAATTACTAAAGTACTTGCACAATAAAAATTTAGCAGAATGATAAATATTATCAGTACCGTCCCAGTGCGTCATTCTAAGAATAAGTGTCTGTAACAGCTTGGTGGTAAATCGCCTATCAACGTTTCAAACTAAATTATGCTTAAACTTCCTCTAACATCCATGTGTGCATTCCACACTTTAAAAAAACTCTAATACACATACATCCAAAGACACACCATTTCATTTCAAATTACACCAATCTACCAATCAAAAACTGACCTGCTTCTTTCTGATTGTCATCTTTTATCACATTTAAAAACATCACTGATCTCCACACATCCAAAGTCACACCATTTGATGTCAAATGACACCAATCGACCACCAATAAAAAACAACTGACCTGCTACTTTATTCTTATTGTCATCTTTTATCACATTTAAAAAAACCCAGCTCTGATCTCCACACATCCAAAAACACACCATTTCATTTCAAAGCACACCAATCTACCACCAATCCACCAATCAAAAACGGACCTGCCTCTTTCTTATTGCCATCTTTTATCACATTTTAAAAACAGCTCTGATCTCCATTACCACACATCCAAAGTCATACCATTTCATTTCAAAGCACACCAATCTAAAACTGACCTGCCTCTTTCTTATTGCCATCTCTACCGCTTTCCTCCGCTTCACTCTCGTCATCATCATCATCATCATGTGGCCAGCCTTCCACGAAGGTGTTGGGCAGTTGGTCGGGGGTCACTGTTGCCCCCGCCCTCAGTCTGGCCTGGGCCACGCTGGTGAAGTCCAGGTAGGCCTCGTCGATGCTGGCCCGCTCCACACAGCTGCTGAACTGGCTCATCACATCCATCACCTCAGCCCCCGCCTCACGGTACCTGGCCAATGGAGAAAGAAAAGCTGTTGTCAACACACTTGTCTCCCCCCATGGGGATACCGGGGGGGTCTTTTGTATAAATAGTTCCCCCACCTTCTGGAAGTTCTGTGCTTGTAACTTCTAACCTGTCACTCTCTTTGACTCTGCCTTTTCCCTTTGCTTACTGTCATTTACTATCTTTCTGCCTTATCGGTCCTTTCTCCTGCCTTTTTTCACAAAACACTTTCAAAAACATTTCCTCCAGCCTAAGTCGGACTTGCTAGGCCTAACTATTTCTTAGTTAGGCGCATAACATCAGCATGACGCATTTGCGCTCATAATTGACAGGAAACTGTCTGAGTGATCGAAGAAGAAGATCACACTTGTCTTGTCCAAATTGAAATTCATCTATACACATGTATGCACAAACGCGTACACACACACACACACTCTGTGTGTCTCTATCTCTGGGTGTGTATGTGTGCGTGTGCGAGAGAGAGAGAGAGAGAGAGAGAGAGAGAGAGAGAGAGAGAGAGAGAGAGAGAGAGAGAGACAGACAGAGAGAGAGAGAGAGAGAGAGAGAGAGAGAGAGAGAGAGAGAGAGAGAGAGAGAGAGAGAGAGAGAGAGAGAGAGAGAGAGAGAGACAGAGAGAGAGAGAGAGAGAGAGAGAGAGAGAGAGAGAGAGAGAGAGAGAGAGAGAGAGAGAGAGAGAGAGGCGCATGAAAGAGAGTTGGGAACGGAAATGTTGGGAACGGGAAGGGACCCAAAATATGTGAAAGCTTGGGGTGACTTGGAGAGGTTGGGGGTTTGGGGGTAGGGTGGGGGTGAATTAATGAATGCGAGGATAGAAATGGTGGGAAAGAGGGCAGTTCTTAATGTTTTGATAGTCGCTTGTATCGACCCCAACTATGTTCAATTTTTGTATTGATTTGTTATTGATTTTTCAATAGTTTTGTTTCCATTTTTAATGCATGCAAATGTGTTTCCTTGGTTGTATTGTACTTGTACGAGACCACACCGTAATTTCACCTAACGTGATAATAAAGTATTTAACTTTGACTTTGACTTGACACACGTATGCATTCACACAAACACACACACACGCATGCACACACACATACACCCCTCCCAACTTACACAAACATATGACATACACAAAACTACCGCTGGACCCCAGCCTTTCAGCTTTTTCCTTTTTGAGGAGTTGCACCTATGAAAATGCATACCGGCACACATATCCAAGAGAGTCCATGTTTTAAAAAGAAAATCCTAAAACTTTTTAAAGAACATGCACAAAGTTCTGTATTCATAAACAAGGATTACTTTCTAATACATCTTAATCAATTAAAAATCTGGGACTGTCCTGGTACTGCAGTACCTCCAGGATCATCCCACCATCTTTATATATATTAATGTCCCATGTGTGCCTGTTCCAGGCTGGAGGATGTTAATCGGACTTTCACAAACAAGGATTACAGGAAACAATAACAACAACAAAAGCATACAAAATTAAATATCAATTTTTGTAGTTTTAATTTAAAAAAATTCAGAATAACTTTTTCTTACTGTGCATGTAGTCAAACATAGAGAATTCTTTCTTCTTCTTCTGCATTCCCAGGCCATATGAGAGAAAAAATGGAGTTTTACGTCCTCTTGGTCTGAATCAGACACATATGGGACATTTGTAAATACAAATATGGTTGGAACAATACTGGAGGCAATGACCGGAGGCAGTACGAAACCAGTAAAGTCCCGATTTTTTATTTATTAATACAGATAACTGTAGCGGTGACCACGTAACGCCTCGGTTAAACCTCATCGGCTATGGCACCGCCACAAGTAGTTAGTAGTTAAACCCCAGGCCATATGGCCATTATGGGTGAGGTACATATGTGTACGGTTTTCAGTTTTCACTGGTCTCTTTCCGCTGCATTCAGCAGACACATTCCGATTTCGGAGGAAAACACAGAGACAATGTATCTTCACAAACTTTATTGATAGTACAGTGGAACCTCCTTTATAAGACCCCCATTATAAGACTCCCTCCCTTTTAAGACCTACTTCTATGAGACATTGCCCTTCTGTGTAAGTATTAACTTATTCAACACTGGCTTCCCTTTACAACCGTTCAACACGAATGTACGCTATAGCGTACATAGTGTTCAAACATTCACACTTCACAACTCAGCGACGCCATGCAACCCAAACTGGCATAGACGTGTTCTTCTATGGTCCCTTAATAGTTTTCAACCAATTAAATCACTTCCAGTCTATTTTTAGTACCGCAATGAATGCAAATGTGTCACTACCCCTCTCTTCGTCTTCTTTGTCATGCTTTTTAAAAAATCTGCTAATAATAAAAAAATTTACTTTGGAATTATAACATATGCTAGCTTTTATTATTATAAACAATACCGCAAATTTTCAAAACTGTGCGGCTAAGCATTATTTTTTTAATAATTTTTATGTAATGATGCAAACCTGCCTAGTGTGGAATGTTTGTGCGCGGCATGTAGTTGTACCTCTCATTATTAATATAAAAAAATCGGGACTTTACTGGTTTCGTACTGCCTCCGGGCATTGCCTCCAGTATTGTTCTCACCATATTTGTATTTACAAATGTCCCATATGTGTCTGGTTCAGACCGAGAGGACGTAAAACTCCATTTTCGCTCGCATTACCTCTCTTTGTGCCTTCCCGGGCCGAGAGGACGTAAAATTTCTTTTCATTCTGTAGCAGTGTGGGGACACAGCTACTATTGCCCTCTAAGCTTACTCGTAGCAGACGCCTATTTTTGCTAGTTTGGAGTTATCTGCCCGAGTTAACTCCCTTGAGATTTATTTGTAATTAAATTGTATTTTATCATATTCTTGCTTAATTAAAGTTTGTATTGATATAAGATGCATATGGTCGGAACCAGAAAAAATCATAGATTTTATCCCATACATTTGTATTAACTGAAATACTCGCATAGCCTGACAATTCAAGATTTTGTGATTGGTAAAATTAACACGTGGGTCAAAATATTCCAGGTCGTTTCGCATGTTTTCTATTCTTATTCAAAATTTAGTCAAATGTTTGAATTTCTAATTATACGACCTAAATCTATAATCTATCCCCTTTCATTTCATATATGGCATGCTATGGACCTTTTCCGTATAAACTTGTAGTATTGCAAAATGAATGCAGTCCATTCATTGTAGCTATTCACGAACCTCCCGAGTTCTTTGTACGGTAGGCTAGGCCTATACCACGTGTGAATGCCGATTGACTGTCTTTCGAATCGAAATACTAATTTTCTAAACCAAGCAATATTATTTTGATTCGCCCTTTTGTTTTCGTTCTAATAGCTAACGAAACTAGT
Organism: Phymorhynchus buccinoides; assembly: GCA_017654935.2. NCBI lineage: Eukaryota > Metazoa > Mollusca > Gastropoda > Neogastropoda > Raphitomidae > Phymorhynchus > Phymorhynchus buccinoides. The sequence continues at coordinate 31,963,864 of CM065688.1, forward strand.
TTTGTATATTCAAAATGATCTTGGACCTTATAGATTTATAATATTTTACGATTTAAGATTTGCTTCAAACCACAAACCAAAATTTATACCCTTCCTAGCCTACCGTATAGGCCTAGCCTAGCCTAGATCAATAGAAATTCGACTTGTGTTTTCTATCGAATTTCGGGACACAAATTATAAACTTTATAGATTGAATTGGGACTTGAAATTTATACAAATGAAAGTTTGTGTATGTTGCTTTTTTATTATTAGTTTGTTATTCTGATTTGTGAAGCAGTTATTTAGTTATTTTATAAAATATGGGTTGGGCTTGTTAAAAGGTGGGATCACTTTGCACCTTAATTGCAAGTATTTCTTTTTAAAGAGAAACTGCTGACTATTGATGAATGTCATATTATTCTGTGTTTTTCAAGCTTTCCAACCATATGCAACATGTGTTGTTATGTATGACGACCGTAGAGACAACACACTTAAAAGGTGTAGTAACAAACACAACTTTGGCGGCCATTAGCTCTGCGGGAGCACATTTCGTGAAAGGTAAAGTTGTTGTCTTTGCGGTCCGGGTTTTGTCAATATATCTAGCCACAGGTAAAAATTTAAGGTTCATGTTCAAATTCTGATCGCTTCTCGGCCTTTTGGCTAAGACAGTGATTCAGGAACATAAATTTTTGTTTATAACCTGGTTGGTTTGTTCAGCCCGTCGTACATGGCGAAAGCCGATACGCGACGTTAAACTGAACTTCCATCCAAATTTAAGGCAGACTGACCTGAGACCTACCTGAGACTCTACCTGAGATGGAGAGAGAGAAGCAATAAAGAGAGAGAGAGAGAGAGAGAGAGACCTGTGTCAGCCTTGACTGCCTGTTGCTGTTTGCTGCTTGCTGATTGTTTCCTGCCTACTATTCCTGCACTCCTGTCTGTCCCTGCACCCTTCACCCTTCACCCTTCCACTCCACACCATCACAATTACCTCTCTTATTATGTCCCATATGTGCCTGCCCGGCCGAGAGGACGTAAAACACAACTTTTCATTACCTCTCTTATTTAACTAACTTGTGGCGGTGCCATAGCCGATGAGGTTTAACCGAGGCATGGTCACCGCTACAGCTATCTGTATTAATAAAAAAATCGGTATTGTTCCAACCATATTTGTATTTACAAATGTCCCATATGTGTCTGATTCAGACCAAGAGGAAGTAAAACACTATTTTCGTTGTTAGTGTTGAGACAAATTTATACATGGGTTATTCATATACTGTAGCGGTACCATAGCCGATGAGGTTTTACCGAGGCGTGGTTACCGCTACACATATCTGTATTTTTTAAAAATCGGGACTTTGCTGGTGTGGCACGGCCTCTGGGCATTGTCCCCAGTAATGTTCCCACCATCTTTGTATTTACAAATGTCCCATGTGTGTCTATGACCGAGAGGACGTAAAACACCATTTTTCCTTCCATTAGTGTTGAGAGAGTTAACATTACCTCTCTTGTACAACTCTCTCCCATTTAAGACCTCATTTTGGATTCTTTTGAAGGTCTTATAAGGGAGGTTCCACTGTATTAGTACTATTACTTAAATGTGAATAAATAAGACGGACAAACAAATTTACACACAAGAACACCGACACTACACATGTGTTCAACAATACAACTGACTTGGTAAGATCTGCCTTTCCGCGGACCTCCGGCACTCTGGCAAACTGAATGTCTGGGCACACCTTCTTGGCGTCATCGCCCATCATGTTCCGCGTCACGCCGAACGCTCGTGCTTCATACCCCACAGCAATGATGCTATAATTGTGGGGGAAAATAGAAACAAGAAAGCTAATATAAATGAGGTTACATGTTATGGCTATAAAAAGGCATTCAATTTGTAATATTATTCAGTACAGTCGTCATTATCATCATCAGTACAGTACAACTAGAGGAGTCAATTGTCTTGTTCTTTTTTCACTTGACAACCATCATCATCATTTTGATGGTTTTGTTGTTATAATGTGGGGGACTTCCAGGCAGAAACTGTAAGTAGTAACAGAGCCGCCCGTGTGATCTGCATTGATGTGGTTGCGGGGTCAACCTGTGTTGATGTGGTTGAGGTGTGTGTGTGTGTTTATGTATATGATTATGTAATGTATGTATGTAGGTTTATGTGTTTCAGTGAATGCTTGCTGCACGCACACATGGGCTTGCGCATGATTGGGTGGGTAGGTAAGGTGTGTGTGTTTGTGAGTACTACGTTCGTCTGCAAATGTGCCTGTATGTATAATATAATGTATGTATGCGTGGCTTAAAGAAAATTTCTAAATATGTTATGTTGTCTTATGCATTTCTGTGTTATCTTAACTATGTATTTGTCTTTCAGAATAATATGTGAATTTTAAGTGGAACGTATAGACATACGTGCATTGCTTTGCTTTTAAGCATGACTTGGAATTATATATTATTGTATGTGATGTTTTATTTGTTCATACCGCGGGTGTTGTCACACTGACTTTCTTATATGAGACAATAAAGTTTTGTTGAGTTGAGCAGAGTCCAGTTTTATTAAACAAACAGCAGTTGATAATTACTGTAGTGTAGTACAAAAAGTGGAGACCATGGGGTATGGGGTAATACTTACATCATATCAGTAATATTGTTAACATGTTTTTAATCATCTGAGTACCCATGACTAGCTAAATCTCCACTGAGTAGATATTTATTTGGGACAGAGGGAAAATCAAGATCTTGTGATCTGTGAGTGTATGATTGTATTTGGTGGGTTCCTTGATACATGTGCATAAACTGCAATAATTTATAATTATGGATGAAAGTTGTCTTATTATTATTATGTTTGTTTTATGTGCATGGCAGACAAATTTTTTTTTTTATCTTTTAAAGACAATAATAATAAAATAGCGCTTTACCTTTAATAAAGCATTACATTGATCGATTGATAAATGTCCATTAACACAGTAACAGTCCTTACATGACCAGAAACTGGATTGTAAAACTGCAGTTTTAAACTCATCAGTTTGAAACTCACCTTCCTCCCCTGTAGGTTTTGTACTGCACGACAGCGCAAGGTTTTCCCTTCAGTGCGGGGTTCAGTCTTTGTTCCACTTGGACATAGAAACAGTCCATGTCCACCAACACCACCGCTCGATCCATCGCCGTCTACTTCTTTGTTTTCACCTGATTGAGAAAAGAAACAACCACCGAAAGACAAACCCACAATAAGGTAAGTAGGTATAATTAATGTTGCGTTAAAACAAAGTCAGTCCTGCCCAGTTAGCCTAAATTCAGGCACATGTATGGTAACATAAACAAATTATTATTTATTTTAAAAAAGTTAACATGAAATAAAAGGAACGTTCTGCTCAAATAATAACTGATCAAACAATTCCGACAAGCAGTAATCCATTTTATTATTTTGTCCTCAAGTCATCACTTAAATTCAAAGAACTATTCTAGTAGATGTGAAAGAACCTTTTCTGGGCTGACATAGTGATACTCTATTACTATATCAGACAGGGCTGGCCAAAACTACTAGCCCGGTAGCCATTGGCTAGCATCAGATTTCAAAAGTCTTTAGCCCGATGGGCAACTGTAAATTTCAGTACTACACGGCCCTTTTTTTTTTACCACTGAGTCTCCCCACACCATCTGTCCCTTCCAACCCATTATCAAATCAAGCTCAGCTGTCTGCTAAGTTTTAAAACAACATGCCAGCACTGGTACCGAAAAGAAAAACAGCCTCATCAATCTCCTCCTCCCCCTTCTCTCTCTCTCCCCCACCTCTCTCCCCATATCATGTCTTTTTCTCTTTACTCCTCTTTTCCTTCTTTCCCACTTTTTTCTTTCTCTTCCTCTCTCTCTCCTTTCTCTTCTCTTCCTCTCTCTCTCCTTTCTCTTCTCTTCCTCTCCCTCCTTCCCTCCTCCCCTGTGCGTGTGTGTGTTTGTGTGTTCAGGGATGATGACAAAAACATAAGCATAACACGAGTGTTATTATAAAAGTGTCAAAAACAATTATACCAGGTTATTCTAGCAATGTGACTTCATATATTTCTGCTTTATGAACGTTTGCTATGCTCTTCACACAGCATAGTACTTTATGTTGTCACGTGTCACAAGTAACATGCCTCCTCATTCCAATTTAAAATTGTGATAAATCATAATCTAAGCTCATTTAGCCATAAATTCACACAAAGCCCTGAATTTACAGTGACAGAATAATCAGCAAATGATTGTGGTCACTTGAAGGAAAGGAAGGAAGGAAGTCATTTTATTGGAGTTGAAAAGAAACAGAAAAGGCCAAAAGAATTGCTGACAATGACATTTTATTTTTCACTTGCTTGGAAAGCACCTTTTGACATTGGCAGCAGAGACAGATCTGAAGTGAGTTAAAAACTAAAACACCTTCTCTCTCTCTCTCTCTCTCTCACACACACATACACATGCTCACAGCTCATGATGCATACACACGCACAACAGCACATACACACCTAGTGACCTATACATGCATGTACGCACACAAAACACAAGCTCACACACGCACGATGATGGGACCTGTTAAAAAGCTTCACGGCTTGTTTGGTCCCTAACCACTACTGATACAGTGGAATCCGCTTTATCGGCCTTCGGATAATCGGCCAAAGCCACTTAATCGGCCAATTTCCTAATGTACGTAATTTTTTCTTCTTAAGCATGTGTTATTTTGTTCGTTTTTACGGCCAAAACTGAAATCTTCAATTTCACTTTATTGGCCACTTTTTCTCTCTAATTTTTCGTCTTTACGGAGTTTACCCCCCCTTTTTTTAAGAGGGAGAACAACAGACAAACTGACAACACGCTTTTGACGTTTACATGGTTGAGTGTGAAGTTGGGAGGTGAGCTGTTGTCAATTGAAAGACCCTGTATGGCGTTAAAATCACTCAATAAAACAAAATTATTGTCTTTTACTCGTGCTTCTGTCAAGTTGTAGGATTAATAAAGTGTTCACATACAGTACACATACACTGTACTGTATGAACTCTTGTGTTTTGACAGATTTTATTCATTTCAATTTGTCTCTCACAGTGGAAGTCACTTCACACTAAGAACTGACAGCTGACAGCTGACAGGATGGCTCGTTTAAGACTCAAAACACACACACACACACACACCACAAAAAGGGAAAGAATTTGAATTTGAACTGCAACATTTAATTTTGACGTCATTGCTTTTGACTTGCATAATTGCGTCATACAGTATCTCGATGTTCGTTTTATCGGCCGATTCGCTTTATCGGCCACATTTTGCCTTGTCCCAAAAGTGGCCGATAAAGCGGATTCCACTATACTACAAGTCCAAGATTCAAAGATCTTTTTTGTGATTTTGATTAATGGATGGCAGTCTTCTTCTTCTTCTCTTCAGGGCCCAAGGTCAGTATGTTGACCATTCTGGCTCCTTTGGAAAAAAAGAAGACTGAAAAATGGGGGGCCGTTCTGTTCTTTACTGAGGACATGCTTGCTTAACTAATATTGAAGGGACAGAGGGTGGAGGGGGAAAATTCATAACAAGTACTCATTCAAACAGGGGACATTATATAGGCCGCGAGGCCTACGGCTATGAAAGCCTGTCCCTGTATTATAGTGTATACCTACCTACCCAGTACTAAGTACTACTAGTAGTAGTACAGTAGTCTTCTTCTTCTTCTGTGGTGGCGACCAACTTCTATTTACAGAAGTAAATGTACACACTTAGGGGTGTGACCAAAGGAGAAGAAAGAAGAAAACAGAGAGGAGAAACAAAACAAAAATCAGATCAGATCAGATCAGAGAGAGAGAAAATGGAGTTTTACGTCCTCTTGGTCTGAATCAGACACATATGGGACATTTGTAAATACAAATATGGTGGGAACAATACTGGAGGCAATGCCCGGAGGTAGTACGAAACCAGTAAAGTCCCGATTTAAAAAAATTAATACAGATAGCTGTATGACTTCATCAGATCAGATCAGAAAGTAGGGACAAGGTTGAATAGCCGTTAGACTTTTAAAGTCCCTTCGTTTTGTGCAATTGTAATGTAAAATCATTTAAGGTATATCGATTGCTCAGGTTTTTTTATGATTGAAAATCAATCGTCATAGTCATATATTAACACTTCATAATTTTCCCATTTGTCTTGTCTAATAGATTTTTGAAAGTTAATATTTACTAATTTAGTGCAGTTTTCATATTAGTAGGTAATTTGTTCCATAGGGGTGCCACTCTGTTACTGAATGAACATTTTCTTGTGCTAGTATAACAATGTTCAATAAATATTTTGTTAGTACTATTTCTTGTTTTGTCATAGTTCGATAATTTGAAAAAATCAGATGTGTTTATGTCATCAATGCAGTTAAAAAATGTATAACATTGAATAAGATCACCCCTTATTCTTCTAGCTTTCAATGATGGTAAACCTAGGTATTTTAATCTATCGTTGCATGAGTAGTTTTTAAGTTCATAAATTAACTTTGTTGCTCTCCTCTGTACTTTTTCAATCATAGATGATTGCCTTTTTAGGTGTGGGTACCAGATGGTATTTCCATATTCTAGATGGGGTCTTATCAAACCCTTATACAAAAAATATAAAAATGCCTCAGGAGCCTGCACGATGATATGAACTGTTAAAAAGCTTCACGGCTTGTTTGGTCCCTAACCACTACTAGTAGTACTAGTACTAGTAGTAGTACTACTACAAGTCCAAGATTCAAAGATCTTTTTTGTGATTTTGATTAACCCTTTCACCGCCAAAGTCGCATTTTAGCACCAGTGATTTAACACCTATGTCACTAAAAGGCATCAAATTGGGGTCTATTAGTATTATCCAAAGACTCTATTGTCTTAGTTTTGGGAAGCAAAAGAATCCCCAATACTATTAGTATTACTACAGATGGATTTTGTTCTCTACCCAGGTAATTTTAATGGGCATTTTTGGCTGAAATATGGCTGGCGGTGAAAGGGTTAATGGGTGGCATTCTTCTTCTTCTTCTCTTCCGTAGTACTAGTAGTACTACTACTAGTCTTAGTGTAGTTAGTAGTAACTAGTACTACTAGTAGGAACGACGGAATTAGGTCAAGCCGCAGCGATTTTTCTCGTTGAAAATCCGAACCGCGATTTTGGCTATGTGCCAAACGGTCACTTCCTTTGCTTGTTTTTATTGGTGGTTATTCTTGGCGCTGACCATCCGAGTTTCTTTCTTTCGGGAAGCAGACACCTACTCGGTCATTCGGGAACGATCTTTTTTTACGCTAAGACGGCCGATCGCGAGAGACAAGCGATCCAATATTTGGGTCCAATTCATTCGTTTATCATTTCTGAACGGTAATTATATAATTCTTTAAAACAAATGCGCAGTTACATTTAATTATTTTTCTACAAGTACACCAAATTTGGTGCATCTAGAATAAATCTCAATGCTGCTCAAGGTCTCCACAAGTCGGGAGGTGTTACGTCGAAGACTGTCGGACATGTTTTCTGTCACGCGCATGTTGATGTTGCGATCTTGTGAGTCGCACAAAAAGCTTAGGCCTAATCTGTCTAATGTTTGGGGTTGATGTTGCCCCTTTGAATAAGCTTTATTTTGGTACCAATGTTTTGTTTATTGGTAAAAAAAAGAAAAAGTTATGGCTGTTTTATTCATCCAAACCTTGATACGGTAAGGGCCGGTAATCTTGATCAACTTTTTCTTATATAGCTCATGTAAAAAAAGCTAACATTTTAAAACGTCGTAACTTTCTCAATTTTCGACCGATTTTGATAATTTGGGTATCATTTTAAAGGTCTTGTCGGACTCTTTCCAATGACATAAATTTCATTAGGATTTTACAAAAAGTAAATATTTTTTTAAAATTTTATAACCACCCTACTACTATAGGAACGACGGAATTAGGTCAAGCCGCAGCGATTTTTCTCGTTGAAAATCCGAACCGCGATTTTGGCTATGTGCCAAACGGTCACTTCCTTTGCTTGTTTTTATTGGTGGTTATTCTTGGCGCTGACCATCCGAGTTTCTTTCTTTCGGGAAGCAGACACCTACTCGGTCATTCGGGAACGATCTTTTTTTACGCTAAGACGGCCGATCGCGAGAGACAAGCGATCCAATATTTGGGTCCAATTCATTCGTTTATCATTTCTGAACGGTAATTATATAATTCTTTAAAACAAATGCGCAGTTACATTTAATTATTTTTCTACAAGTACACCAAATTTGGTGCATCTAGAATAAATCTCAATGCTGCTCAAGGTCTCCACAAGTCGGGAGGTGTTACGTCGAAGACTGTCGGACATGTTTTCTGTCACGCGCATGTTGATGTTGCGATCTTGTGAGTCGCACAAAAAGCTTAGGCCTAATCTGTCTAATGTTTGGGGTTGATGTTGCCCCTTTGAATAAGCTTTATTTTGGTACCAATGTTTTGTTTATTGGTAAAAAAAAGAAAAAGTTATGGCTGTTTTATTCATCCAAACCTTGATACGGTGAGGGCCGGTAATCTTGATCAACTTTTTCTTATATAGCTCATGTAAAAAAAGCTAACATTTTAAAACGTCGTAACTTTCTCAATTTTCGACCGATTTTGATAATTTGGGTATCATTTTAAAGGTCTTGTCGGGCTCTTTCCAATGACATAAATTTCATTAGGATTTGACAAAAAGTAAATATTTTTTTTAAATTTTATAACCACCCTATACTACTAGTACACACAGACAAACACAGTACACATACACACACACTTACACAGGCCTTTGGCTTTCATAATTATTTTATGCTACTATGCAAGAGAACGGCACAGCCACCATACTGATACGTACATCGATAAAACAGTCTTCGAACTCCAGAGTCCCGCAGGACCATTCAAAGTTGGTCGTCTGCAGTCAGTCTTGAAACTCGCTCCAGGAATAAGGAACCGGAAGTTGCTTTTTCACTTCTCCATACATGCGCACTTCTGCTAATCAAAATGGATGAGCTGAAGGCTCTTTCATACTTTTCGTCTTTAAATCATATTTCTAAAAATATTGCCCAACCAGAAATATTACTGGTCAAACATCTTGGAAACAAGTGGTCAGACTATTTGCCTGAACAACAAGAGGAACTATTTGATGACTTGTGTGTGCCACATTCTGCTCGTTTTGATTTAGTAGCAGACGATTCTGGGTTGCCGTCGTGCTGGCCGACACTCAAGTTGCCTTCTGGCGAGAAAATAATTGTCGACGAAAACGACGTAAGTGTTCAGCGTTCTTAGTAGGAGAAGGAAAGTGAAATGTTATTTTCTACAACAGTATCTTAGTTAAGTTTGTCATGTCTCTTTGATTTTAACATCAATTTAATGATCGTGGGCCCCAAAGAGAAGAAGAACACGGTCACGGGTGCCAGATTTGTGGGCCCCAGAGAGAGAGGAAGAAGAAGAACATTATTGTGTGATTATAAAAGTAAAACCCATGCTAGGGTGGTTATAAAATTTTAAAAAAATGTGTACTTTTTGTCAAATCCTAATGAAATTTATGTCATTGGAAAGAGCCCGACAAGACCTTTAAAATGATACCCAAATTATCAAAATCGGTCGAAAATTGAGAAAGTTACGACGTTTTAAAATGTTAGCTTTTTTTACATGAGCTATATAAGAAAAAGTTGATCAAGATTACCGGCCCTTACCGTATCAAGGTTTGGATGAATAAAACAGCCATAACTTTTTCTTTTTTTTACCAATAAACAAAACATTGGTACCAAAATAAAGCTTATTCAAAGGGGAAACATCAACCCCAAACATTAGACAGATTAGGCCTAAGCTTTTTGTGCGACTCACAAGATCGCAACATCAACATGCGCGTGACAGAAAACATGTCCGACAGTCTTCGACGTAACACCTCCCGACTTGTGGAGACCTTGAGCAGCATTGAGATTTATTCTAGATGCACCAAATTTGGTGTACTTGTAGAAAAATAATTAAATGTAACTAAGCATTTGTTTTAAAGAATTATATAATTACCGTTCAGAAATGATAAACGAATGAATTGGACCCAAATATTGGATCGCTTGTCTCTCGCGATCGGCCGTCTTAGCGTAAAAAAAGATCGTTCCCGAATGACAGAGTAGGTGTCTGCTTCCCGAAAGAAAGAAACTCGGATGGTCAGCGCCAAGAATAACCACCAATAAAAACAAGCAAAGGAAGTGACCGTTTGGCACATAGCCAAAATCGCGGTTCGGATTTTCAACCAGAAAAATCGCTGCGGCTTGACCTAATTCCGTCGTTCCTACCCATGCCACTGGCCATGGGCACCAAACATGAATATTTGATTGATGATCACACTCCATTCTTCTTCTTCTCTGGTGGCGACCAACTTCTTTATATAGAAGTAACTGTACGCTCTTAGGGACGTGACCATAGAAAAATAAAAGAAACAAGGGGGGTGGGGAAGCGCTTTAGTTATAGTGATTTGATGATTTACTAATCTTTGTTGATTATTTGGTGTTGTTGACACTGACAGTCTTGTTTACGAGGCGTTGTTTGACAGTCTTGCAGTCATTCAGGACTTAGAGCGGACGGGGGACTGGGGGGGGATGTGAACCATAAGCCTTTTAGCAGTATCCGGGCAAGACCAATCCGGCTACCGTTGGTTCCAGTACTAAGTCTACTAGTACAACTACTACTAAACCTTTATAAATTTACCGTCAGTGTATGACATTGTGTCCTGTAAGCATGCATTGACCGAAGATGTGATGAAGTTGGTGGCTGCCTACTTCAGAGTGTGCCAAGTGTGACATATCTTGGATTGACCCTGACTAATGATCTGAAATGGGACCTCCACATCAGCAACATGGTCAACAAAGCAAACAAGACCCTGGGCTTTGTAAAAAGAAACTTGAAGATCTGCAGTCGAAAGGCGAAGGAGCCTTCATACAAAGCTCTTGTCAGACCAGTGTTCAAGTATGCTAGTCCTGCACCATTGAAAGCAATGTCTGAGACAGCTGAAAAAAGTTCAAGCTGGATATGGGCGAGGAGGAAGGAAAGTGAACAGAATTTGGATGGGTGACCGGTGTGGGTTCAAATCCTGGCAGCTCCTGGGAAAAAAAGAAAAGAAAAAGTGGTGACAGCAGAGGGGCACCCAGATTCATGACCTGGGTGCGGCCCGGCCCCCTTAGACTTAGAGTGTAAGGAGTTCAGGGCCGAAACACAAACGCTTAGGGTTAGGGTTCTCTGAAGACCCTCTGTTGTCCAGCTCTCCGCAGTTTCTCCACACTATGGGACCCCATCACAAAGACCTGCATCAACTCCATTGAGAAAGTCTAGAGGCGATCGGCAAGGTGGACCATGCAGGACTACAAGTACAAGGTCAAGGCAACCTCTAGCATCAGCAACATGCTGGAAGAGCTTTCCTGGCCCTCACTGCAACAGAGAATAAAGAAGGCCAGACTCAACCACCCTGTATAAGTACAGAAACGGCCTCCTGAAAGTTGAGACAAAACATGCCCCAACATCAAGCTGCCAGAAGAAAAGCGGATGCCAAACCAACTCCCAGGCGTATGACACCAAATCATGTCGAACCCAGTATCAGCAGGGAACCTTCTTTCCCCGCACAATCCCTGAGTGGAACCGCCTATCCGACGACACTGCCACTGCACCATCCCTGGCAGTCTTTGAATCCAGGCTTCAACGCCACCTGAACTGGACCAACATCCCAGACTCTGGAGGGGAGCCGGCATCAGCTGAGCTCTCAGCCACAATCCAGCACTGAAACCATCAACAAACGTCCCTACCCCAGTCCTGAAAGTACTCCAGTCCTCCATCTTCACCCCCAATTATTTTTAGTAGTTAGGGTTCTGTCTTTGTTTGTCTTTTTGGTTGGGGCTTGGGCATTGCCTTATGGAGTGTCTAGGGTCGGCTTGTTCGAACGTGAACATTAGTAGCTGCCGACAGCTCCCTGTAGTTTTCCCTTTCCCAGCCCAGAACTAGGTTGTTTTTTGCTTTGTTGTTGTTGTTGTTTTTTGTTTTTGTTTTAACAAAATAAATTCTGTTTCCTTTGCTTGATTTTTCTTATTGATTCTAAGCCAATCTGATAGTTTGTACATGTATGTGTATTCACTTTTTCCTCCTCTCTCTCTTCTGATTCTTTTTCTATGGTCACCCCTTAAAAAGTGTGTACAATTACTTCTATAAAGAAGTTGGTCACCACCACAGAAGAAGAAGAGGGTGATACTCTGTGTGAAGGGCAATTTCACAGAGACACCACATTGTGTTGATTATCACTGGCCAGCCAAAGCACACAGAGTGGGGGTGGGATGGATAATAGGACTGTCACATGAGATCAAAGACTACAACCATAGTGTATGTATGTGTGTGTGTGTGCATCACTGGATCTGGATCTGGTTTTGTACGTCGCAGACGCCACTTCTGACTATAAATCGCGACGGAACTAGGATTTCTATATTAGACATACCTTATTAGAAAAAATAGAAGGAGAAAGACCTACTGCCTATACTGGGTTAAGACCATTAACCCCCCCCCCCCCCCCCCCCCCAGTTCAGCCAGGAAGGCCCAGGCCCCACTTCAAGCACACACAAAAATTGAGTGGGCACAGGCTCAGATGGTGATCTGGTCAGCGCTGATGAAAATGCACTGACAAGTGACAGAGCCTGCGGTGACAGTGGCCTCACTAAGTTTTTTTTTCTTTTTTCTTTGCTGTCCCATCAGTGGCGTTGCTCCCACGCCACTCATTCTGAATCCTAACTCGCAGCCACACCTCCGCTTGTTCAAGTCGCAGAATCTGAGACCAGCAGTCCAAAGGGAGCGAATGTATGTTAGGCCGTCAGGAGGCAACCAACCGAGGAGACACTGCACTGCTGCTGAGTCATTTCAGTGGAGTTCAGTAGAGCCTGTTCAGGACACCACCTACTAAGCCCCATACTGACGACACTATTCTCTTAGTCGCAGAGCCAGCGTGAGTGAGGTCCTCCTCCAAGGGCGCCACCACAACCGTCCACCGACAGCTCCCCAGAACACACTGATCTCCATGACTTTGACCCGAACGCACCATGGCATAGACTGGATTGGAAACTGAAACTGAGGTCACCATGACTCCATGAGAGTAGGGCATGCAAAGCCACAGAATTTGAAACATTTTTCTTTTTAATGACCGATGGAAATGAGGCGGATGACTGATGATCATCCTATGGAGTTCTGTATCGGTCTGAGATTACATGACGGGGCTATATTCTACGCTTCCTTTCATAAGGAAAAAAGTCTGTTTGGGGTTTCATTTTTTTTTTTTTTTTAACCTTGTCCATGTGTGTGAATATATTTATATATTTTAATAAAACAAAACTATACTTTTGCACTTATAATGTTTTATGTTTCTGTTTGCTCGCTTACTTTCGTTTTCTTTTTCTTTTTTTCCCATTCATCAAAAAAAAGTTTAGGGACTGCAGCCAAAAACTCGGGTAGGTAGGGAAACAGGAAACCAACATTATTTTTTTTGGGGGCCTAATGATATCCCGGCGTTAACCCTTTCGCCGCCAGCCATTTTTCAGCAAAAAAATTCCATTAAACTTACCTGGGTAGAGACAAAAATCTGTCTGTATTATTGGGGATTCTTCTGTGACATATTTAAAGTAAGGCCTATCCTTATCTCCCAAAATTAAGAGAACAGGGTATTTGGATAACAGACCCCGATTTGATGCCCTTTGGTAACATGGGTGTTAAATCATTGTGGTGCAAAAATGTGACGTTGGTGGTGAACGGGTTAAGCAGGCCCGAGAACTACAGACACCTGCAGTGTTGGTCTTGAAATTAGAGCAACACTCTCAGAATCGCATCCGTTAAACGGATGAAGCTCGACTGTGTGGTTACAATCTTCCCATTGAGCCCATAGCCACTCACTCTGGGTAGGAGTTGGTCCAGGACCGGAAAAAAAACTCGCCTCTGATGGGATTCGAACCTGTGACCTCCCAGCTAGTAGTCCGCGATGCTAACCACTATGCCACGGCGGCTGGTCTGGCCTCACTAAGTTGGTTCTGGTACACTCCATGGCAGTCCGGATTCATGAAGGAGCTGCAGTATTGCTCTGGTCTCATTGTGTGTTTGTACATACATGTGTGTGTGTGTGAATCATGTTGATGACCTTGACAACTGAATATTTAAAGAACTGTGGGAGAGAAAACGAGGACAGAGGATGTCTGCCGCTCAGCGACACCACCTTGTTAATGTTATAGAATGTATCTGTCTGAGTATGTGTGTGTTTAAGTTAGTGTGATTTTACACGTTTGTGTATGTGTTTGTGTTTTAAAATGTTATCAAGTTTCCATGTTTGTTTTACATTAGTGGACTGGTTTGCAATCTTGTAACTGTTGAGACATGGTGCACCAGTAGTTGATGTTTTGGCATTGCAAAAATTGTGATAATTCACATAATTACAGAACAAATGCAACTGAAGTTTGTATGTTTCTGTTAAAAAAAATTCATTTCTTATTCTACAGATATGGACTTGGCGGGATGAACACTCAGGACCTTTTTCATGGAAGTCCAAGGTATACAAACATTTAGATAAGTAAACAATACCATCTTAGTTCATTATGTGATATCCCGAAATTTCTCCCATCCTCTAGTTTCAAATTATGCATTATCATGGTACTGTTAATGCACGCATGCATGTATTCTCAAACTGCTGGATAATTACATCAATTTTCAAGGCACTTCACATGCGAACCGATTGCAGACCTGTTTACTCTACTCTTTTCGAGTAGTATTCTACTCAATTTGGACCTCTTCTACTCTTCAAAATTGAAAATAATGCTCTAATTACTCGTTTTCAGTGAACATTATTTGATGGTTTAATGAAGAGGACTACTCATTTCACACCAAAACTACTCATTTCAGCTACCCAAGCTACTCAAGACTTGTGTAGGGGGTAAGCAGGTCTGCGATTGAAGAAAACAATGTCAGGTGTTTTTGAAAATGTTTAATTTTAGTTGAATGTAATTTTGAAATAACAGTTCACTTTTTTCCCTCTGCTTTCTGTAACTAAGTCAGTTGTTTTATCTTATTAATATTTTTTGATATCATAATATGAATTTTGAAAACCCTTCTTTTGCAGATCATTGTATCATGTTGATTAGTTCTTCATGTGCAATAGTGTTTTTTACATACATTGTACAGATTGATATTTTGGATACACTGTTTTTTATATCTTTCTGTTTTAATGTTGCCAACTGCAGGTTGTCTTAACTTTTTTAGTTTTTTGTTTGTTTGTTTTTGTGCAAGGCACAAACTACAGCCTGCTACACATTTTATTTTATCATGTTTTGTTGTTGTGTGTTCTTTTTTTTCTTGCTTTAAACATTCTCCATCAGCATAGTGATGATTCTGATGTTGTACAAATGGGGGTTTCCGGGAAGAAATTTAGTCTGTAGAAGTGGTTGCTACCTTGATGATCAGCACAGGAACAGGAAGGGTATGGGTTGGGTGGGTAGGGATGATGGTAGAGGTGGAAAAGGCTGGGAGGGGGTGGGAAGATGGGAGCAAAAGAAAGAGGGGAAGGGGAGGGGGCTGGGGGCAGTTTAAATCTGGGCTTTGAACTCCTCCACTGAGGCTGATGACACTGCCTCAGGTGGAAGGCTGTTCCACTCACACACAACTCTTGGGAAGAATGAAGGCTTCCTGTAGTTTGTTTTTGTTGCTGGGAGGACGTAGTACTAGTAGTGATACTTCAAGTTCAATGTTGACACTTTTACTTTAAGTTAATTTTTTGTGCAGGATGCAAATTTTTGATTTCAAATTACTAATCAAGTAAATATCAATTTTGTTGATCAGTGACAGCAATTTTATTGATGTGAGTTATATGTTGTGCCACAGAGTCAGCAGGATCTGACACTTCTGGACATAGAAGCAGAGAACCTCACCAAACCCCACGGCAAGGGTCACAAATCATCCTCAGAATCAGAACCTGCTTCACCGCTTCCCCCCGCTTCCAGGGCCCAGTTTTCTGCCAGGCATGGCTCCTGGACACAGGCTGTGCTGGAAGATTTTGTTGCCAATTGTCAGGAGGAGATTGAGTCAGCAAGCGAAGCCCCGACCGCACCTTGCAGCATTGTGGAGAGCCCGTCAGAAGAGGTCAACCCAGCTTTTGAAGGCAGCGTGGAAGACTTGTCACCATCGGAAGCCAATGTGGCTGTTGAGGCATCTCACCCACCACCACAACAGACACAAAACTCTAAAGAAGCAACACCAGATAACAATACACCTGTCCATCCACAAGCAGCGGTGGTGCAAGAGGACGGGAATGTGACTCCCCCTCCCAAGAAACTTTCTCACCCGATACTTGGGAAGAAAGAGGGCAAGGGTCCTGGAGGCAAGCTGGCCATCGACTCCAGCCAGCAGCTGCTGATCATCCACAACAAAGAGGAAGAGCGCAGCGCCTTCACCAACCCAGCCATGGAGGTGGAGTGGTCCAACTTTGTCGGCCAGTCCACCACCGATCCTGTCGACGAAGAGGACTCTGTCCAAACCGACAGCCAGGTGGAGAAGGCTCGACCATCCCACCCCCCTCCACCCGTCCCCTTTCAGTTGAACGAACCTCCACCGGCTATGGTGATGGATCGTGGGTTGGGTCTGCCCGGCGAAGAGTCTACTGAGAGCACTCCCGACCACACAACGCAGCTGTTGAAGCCGGTGGCTGAGGCTGGGGCGCAAGAAGAAGCGGAGAAGGAGGAGGTAGTATATGTTGTGGATGAGGGTTCTGGACCATTCAGTGTATCGTCCAAGCTTGTGGTGAGTGGTCCCTTTTCTGCACTGGTTGCTTGTCACTTAACTTACCGCTTTCTTTCCGCACTTACCATTTTTTACACTTTTAGAATGTCTCTATTTCAGATTTGTGATTGCCTTAACAATAGCTGTAGATAGGCATAATGAAATCAGTAATGGTAATTCTTAGCCTCCCGCCACGTTTTTTAAAGAGATAAAATATTTGGCAAACTTACAAATTTGATCAATCAAATTTCTTTTTTCTTATGATTTCTTTATCTTTAAATATACAATATTAGTGAGTATACAAAGACTGAAAATTCACACAAACACACACATACACACACACACTAAAAACAATGATCAATATATGTTGTTAATTTTTCAACTGGCTGTTAATGTTATCCAACTCAACTTCTCTTTTAAATTTAATTAATTAAGAATATAATGTTGCCCGAAGAATCTGCAGAAGAAATCAAAATTTAAAACAATAATTAAATTTTAGATTGTATAATCTATGTATTACATTGCGTAAGGAGCCTTTTTTAACCTTTTTTCCTGTGTTCATGTTTGTTTTCGATCAAGAACAAATATTCCTATGTATGTTTGGTAAGAGATGTCTGTGTAGTGTGTTTTAGTTTGTGGTGTGGTGATTGAAAATGTGTTTGTGATGTGATGGTGATTGACAAAATGGTGATTGTGTTTGCAAAAGTGTACCCCTTTGTTGTATTAGAGCGATTTAAAAAAAAAGATATAGTCATGTACATCCTATTGCAAAATCCACAAAAATGTAGTCCTCCTTTACGGAGGCTTTGTATTGTTGCACTTTTGTATGTCTCTAATGTAACTTTACTCTTATTTGTTTGGTTTTCAAACGGGCTGTGCATAATTGCTTACTAACCAAGGTATAATTTCTAATAGCTTTCTATTTTTAAATACAGTTTAACAAATGTCTTTTTTCTCATTTTCTTGAAACTTTTAAACGTTTCTATTTCTTATAACTTTCTTTTTTCTTTGTCTGGATTGAGGTGCATTGAAAGGGTGGTGGTGGTCTGTTTTATTTTGAGCTAGTAGTAATCATGATATAATATTATTAATGAATCAATAAGATATGTTTTATAAAATATATTTGAGTCATAACACTTCTAATGTGTGAACCTAACAATAATCAGGCATGCTTTGGTATTCTGCTTAGCAATATGTAAAGATAGATAGTCAACATTGAATTAATCTTCACCTGTGCATATTTTAACTCGGTTAAGATTTATTTGATAACACCTTGAAGGAAAGAAGGGATAATTCTGCTTTTGTATATATATATTTATCATGTCTTACTGAACTTTGTATACTTTAACTGTTGATGTAAAGGTGTAGTGTATGTTTTGTTTACATTACAGTAAATAATGCTAAAAGAACATTCTGTGGTTACATCTTACCATTAATCTCTTTCATTCCTTTAACCTTTTCACTCTCTCAGTATGTACCCTACTCTCTCTTTCTCCCTCTCTCTCAGTCTGTGTCTCAATATAGTCTATCCAAGTATCTTTTCTTCTAACCTTTTACCGTTTTAGATTGAATTTGAACAAGAATGCTTTATTGAGTATGTACAAGTATATGTCTAACATCACATATTATAAATACACTGTACATGTTTAATTTGTTTACAGTTTTAGTTTTTACTACATGTTTATGTTATTTGGATAAAAAAAGTTTGAAATAATTATTTCCAACAACAAAGAGTATTTAGAGACTTGTAGAGTAAAACACTAAATGCCATGAGATTGCAGTGGGTTAGGGAGTAGACAGTTAACATCGTCTATGGATGTCAATGTTAACAAATTTATTTTAAAATTCTCTTAGATTTTTTATGTTGTATGAGGTACTCTCTTTAACCTTTTAATTTACATGTTTTGGGACCGAAGATACAAGATTCGTTTATGCCTTATTTATTATTTATAATATATACATACAGTGCATGTATACCTACAATGAATTAGATTTTGTGTGTGCATGCATGAATGCGTACATGTGTGGATGCGTGTCTGAATTCATGCCTCTTCTTCTTATTATTGGCTGTGCATGGCCACAATCATCCCATTGATTATTTTGCAATGGAACCGGGAGAGGTTCAACCACTCTTGGCAAAAGAAAAGGCCTTAATTAGGCCAGAGAAGAAAATATTGAAAGAGAGAGAAGGAATCTGACTGTCAGATGGTTAGTCTGATGACCCTAGAATGGGTTTGTGTTTGTGTTTTGTGCAAGAAAGAAAACAGAGTTACGATGTCAGGGCTTCCAATCGTCCCACAAAACAAGGGATCCCAGGGACTCCTTCACTTACAGTATAGAGGGTCCTAGAGGTGGGATAGAGGGTACCAGTGGCATTGTGAATGCTAAAAAGAATGTTTCTAGTGCATCCCTGGGACCCCCTGCACATTCTTTTAGAGGGTCCTTTATAAGTTTAGTACTTCATGGACCCCCAAATGGGGGTCCCTGGATGTTGAAGACTTAACCTAAATGCATTCTGTGTGCAGGCTGCTCCCCAAGACAAAAGAAGCAGTGTTCCCATCTCTGGCTTTGACTTCTTGGACAACTGGTGATTGAAGGCACAACCAAAATCATTACATTATCATCATTCTGCTTCTCCTTGTTTTTATGTGTATATATATGCTCACCCCTACACAATTTCTATTATTACTAACAACTGTTTTTGTTTTCAGTCAGGTGGGTACTACAATAAACTTCTAGTTCTAATAGGTTTGTAGGGATAGTAGCAACATTTGAGGAAGCAAACAGATCGTATGGATCAGGCTTTTTGTTCGTTATTTAGCTCTCTTTATTGCACAAACTTTATAGTGATAAAGTGGGTGGCAGATGAGAAGGTTTCAAATTTAAGAATCTACAGCCAGCTGACAACGGACAAAACAACTACTGGTGTAAGATTTAGGACAGGTGGTAAGGTTTGGGAGGGGAGCGAAGGGACCTTTTAAAGGCATTGCATCACACTAGTTTGAATCCAAATTTAAGAAGCAACATTTGTATATTTTTAATGGGTTTTTTATATAAATAGAAGTGTATTGGATTCTTTTCCATATGATTTGTATTTATTTTAAATTTATGTTATGGTTTTGTGATGAATTGCATTTTTGAAAACTAAAAATAATCAATTTTTTTAACCGACATATATACTGTTCAAGTAAGATGGGGATGAAGAAATGGGGAAAGTTTACATGCATACTTAATTAGTGCAATACTTATATATAACTAATGTAACTCTGAGTAATAATCCTTTGACATCATTAGTCAAGATATTTTTTTATCATGTGTATTTATTATGTAAAAGCGTATGATTTAGATACTATTTTTTGTATTTTACAAACATGTGCAATAGGCCTACTTTATTAGTATCACCGATGAAAAATACTGGGTAATTCATCTTTCTTTGTTCTTGGATTCCTGTTTATGTTAAAACTTGCCCAAAACATTCCTCTTTTGTTTTTTTCTTAAATCACATTCACATCTTTTCAGGTCTGGCAGGTAAATGTACATTTTAAATTATTTTTTTCACCTTTTTTCCCTCATTAAGTTGTTTAACCGTCATAAATTCTGTTCACAGCAATTAGTTTTTATAGATCTACTATAATCTACTTTACACCAACATCTCAAAACTGCAATATGAGCATGACTAAAAGGCAGATTTGCCAAAAACAAAATATAAAAACCTCTCAGCTGTGCAAAAGTTCAAACAAAAATGAAAGGACAGTGAAAGGCCGTGAGGCCTAATGTCCTAACTACCTGACCTGACCAAGATAGAACAATAGATCTGATATGTTCCAGCTATATATTTAATAAACATGTATTTTGTTTGTCAAGATTAAAAAGAATCTGACCACCAATTGCAAAGGGCAATTGAGATGTGTGTGTGCGTTTTATATCTGTTAATGTTTGAATAATAAACAACTAACTGATTATGTCCTGTGGTCAAGTATTTATTGTTGTCTCTGTGTGTGTGTGTGTGTGTGTGTGTGCGCGCAGTAGTTTTATAGCCCATGCTATCACCAAACTTCACACAAGCACTACATGCAAACTGCCTGTAGCTTTATTGACCCCATACTTTCTGTACCATTACAGTGGAACCTCCCTTATAAGACCTCCCATTATGACTCCCTCCCACATAAGACCTGCTTCTCTGAGACATTGTCCTTCTTTGTAAGTATTAAAATTACCTCCCTTATGACCCCTTATAAGACCTGATGTTTGAAGGTCTTATAAGGGAGGTTCCACTGTATTCTAAAACTGGTCTTTCTGGTGCCCTTTTGAACACACATCCTGGCTTATTCTGTCGCAGTGAGGATATGATGTTGATTTAAGGTCACTTTAAGACAAACACTATTCTTAAATGTCATTATCTCGGATCAGACCTGGTATTGCAGTACCTCCAGGATCTGCTCCAGGCATTGAATGGTGGTTGGTTGGTGGTTCATTCCATATGTGCTGTTTTGCAGCCGAGTGGACGTAAAACCTAACTTTCATTCAACACAATTCATAACATACCTTGCTGATTAACTTCTGTCATGGTACACTATGCATACCTAACCTGGGACTGAGCAACTAATTTTGTGACCGTTTTGTGTGCATGGTGACTGAAGTTCCGTTTGAACTTGAAAATGTTATTTTCATATCATGATGACAAATACACTGTACTAGTCATCTTTCATATCTATTCTTGTTATCAGGCTGAATCATTCACACAATTGACAGAATCAACGATTTACATACTTTCAAAATACTTTATTTTGATTTGTTAAAATATTGTAATCAACAAGTAAGGATAACCGGTATGAATAAATTAACGAGTATACCAATAAACGGAAAGATAAGCAGCAGAATAAACCAACAAGTGCACTAATGATTTAGTGAAAGACAAGGACAGTGGGGAGAGGTAAGCATGCACCATCTTCAATAAGAACCAAAACACCATCACATACGGAACATTATAATGTGACAAATAGAAGAATACAGAGGCGATTATGACAAGTTACACTATAAATAAAGGTCTTACGTTTTATTCATCAACAGAATTTAATATACAATTTATCTTTATAACATGCAGCTAAAATTATAATATGAAATAAACTATAGAATATACTAAACAATTAAGATGTTCTTAATCATTTGAACACAGAACATGGTGTTTTCTTTCATTTTCATGGTCATCTTAGAATGTACACATGAAACATTGTAAAATATATATTATTTACACCAAAAGAAAATTGGAAGGTCACTTGGCCTAGAAGTATTGAGACCTTGAATTTAAATAAACTTCACCATAACCTGAGCACAGAAATGCGTAAACCCTTGTTCCCCTGTGCAACAAATTCCTATTCTTTTAGAACTGCTAGTTCAAAAAGATAAAACATTTTCACAACAATTACAATCATTGGCACAACCAAACTTATTAAAACAATTAATGTTGATAAGATCACACCAAGCAAAGCAGAGGCATGGTAGACATATCGGTCAAGTACTGTGAAATGTGACTACAATAGCCAATTGCTTTAAACCTTCAATTATTGAGAAATGTATCAGTAACTTTACACTTTACAAAAAAATTGGTTAGACTTTGATTGCTTACAAATATAACTTTACATGTTAGTAAAAGATGGGTTTAACAATATATGCATATCATGCTTTAAATATAAAGTTACATTGTCTTACTATGTGAAGTAGTGAGATCATATTATTGAAGTAAAAACAATTCAGCAGCGACTCTTCTGACACATCCTGTTCTGTTTTATACTCCGAAGTCAGAGTGTGGCTGCCCACGTGGCGGGGTAATCAAAAAATGGTCACACACGTAATGTTCTCATCCCTAGCTGGTGCATTTGTACCATAGTGTTCAAATGCTTCGGCTGTTGGGATGATCCCTGGAGTCTTTAAGCCAGGGTAAGACAACAACAACATAGTTTTGAGTACCATTTTGCTTCCCATATACCAATATTTTCACACACACACACCAAAAAAACTAATGCAAGAAACAAAATAATTCAAATAATGTTGTTTTCTACTGAATATACTGTGTATACCTGCATTCATCAAGCACAATTTCAAATGCATATCTTGCCATTTCAATTATATTGAACATGCGCCAAAGTGGAAAATGTATGTCTTCCTAACACACAACAGTTCCATAATTGTAATTAAATTGAGTCGAGCTACTTCCACAACCAGAGTTTAAAATTGGATGATTTTGTGGAATCTGTTTATGTGCAAACATTTTCAAACATCTAAATTATAAGAGGATGGTTTCTTTTTAAAAAATCATTGCCCAATTTAAAAAAAAAATTCTAATGAAATAAGAATTGCGTAGATATGTTTGCAATCAATATTCAATAAACACAACCAAAACATGTTTATAAAATATAGATCACACAAAAACCATTTTCAAAACATAAAGTCTAACTCAATATGCTTCATACCCTGCAACTACCAATCAATAAATGTCACAAAAATAGATTTTTCTGTACAATTTCAACCAAAAGTGAAACGTTTCTCAAAATGATAAATCACTTTTCTTGCGTAGAGGATGCATAAGAACGTTCATCACAATCAATAACAGGTTAACCCTATCTCTAGTTTGTAGATTGATAACAATTGATACAAAACAGCATAAATGAAATTCCCTCACTAACCGTAAATACACCACCATTCAATAAAACAATACAAACATTGTAATTAAGTGTCGTAGTGACAATAGATGCCTTACGTTTTCCAATGCACCATCATATAAATAACAAACAATTTGGGTAGAAACAAAAATTGAAGTCAACACTTTGATTGTCAGGATGTAAACATACACTAACCTCATTACAAAATCAACTCATGCAGCCATAGCCCATAAGAAGATACAAAACAAGCAGCAACTGTTGCACAAAATAGTACAACTTTCCATAAGCACCATTCAATTAAAAGATGGCAACAGTGTAAATATTTTTTTCCCCATTCTTGCATTCATAATGAAGAGTGATGTATGTTGCTTAAATGAAATAAACCATTGATGTCTTCATTTCCAATCACAACCTGTGTATATGTAATATACTTTTAAACAAAATTGCAAGCAATCAGTGTTCAACATACAGTTCACAATGCACCTTCAAATTAAATATATCATAAACCTTGCTTTCAACCGACACAGCCTTCATTAGATTTATATCATACTCATAGATCAGTAGTTCATTTATTTTCTTTCACAGTTTATATACACTCTTTCACAGATTGGATCTCTTTCTCGGTTTGTAAACTCTTTCAAAGTTTCTCATCAAAAGGTATTTTTTCAAATTTTTAAACCAGGTGGGCAAAGCCTGTAACAGTACCTGAGAGCATTTGTTAAAGGATAAGGATGTAAGGATCAATCCGTACAAAAAGAAATTTCCATATCCATGCTTAAATTTATTTGGAAAGTTATATTTCTGTGTTCTAAAAGAGAGATTGATTTTTGTATTGTCAGGACAATGGACAATCAAAATCGGACAAATGTCTTCATTAAATAAATAAAAACTTTTTTAAAAAGTTCAAATTTAATATTTTCATATCTCAGCCATTCACAAAGAGCCTCCTCAAGGCTGTCACCTTCTGAAGCTGAAGCAAAAAGATATTCATTAACAAAGGTCAAACAAACAAAAAATGTTTTGAAAGAAAAAAGAACTCTTACTTTCACAACACACGAGTCAATTTATCCAAATCTGAGCTTGGGGCATCGGGCATTCTCTTTTATTTATTGGTCCCAGATATAAAAAAAAGAAAAGAAAAGAGGAACAGTCAAAGACAAAAAAGAAATGTCACCCAAATGTTTTAGAAAGGCAATGTGGGTAATACATCAGAATAGCGTGTGTCCACATTCACACTAAATATATTTCAATAAATAGCAGCCAGACTATTTGATGAAAATGTCTCTAACCAGAAAAATATATTAGTATATTTGGTAAAAAGGTTTCTACATGAAAAAAAAAAGTAAGAAGGCTCTCCAGAAACGGAGGCAGAGCCACAAAAACAACAACAGCAGTAGAACAAAGAACAACAGAAAAAGGAAAGTTACATTGGAAACACTTCACCCATGGCCACTGCAACAACCATGTTTTGCTAGAGTGAATGCCCTTGGTAGATGCTTGAGTACTAACCAAACAAGGGAATAACTCTCACCAATAACCCTATTTGAGGCCACTAAATAGCTGCCTTTCGCAAGAGTGAATGCCCTTTTAAGTACTGACCCACAAGGGCTTCACCCTCACTGCCAAGGGCGTTAACCCTAGTTGCAGTGGCGATATATAAATGTGGATGTTTTTCTAACTTTACAAAACATATTTACAGAGTCGGTGTCACACTTTCAACAGGCCAATGTTGGCGTTTTGTCATTCCTTATTCAGTGAGGGTGGAGGACTAAAAAAAAAAAAGCTCAACATTTTGTTGATTTTTGTTTAAAACCCTTTCGCCGCCAGACATTTTTCAGCAAAACAATTGTTAAACTTATCTGGGTAACGAAAAGTTGGTGTCGGCAATACTGCGACATATTGGCCCATTCTCCTGCCTTTTTTTCAAAAAAAATCTTCCAAATAACTTTTCTCCTTTGAGCTCCTCCGAAATTGGAATGTGTCGGCTGTGCGCAGCGGGGAGACCAGTGAAAACTGAAAACGGACACATATGTACTTTACCAATTATGGCCTTTTGGCCTGGGAACGCAGAAGAAGAAGAAGTAGTGAGGGTGGAGGACTAATAAAATAAAAAAGTCAACAAAATTGTTTTTTTAATGGTATCTCATTTTTTTGTTACATGGGAATAAATATGGATGTTTCCCTAACTTCCCAAAACACACACACACACACACACACAAATAATGGGAGTCAGTGTCACATTTTGCAACAGGACAGCTTTGGCGTGCCGTCACTCCTGCTTTCAGCGAGGGTGGAGGAGTCGAGTGAGGAGGTCATGGAGTTGGGCAGGGACAGTTTGTCAGGGATCACCTGCTGGGAGTCTGCCGGCAACGACAGGATGTGCTTCACTAAGAACCTCATGGCCTCTTCTGCACACATCACATGTCAACAGGATTCGTATTCATTGAGAAAAAAATTAAAAAGCAATTGAGTAAGGAATAATAAGGAATAAATTGGGTTATTTAAAACAATTTTAGTAGCATCCAATTAAAGCAACTTACAGCTGATTTGGGATTTTATTTTATAATTGCGAGACATAACAGCAAACAGAATACATTTTATTGTCACTAAAAGCTTTCAGCGATAAGATGGGATTTTTAAAGCCAGCTTGTAAAGGAAGACCTTACGGCAGCCCCCCAAAAATTGATCAAGACTACAGCGTATTTGCTTTTAATGACAGTCATTCATATCACAAAAAAAGTATGGAAATAATAGTCATGCATGGAAAGAAAGATAAAGAAAAAAATGTTGCAATTTTTTTAATCTTACAAACAGAATGTGTTCTTGCTCGTTTGTGTAACAGACCAGCAGATGCTTTAAATCCATCTTTAGTGTATGTGTGTGTATTTCTCAGTTTTGTTTTTACATACCGATGTTGGTGTTTAACTTTGCCGAAGTGGGGAACCATCCAATGAAGTTGTACTGTTTGCAGAAGCTGTCCACTTTGTCCCGATCAATGCTCAACTCTTCAATGTCGCACTGCAACAAACAGAACAAAAAGATAAACTTCACCTTTTTCCTCCCTATCTTAATACAGTTGATCAACTCAAAGTATCTCTATCACAAATTTCTTTCATGATCTTCGGTTTCCATTGTTTTTTGTTTTTTGTTACTGAATTGCAAGCTATCAAAGCCAACAAGCGTGTTAGCTGTTTCTTGGCATTGTAATGTCTGAGATTTAAGTTAGTAAGCTTTCATCTCGTATGAAAGTTAATCAAATTTATGAAAAAAGTAATTATCAACACTACTGTTGAAAGAAATGTAAAACAAACACTTCTTCTTGAACATAGTCACCTATTACACACAGTCACACGTACACACACAAACACACACACCTGTTACCTTATTTGCCAGCAGAAGAACAGGCACTGGTTGCTCGTTGGACAGCATCACTTTGGAATTGACATCATCAAGCCACTAGAGGGGAAAACAAAGAATAACAGAAAAACATTTAATCATGAAAATAACAGGAAAGAAAAAAAGACACAGACCGATTCATGATTTCTAAGCAGGAGTCTAAATGATCAAATCAACCTGAAGTTATATGAAGAATAGAAGATGGTAAAACAAATAAGCACATTTCACAAAGAAAAAAAGATGTGTTTTCAGAAATAATATTGTTTACAAGGACACAAATGTAAATGCAGCACTATGTTTATTTGCTTGCTTTGTTTGTTTGTCTTTGTTTTATACTTTTTCCCCTCAAGCTTTATAACACTTTCTAAAAAAAAGTGTAATGCAAAGCAAAAGGGATACAAAAGTTACCAAAATCAGGATTTCATCATCCAAAATTCTGTTTTAACCACTGTGGTAGCATTTTGCCAATGCTATCATTTTCGTAAGCAACAGTATCCAATGTAAAATAAATCAAACACCAATGCACATGATACTATGAGCAAGCAAGATAGCGGAGAACGGATGAATGATTGGGTGTGGTGTGAGAGTTACATAGTCTATTTGTTAATGTAAATTTATGTTTCATACTTTTATTTAATATTTTTATTTTACATGGTGGAAGACAAGTTTCCATGTGTGTTGTACAATGCCAATGGACAATAAAGAAACTTATGACTTATACTAGAACAACTTACCTTTAAGACAGCATCAAAAGTGGCTGGTCTGCAAACACAAAGGAAGATCATGTTATCCAACTAAAATCACCAATTACCCAGTTGTGAACATAGAACTCATGCATAGGGTTTTCATATCTCTTCTGTCCTACACCCCACCCCACCCCCCATACACACACAATATGAGCTCCTAGCTAGTAAACTATAATGGCCAATATTGTAGAACATTAGTTTGAATGAAAAGGTGCTGATCTAAAGAGATTTGGTTGGTTGGCTTACCCTGGTTAAAAGACTCCAGGGATCATTCCAACAGCGGAGGCACTTGAACACAAAGGTGCAAATGCATCAGCTACAGAGCTTCAGATTGTTTTCAAACGTCATGGGTCGTATGACCCCTGATTCCAGAAAATGATGGGCCAATTTTCAAAGTAGCGGGCCAGTAATGTGTCACTGTAGTATTACACTTAAATTTTGTGACAAACTTCATGGGTCAGATGACCCCTGGTTGCACAAAATGAGGGGTCAAATTACCGTCAATACGGGTCAATGGCCCGGGCCTGCCAACAATCTGAAGCTCTGTAGCTAGAGATGAGAACATTACGTGTGTGACCGTTTTTGATTACCCTGTCACGTGGGCAGCCACACTCCGTCTTCAGGGGAAAAAGACATTTAAAACAAACACATAGACACAAACATTATGATTTTTTTCTTTAAATATTATATATACAGTTGTTTTTTGTTGTTTTTTAGATATATAAAATATATGCAGTTTTAATATTATTAGCTTAAACACCCCCCTGGGACCAAACTTCAATATAAAAAATTCCAAACTGTAAATATTATGTAATGTTATGAATGACATAACAAATCATGCAGTGGTTACATATAACATAATGCATAATAAGTTCTACAGTACCTTGAAAGATCAAAGACGACAATGGCAGCAATCCTGAAATTAAAAATCAGGGCATTAACAATTACCACACACATCAAACAAGAATCATGAATTTCTCTGTGTGTGCATGTGCACATGTGTGTGAGTGTGTCTGTGTGTGCATGCATGCGCATGTGTGTGTGTGTCCACTTTATTATTCCCACTTCCCAAATCCCTCAAACTACTTTTTCTGTACCTTTTCTAACTTAATGATCAAAAAATGTTTTCATTTCATACAGGACTTTGTAGCAGATCTGCTTGTGTTGGACCAGAATTGGTATTAACATCAAGATCTAATAGATCTAACAGAGGTGAAGCCAGGCTGTAAACTGGTGACATAGGTCAATGTGTTAGAACATTATTAGACAAAGATGTGTAGCAGGTAGTAAAGATGAATTTGTAGGAGTTAACACCACTTACAAGGCAAAAGTAAATGAGAGCTTAACCCTTTCACCGCTGATGTCGAATTTTTGCACCATAATAATTTAACACCCATGTCATAAAAAGCCTTGAAATCATGGATCTGTTATCCAACGATCTTGTGTTCTTAATTTTAAGAGGTAAGAATAGGCCTTGTTTTAAACACATCACAGAGGAATTCCCAATATCGCAGACAAAATCTTTTTTCTGCCCATGTAAGTTTAATGGAAAATTTAGGCTAAAAAATGGCTGGCGGCGAAAGGATTAATTAAAAACAAATATAAGTAAATATGACAACTTACGCATATTTGTAATACACTCTGGTCATATGACCAAATCGTTCATGTCCTGCAATATCCCTGAAATAAAGAAGAAGAAGAAATGAACTACACAGACTACATAATTCTAAATCCATAACCTAGTGATATTTCAAAATAAACAAACACAAGTCACGTGACTAAGAAAAGCATATGTTCTGTGGCTTAAGAATACAAGGGGAAAGCGAGGCACAACAGAGATGAAGAGAGAAACGCAGAAAGATGAGAAATAACTGTTAAGGAAAAGAGAAAAGAAACCAACACATTTCATGATGTAAAAGCTAGGCAAGATAGCAGAATACTCCAGTTCTCTTGACCAAGAACACAACATTAAAAACATTAAATTTTCTTCAACAATTTGAGCAGTCATTTCTAGTGGACCATTGGTAGGAACTGTTGTTAACCCTTTCACCACCAGAGGAAAACTGAAAAATTATCGATTTTCTCATAATAAAATTGAAAAGAGACATGTTAGACTCAATCTGAGAAAATGGTCTAGAGATACAGTGGAACCTCCCTTATAAGACCTTAAAAAATCACCCACAATGAGGTCTTATAAGGGAGGGGTCTTATGAGGGAGGTAATTTTAATACTAACAAAGAAGGGCAATGTCTCAGAGAAGTAGGTCTTATGTGGGAGGGAGTCTTATAAGGGATATTCCACTGTATATCTTTAATGTCTTGCTTAAACCAAAAACCATCACCCCAGGGCTATGACATCAAAAGTTATGACATCATCAAATGGCATTATCTATGATGAATGCAGTGAAGAGGTTGCACTCTCTGTGAAAGGGTCTCAATTCAGCTTATTTTAAATTCTGCAATAACAGTCATAAAAGTGCAAGAACGGCTTAGTAAGCAGCATTCAGGACATGCTGAATCAGAGCACCGTCCAATAAACGCCATTGAAGTATATCAGACACAGTGCTGAGTCTCGCTTCTAGTAGGCTGCTTCCGTATAACTTGACATTTAATATTGATCGTCATTGTTTAGGCAACATATGGATAAAACAAAGATGTGAGCAATTACAGGCAAAAGAAATCACCAGAGTCAGGCTTATAATATCCTCGTATTATGATGTTTATCTTACTTGTTCATAATTGAATTTTTTTTTAAATAAGAAGCAAAAAAAGAAAAGAAAAAGAACCTCTCCATTATAATCTGAAACACAAAACAACACTACACATCAGCCAACACCAAAAGATAAAAATATAGAGCAGGTTTTTCTTTTCTTCGTTCGCTCTGATAGTTTCCTGTCGTATGAGCGTAGATGCGTCATGCTGCCATTATGTGCCTAACTAAGAAAGTTAGGCCCAGCATGTCCGACTTCGGCTGAAGAAATCTTTGTAAGAATTTATAGAAAAAAGGCAGGAGAATGGACCAGTGAGATAGAAAGATAGCAGATGACAGTAAGCAAAGGGAAAAGGCAGAGTCAAAGAGAATGACAGAATTAGAGGAAGTTACAAGTACAGAACTTCCAGAAGGTGGGGGGATTATTTTCACAAAAGACCCCACGGTATCCCCACGCAGGGATATAGAGCAGTGAAAAAAGGTATGCTTAGAACAAAGCATAGCATTCTTACCATAACTGCAGGTTGATTTTCAGCATGTCATCCCAGTCAAGAGTTTTCAAGGCAAAGTCAACGCCAATGGTTAGTTTGTAGTTTGGTGTGAAGTACCCTGGACACATAGCAAACAACAACAACAACAGCAAAAGATTATAAAGTAAGCACTGTACAGAGCTATACTAAGATAGCAAACCATATGAAAGAATTTCAAATGAGTCTGATTTTGATGACAAGAGAAAAACTAACTTTGGCAATGTATCATTTCAAACAACCATTTTGCTAGTGCTACCTTATAATAAGGTATCTGACTTTTACTAATTTTATCTATCTGACTTTACTAATATTATAATAGTAATCCCACCTTTTTTTCTTCTTCAACCACCCACTTCCTCCTAACTCCCAGATAAAAAAAATTATAAAAAGAAAGAAATTGCTGCAAACCCATTGATAACTATCTTTAAGTACAAAACAACAAACAAACAACTACACGACAAGTGTAAAGTGACGTTATTTTATTAACAAGAGACAAAACAATACTGGATATTTCGGTGAATGCGCCTTTATCAACACAGACATGTCTCTTGTGAATAAAATAACGTCACTTTACAGTTGTCGTGTAGTTGTTTGTTGTATGTTCCAGTGACGTTGCAGTCTGTTTCAGTTTTGTTTTGTTTTAAGTAAAAAAGAAAAACATTTGTTAACAGGTTTCTCAACAAGCCTCCTTGCTCTGTTATCAGTGATGAACAAGCTTGTGGTTCTGTTAAACTACCTCCTCGCCTTTCAATGGTGAAAGTGATGTGGCAATAAAGCATAGAGTTTCAAAACCACACACAACCCAAACACTTTTAAGCATATACATTCTCGCTTTGTACGTTTCATTCTTGTCAGAATACACCAAAAAAGAAAGAGTAAACGTTATGTGTTGATGCATGCATTTATAGGTACATGACGCAGGTTTTTAATTTATTTGTATCCTCTTGAATGATTAGAGCCAGAACCCATGTATCAAGTATGGAAAGTCCCATAGCACCAACTGAGTTTGGCAGACATTCAAACTTTAAACATAAAAATCACAAAGTAAGTGCTCCATCGCCTAAACTATTTCTGCCTCACTACAAAATATGCAAAGTAAAGGACTACTTTTCTTGAATAAATCTTAAGCTCATAAAGTTAAGCTAATTAAAATAAGAACTTCACAAAGTGCTTTTGTGAATGAAGACAACAAAACTGAACGTGCAACTGTACATGAGGAATAGAAATACATGTAAAACTAAAAGGCAAGGTGATCTGAATACAAATGCTACCACTACCAGGAACATCCTTGGATTGAAATATTACAATTAACATTTAAACCCAGTTATGTACCTTCTGTGTACCGACGAATGATAGATGTTTTTCCTGAAACAAATCAAAAACCATATAAAATATATTAATGATATACAGTAACAGTATTTCATCAACCCAAAAAATACAACCACCATACTAAAACTATCTCACATATCTGGTGCTACAATTAACACTGTGTATTAAATTATATTTATCTCAATGTCCCACAATCATCTCTGTGTATGGAGTATATGTATGCATGCAATAATCCAATTAAAAATCATTTATGATTACTCCGAGGTCGGATTTGGTTCAGTGGGTTGACAGAGCTTCAGATTGTCAGCGGGCCCGGGCCATTGAGTGATTGACCCATATTGATGGTGAGTTGACCCCTCATTTTAGGCAGCAAGGGGTCATCTGACCCTTGAAGTCTGCAATATAATTTAAGTGTAATACTACAATGACACATTACTGGCCCGTTATTTTGGAAATTGACCCATCATTTTCTGCAGTCAGGGGTCATATGACCCGTGAAGTTTGAAAACAATCTGAAGCTCTGGGTTGATTACTTCCCGAGCGAAGCTTTCATTTCATTTTTGATAATCGGCGAAAAAACCGATGGTTACTTAGCAGTTGTGTTATACTACTGATCTAATTTTGTAAGATTCACTGCATAAATAATACTTTGGAAGAGCTTATCCATTGAATTTTAAAAAGCATTTAATGATTTTGCATTTACTGCCTCGTTAGTTAGAACATTCCATGCATTAATTACCCTGTTAGCAAAGAAAATTTGTGCCAATTTAGTGTTAGTAGTTTTCAAGAAGTTATATTTATGTCCGTGTGTTCTATCCTCCTCACACAGTTACTAGTTAGTACATTTTTTGTAGTAGTATGATCATAAATACAATTCAATGATATCATCTCTTAAAGACACATTGACCCAGCAAGATTAACTCCCTTGGTTTTTTTCTGGCCAGGTGTGACCCACATACAAATTCCCCAGAGGCAAACAAGGCTGCCCTTCAAAGCCTCTGTCTCATTTTGAATATGGGGAATTTGAATGGGAGTCACACCAGGCCAAAATAAGATTTCTTACCAGTGAGAGAGGGAAACACGTGAAAACCGTAATTTTCACTCATGGATGTGGTGGGTCTTTAGTCTTTTAAAGTTTTATACTCTAAACTCGGCAATTTCAAGTACTGTAGTCTTTCATTATAACTCATGTTGTTGGTCCCCTGAATTTTCTTAGTAAATCTTCTCTGCATCCCCTCTATAAGATCAATATTACTAGATGGTGCTGGGGGTCGGCTAGTCTGAACAACTGTTCTTGGCTGGATGAAAAGTGGAATATTATATCATATCATATTATATACGGCACATAGGCTTTTAAATAGCCTTTAGCCTGCTATTTCCTTTTAGTTTATAAGGAAAAGCAATTTAAAACTTTTTTTTATTTTTTATATATATTTATTTTTATTTTTTATTTTTTTAGAGTACAACATACAGTGAAAACAAGGCTACAATTGTTATAGCCTGCCAATCATCACCCCCCCACCCCCCCCTATCCCCTCCATTTTTGTTTTTTGTTTTAGTCTTTTGTTAGGGACTGACAGGTAATAGTGCTCTCCCCAGTTCCCCAGCTCATCCACCAGACCCAGCAGTTGACTTTCGTAGGATCTACCCCTTGAATCTTCAATTGAAATTGAATTGAAAAATTGAAATTGTGATAAAAAAAAAAAATACTTATATCAGGTCAGGTCAGAGAATCTAGGACAACAGCCTACAACTAGGCCTCGCGGCCTCATGATGACCATCTGCTGATGCCTTGTGTTATGACTGGTACAGTAGTAGTAGTAACTAGTAGTACTGTACGTCACTAGTAGTACAGTACTACAGTCTACACTCTACAGACACAGTCAGTGTCACTGACACCATCAGACTGTGATCGTCCTGAACATAAGAAAAAAATGCAACACAAACTTAATCTTAACTTCAAAAAACAGCAGTATGAATGTCACTCACCAACGCCGAACTCTCCAATAACAAGAATTTTATACAAATGTTCTTGCGTGGTTGACATGGGCAAGTCATCAGATGGTGTTGCAGCCGACGTGGCCGCCATTTTACCAATGTCATGTGCTTTTGTTTGTCACATGATAGCTTAGCTCGTTTTTGCATTACTTCCGCTTTTGTACTTTCGATATTTGATACTCATTCAAATGGAGCAACGCGTCATCATTTTCGCCTGTAAGAAAAATCGACCCTCTCTAGCAATTATTGTAACTGAATCATATTAAAACTATGTTATTAGTGAAGAAAATAAGGAATTAAATTAAATTAAAATAGTCTAAAGAAACGCGTGATCAAATCACGTGACAAGAACCGAAACCAAAAGTAGGCAATTGGGGTTCCTGTTCCACGTAATAGGAAGCTATTCTACAAGGAGGTTTAGGCCTAAAGCTAATCTGTTACAGTAAGCAAGTATGGCGAGTGGCAAAGGAGGTGTGAACGGCCGAATGAACTGCAGTGTGTGCCTGGAACCTTTCCGAGGGCGCCAACCCAAACTGCTGCCTTGCTTCCACACCTTTTGCTTGCCATGTCTGACTAAGCTTGCAGATGAAGAGGGGAAACATGCAAAGCCAAAGGCGGCAAAGGTGTCAACGCAGGTACTTCTTCTTTTTCCACTCACTGACTCAGCATCCGCTTTAAGGCTTATATCCGGGATATGAAGTCCTCCACCGAGGCAGATGAAATCGCCTCAGGTGGAAGAATGTTCCACTCGCACACAGCCTGTCGCGTGCAAATCTGTCGCTCGTGCAAAATCTGTCGCTTGCTACTATGAGAGTGTGTATTTGCGACATTCTCAAATTTCACTTTTTCCGTACTTGAACCATTTACCTAACCCTAACCCTATACCTAACCCACAGAAAAAGTGAAATTTGTGGTTCATGCTGAATGTCGCAAAATGCCGCAAATACAGACTCTCATAGGTAGCGAGCTACAGATTTGCACGAGCGACAGATTTGCACGCCACAAGCCCCAATTAACCTAATTCATCACATCACATCTCATAAGGCTATAAGTTATAGTATAAGCCTTTTGACCTCATTAGTGGTGATTTGTGCATCAAATATCAATTGTCTTTTTAATATTTTACTAGCGCAACGCCGAGTACCGGTAACGCCTTGTAACGGTAACGCCTAGTAACGGTAACGCCAAGTACTGGCAATGCTGAGTACAGCAAATTTGAAGCGATTCGGTTAAGAAACGGCGGAGTTATAAGGCCCCGTTTCCCGTTGCCGCTGCTCTGAGAGTGACGCGCTCTCCCGATTCTCTTGAAATTTGCGGCCAGGCTTCGCCCCTGCCATAGCAAGCCTGACAGCAAATTAGAAGCGAATCGGTTTAGAAACAGCGGAGTTATTTGTGAAAAGGTGAAGCGGCGTATAGCGCGAGCGTTTCTGAACCGATTCGCTTCCGGTTTGGCACACCGATAGTCACCGTCTCCGGTCATGTACCTGCCAAATTGAAAGGCAATCGTCCCAGAAACGCCGGAGATACGGGCGCCGAGAGGCCGGTAGATGCGCGTTTCGTGCATTTGCGAAACCGCGCAAATGATACGGCCGCCTCGGTTGCCGTTGCCATCGCCTCGTTAGGGCTCACAGCAAATTTGAAGCGATTCAGTCGAAAAACAGCGGAGTTATAAGACCCGTTTTGTGTTTCAGACACACACACACACACACACACACACACACACACACACAAACACACACACACACACACACACAGACAGTTGGCTTATTACTATATGATTTGCCTGTGGATTTTTTTTGTTTTTTGTTGTTGTTGCTGTCCCATCTTCTGGGCTGTACAGTGGCGTTGCTCCCACGCCGCTCGTTCCGAATCCCAATTCGCAGCTACACCCGGGTTGGTTCAAGTCGCAGAAACCGAGACCAGCAGTCCAAGGGGAGAGAATTTATGTTAGGCCGTCAGGAGGCAACCAACCGAGGAGACACTGCACTTCTGCTGAGTCACTTCGGTGGAGTTCAGTGGAGCCTGTTCAGGACACCACCTACTAAGCCCCCTACTGACGACACTATTCTCTTAGTCGCGGAGCCAGCGTGAGTGAGGTCCTCCTCCGAGGGCGCCACCACGACCGTCCACCGACAGCTCCCCAGAACACACTGATCCCAATGACTTTGACCCGAACGCACCAAGGCATAGACTGGGTTGGAAACCGAAACTGAGGTCACCATGAGAGCAGGGCATGCAAAGCCACAGAATTTGAGACATTGTTTTTAATTTTATGATTGATGGAAAATGAGGCCGATGATAACGATGATGATGATACTATGGAGTTCCGTATCGGTCTGAGACTGCATGGCAGGGCTGTACTCTATGCTTCCTTTCATAATGATATCCCGGCGTTAACCAGGCCCGAGAACTACAGACACCTGCAGTGTTGGTCTTGCAATTAGAGCAACACTCTCAGAATCACATCCGTTAAGCGGATGAAACTCGACTGTGTGGTTTGTCTTCCCATTGAGCCCATAGCCACTCACTCTGGGTAGGAGTCGGTCCAGGACCGAAAAAACCCTCGCCTCTGATGGGATTCGAACCCAAGACCTCCCAGCCAGTAGTCCGCGACGCTAACCACTACACCACGGCGGCTGGTTCTGTGGATTTATTTTGGCATGAGTGTATACTGACACTTAGCTTTGTTTTTCATATACAAAAAATAATTAGCAATTCATCTTCAGCCTGATGAAGTTGGCTACATGAGAAGAAGAGAAGAATAAGATTACACAGCTTACAAATACAATGATACACTAGTATGTCATAAGGGGGGCCATTTCACAAGGGCTAACGTTACGTAGCGTGAGCGCAAATCGGCAAAAACGGTACTAAGAAACACCTCTTTTGCCAATGTTTGCCGAAAACATTTTGTGGCTACTCCCAAAGTAAAAAAGAGCACCAACACTAAATACCTTCAAAAATCTCCTTGACAAAGATGAAAATTTTAGTCAACTATTTTTTGAACATGATTGAATTACAATCATAATTTTAAAAGGCATGCTTATGCAAACAAAACAGTGTCAATGAAGGGACGTTTATAAGTTGCGAGGCTTAGGCTTGAGCCAGTCCTACACTATACTATACTATACTAAAGTATCTCTTGGCGAACTATCACGTGACTTGCATGGGGTGAATACATTTCTTGGTGTTGATTGGTCCATTAAAGTTTGGTTAAAATAATACTTTTTTTTTACCAATCATACAAGAGCTTGTAATATTCTTCCGCAAACGTTTTCCAAAGAGTTTCTTAGACCCCTTTTGGCGTAACAGTTATAGCATAGCATAAATGGCATTATAGGCTATTTTGTCCTTTTGCCCTTATGTGCGCAGCGACCGTCGTCTAAAAAAACTGGACCCAGAATTATTAGTGAGAATAGCATGCATAATGAGTGCTTCTGACCACTGCAGAGGGGATCAGTCAATCGGCTTAAACTACTTCCTTTTACAAAAAAAGAGCCAACGTTAAATTTTACTGTACGTTGTCAAGAGAGAGAGAGAGAGAGAGAGCTAGACGGAGAGAAAGAAAGATTTGGCAAATGTTAAGAAAAGCTCCCTCCTCTGCCCCTTCCATTCATTTCAGACAGTTTCAGTTAGGGTTAGAGTTAGGAATAAGGTTTTGGATAGGGTTAGGGATAGGTTTAAGGTCAGTTAAGTGTCAATCTCATAACATACCATCAATTTTTGTGTGTGTGTGTGTGGATTAGACGGTTTCAAATGAGGGTTAGGGTTAGGAATAGGGTTAGGGGTCAGTTTAGTGTCAAACACACACACACACAAAAGTTGATGACTAAGCTGACCCTAAGCCTATCCATAACCCTATTCCTAACCCTAAACCATCTGAAATGAATGGAAGGGGCAGAGGAGGGAGCTTTTCTTAACAAAAATTTGCCAATGATTGAGTTTCGTGTTGCTAAGAAACGGCTTCTTATTGGACCGACAACTGGTTCAAGGGCTAAGGATGATAACTTCACCTAAGCAGCCCATATTATCCTACATGACAAAATAGCTGTCACATAGCTTTTTAATAAAAGTTTATTGCTTTGCCTAATTTTTTAACTTTTTTAAAAACAAAACAAACAAGGGTACATTGCAATGGAAATGAGGACCTGTGGATTTCTCTTGTTTATCCATGTGTCTGTCTGTGTATAAACAAAAATGTGATCCACATTGAACTTATCTTTTTAGCTATGAAACCGATGCTACTGAAAATAGATCTGTCCTACATGATACTGATGTTTGTACTTTTGTTTGTTAATTCACCCAAATGGCAAGCCATTTTAAGCATAATGACAGTGTACATGTTTTGTTAAAAAATGACATTGGATATCGTTAAAAGATACCGAGCTGATCACAATGAAAACTGACTGTATTGTCTTTTGGTGTTTTCATTTATTAATAAAATATTTATATTTTGCACCAAATTTGAACATGTTGGCTGTAAATCATTATATTTTAGTTAGTGTGTGTTGATAAAGGTTTAGGTTTGAAACATTAAATTAAAATTGAGCACCACAACACACAGACGCAGACTTTCATAATGACTGTAGATCAGGGATTGTACAAAAATCTAGATAACTGATCCTATGCATTGATGTGTGTGTGTGTGTGTTGTGTTTTACAGAGCAGTGGCTTCGGGGACAAATCGACCGTCAGCATTGCCTGCCCTACCTGCCGTCAGGTCATTCCAGTACCTTCAGGGGATGCAAAAAAATTTCAGGTACTTGATTAGCATAGTTCCTTCTCAGAGTCGGAGTCAATGAAAAACTAAAAAAGAAAAAAAAGAAAAAAATACATACTTGGGGAATTTTCAGCCAGTTTACTGCTGGCCTTTGTCAACCCATACTGGGTTAGAAGTCTGTGGACTGTTTGGTGTCACTTCTTGAGTTGTGTTCACAGCTGGTCTGGTTCAGCACACTGTTGTATATGATGGGTAGATCATAGCCTGAGTCTCTGTTTAGGTTTGGTCTTCTCTCTCTTATTTTTATTGCCCCTTTAACTCTCATTTTTGTGAACTGTGGTTCAGTAGACAAAATGTTAGCTTAACAAGCGCGAAATCGCAATAGTTTGTGGCACGCGGTCTATTTTTACCACTCCAATCATGAGTTACCTCCCCTGGCTTTTCAATAATTTTAATCTGTAAACCAGAATGTTATTTCTGCACCCTTTCGTAACTTTTTATATCTTTTGGAAAACATTTACTAACTATGTATCCTACTTGTACTCATCAAAAGAAGCACCGCATACTCGTTGTGTCTGTTGTAGTGTATGTATTACGTATGTTTATTATTTTGTACGCTTTTAAAATACATCATTTTAAAGAGCGGCCTCAGTTAATTTTGAAGTGTAGCCTCGATTTGAAGTGCGACAATTTTGTCAAAATGTGCGACAATTTTGGAACGACAGACCGACCGACAGACCGACCGACCGAAGTGAGTTATAGGTTTGTGGCTTGAGCCACAAACAAAAACTGTTGGTATGGTGGACTGTACTGCTCAAATGTTCGTAATATGCAGAAGATGCTCTGGAGGAGTGTTCACTCAACCTGGTTTTTATGGGCCTACCTGTTTCTCTTATATAGTCTTCTTTACATTTTTTTCTTTTTTTTCTTCTTC
Source organism: Phymorhynchus buccinoides (assembly GCA_017654935.2). Lineage (NCBI taxonomy): Eukaryota > Metazoa > Mollusca > Gastropoda > Neogastropoda > Raphitomidae > Phymorhynchus > Phymorhynchus buccinoides. The sequence goes on from CM065688.1 coordinate 32,003,627, forward strand.
ATTGACTCTGAGAAGGAACTATGCTAATCATGAACACTCCAGAGTCGGAAAGTGTATTTTATTTCTCAAATTTTGAGACTTGAAATTGAACTGATGTTAGTCAGTTCTCCTTTTCTTCCTCCCCCTTATTATGCTCATCCTCATCCTCTTACTTATTCTCTTCCTTCTCATTCCTCTTCTGGCTTTTCTTCTTCTTCTTAAATGTTGTTTTATAAGGTCTCAGATGCATGCTTTGGCATTAAAGCTATGTGGCTGATTTATCAACATCTCACATTGTATGTGAACTCTTTATAAGTACTGGTTGTGCATAACCATTTTACAAAGTCAACCAAATATACTAACTGTTGTCAGTAAATTTCATTTATGAAAAATGATAACCTTCAAAATATCCTTTTTATTTCAGACCAATTTCTACCTGGAAGACTGTGACCCGGTAGATTCTGCCCGGATTGTTCTCTGTGATCTGTGCAATGGAGAGGAGGAGGCCCAGTACCAGTGCACCCAGTGCCGCAGCAGCTTCTGCATTTACTGTCAGCGATACCACAGCTCCACCTGTCAGGGAGCCCAGGTCACAGCATTGCAGAATCCTTCAGGTAACCCAGGTCAAGCACAGCAGAGGGCTTCAGGCACAGGAAATACAGCCCAGGGCTCATCCAGCAACCAGGTACCACAGCAGGTGGAAGACTGTGTGAAGAAACTGAGAGAAGACAAAGAGAAGCTGGGCCAGGAGAGAGAAGCCATGGAGAACAGCATGCATCTTCGTTACGCCGCTTTGCTGCGTCACGTGGGTGATGCCCACAACAGGGGCATGAACAGTCTGAAGCAGGTGTGTGACGACGTGGCTGAACAGCTGGACACAAATTTGACAGAAGCCCAGCAGACACTGGACTCGCTGCAGCAACAGATGTCCGGGGGTCAGAGATCCTCTGTATCTCAGGCACAGCAGAGAGCTGAATTGTTCGTTCAGGGTGACCTGCAGACCATTCTTCTCAACACTGCCAGTGCAAATGCTTCATTGCTGAGACACAAGACTGAAGACAACCTACCCCAGTTGACTGATTGTCTGCAATCCTTCATGGGGAAAGTTGTGAAGAACGGTCAAGATCCCGATACCACACAGATCAAGGAAGTAGCCAGACTCAACGACAAGCACTCTGACCAAGAGCTGATGTCCTCTGGAGAGGGAACCCCATCTTCTACACATGTTCCAACCACCTCAGCCTGGGAAGATCTTTGTCAGAAGGTGGACGTTTTGACAAACCAGGTGTCTTCCCTCCAGGCCTCCAACACACTGCTCACACAACATGTGAACATGCTGAGCAGTTCTAATAGCACCTTGTCCTCAGAGCAGACCAGTCTGCAAAGAGAGCTCAGCGCAGCAAAAGACAAGAGCTCCAGGATGATGTCAGACCAAGCGGCTCTCCACAGAGAGGTGACTGGACTGAAAGACAAGAACAGCATCGTGCAACAGGACCTGGCTGTGCAGAATGCAGAGAGGGACAACATGTGTGCACAGCTGGACAAGCTGCAGAAGGAAGTTGTCACTGTGCAGACAGAATACTCAACTTTGAAATCAGACGCAAAGAAAGATGTTGACCAATTGAAGGCACAGTTCTCTATCTTGAAGTCTGATGTAAAGAAAGATCATGATCAATTGAAGTTAGAATATTCTACCTTGAAATCTGATGTAAAAAAAGATGCTGATCGATTGGAGTCAGAATTATCAACCTTGAAGTCTGACATGAAGAAATATGTTGACCAACTGAAGACAGAGTGCTCTACCTTGAAATCTGACACAAAGAAAGATATAGACCAACTGAAATCAAATTTGTCTGGAATCCAGAGTAGCGTCTCCAGTATGAAGAGTGACCATCTAGTCCTGCGATCTGATCAAAACCTTTCAAAGAGCCAGATGGACTGTCTTCAACAGGAGTTGAAATCAGCCCAGACTTTGTTACAAGATGGATCACAACAGATCACTGCTCTTAAATCACAGTTTGGTGAGTGATTCTCTGCGTGTGCATTTGTGTGTGTGTGTGTGTGTATTCTGTGTCTAATCTTTAACATGTGATCCTGTCTGTATTGCTGCTACATGTCTTTCTCTTCTCTGTCTCTGTTTCTTTGTCTGAGTCTCAATCTCTTTCATCTTCCTGCTTTTCCTTTGCAATACTTTTGCTTTAATGTATTAGCAATGGCATGCAAAGCTGCATAAATCCCACCATTACACCAGTGTCATAATAGTTTGCAAGCAAATTGTAGCTGTTTATTATTGGTTAAAAGTTAGTGTTTATTTGTCCATTTGAAAAAGAGTTTGTTCCAGTCTGCAAGTTTCTGTGTTATGTCTGAGTGTATAATTGAATTTTGAAAATAAGTGTTTAATCTAGAGTGGTAAAAATTGATTAATTAGTTTGTGTTTCTGTTTAAGTTTCCTAAACAAAATTGTTTTCATTATTTCAGTTCAATTTAAAAATAAAGAAATGAAAATCATCTGTGTGTTCAGGTTTCAGTGATAATTTATTGATAAAATTACTTTCACAAATATGCATGCACTTGTAAATATTTATCCAGGCTAATGTGTGATTTCTTTTTCTTTTCTCTCTCAGCAACAGCTAACAGCCAAGTGGCATTTTCTGCTGTGTTGGATAAAGACGTAAGCGTCAACAGCAAGGAGACCCTGATCTGTCCAGCAGTCATGTGCAGGGTGGGGGGTGGGTACAGTGAAAGCACAGGCATATTTACTGCTCCCTTGTCAGGTACATATTGTTTTATGGTTAACTTTGGTACTTGCGGTTCTCCGAAAACGGCCAGGTTATCTATCATTTTGGAAGGCAATATTATAGGTTATGCATACACTTCAGGCACCACAATGTCCACAGGTCACAGTGTGGTGAAGCTCAATGCTGGGCAGCGTGTGTGGCTGAGGACATTTGGCGATCAGGAATACACCTTCAGCAGGGGGTGGTGGACCTATTTCAGTGGCATGCTCCTCCAGCCTGATGTGTAAAGCAAAACTACATTGACCTTATGTTTTGTTTTTCTACTTGTACTTCTTTTGGCGAAGGAGAAGGTTAGGTTCTGCCTTCCAATACCAAGCTCTAGACACAGTGAATAATTAATTCACTGATTCTACGACCAAACGGTTAAGTCAAGTCAAGTCAAAGTAAAAAATACTTTATTATCACGTTAGGTGAAATTACAGTGTGGTCTCGTACAAGCACAATACAATCAAGGAAACACAACTAAGGAAAAATGAATGACAAATCATGCTTCGCCCAAAAAATTGAACATAGTTACTAAGTTAGGGTCATACAAGCGACTATCAAAACAATAAGAACTGCCCTCTTTCCCACCATTTCTATTATCGCATTCATTTGTTCACCCCCACCCTACCCCTTCCCCTTGTTACCTTACTTCTTTTACATATCCAGTTATATAATTAAAAACAATAAAAATGCATCTAGGCCAATAGCCTGTTTGCTTGTCTTTGTCTACATCAGTGTGTGAACAAGATTTTGTCCCAGCCTCTAAGCCTAAAGTACTGAACCAATCATAATTAAAAAAATGTGTTAAAATGTCCCCAATATACTGTTAATGACATTTGTTTTTGTCAGTTTACCCAGTTGGCAACCAAAAGTATTGTTGTCATACCCTGGCTAAAAGACTCCAGGGATCATCCCAACAGCCGAAGCACTTGAATACTATGGTACAAATGCACCAGCTAGGGATGAGGACATTACATGTGTGACCGTTTTTTACCCCACCACGTGGGCAGCGACTTCGGAAGATTTTGGATACTGATTATGTTATGCTAGGAGCTTGATATGGCTAAAGACAATCCCTGCATAACTATGGAGAGCCATTTTGTATGCTATTTCTATTTTTAACAAAAGTAAATCATAACACAGACTTAGTTATGACCACATTCAAATTCATAAACTGTAATGTCTCACAAAATTATGAATAAAGACAACTCGCATCATTGTCAAAACTATTTCGAATTGGTGAAGAAATACCCACTTCAGTGCTCAAGTTAACTTTTTCCTGACTAATCGGTTGCAGGTAGCCGGTAGCGATTTTGTGACTTTCCGCATACTCGGTTGCCAGTAGCCGATGGCCTAGCGCTGGTCTGTTCTGGCATTGGTTACATTTAACCGGTGGAACTTTTTTTAAATCTCGGTTTCTCTATTGCAGTATGAAGGAAGTAGCCTGTCTTAGTGGCAGGAAGAGAGTTTCAGATGAGATAAGCAGCTATTTTTCTTGAGTTAGAAATGACCTTCACCCAGTTATTTAAGAATGAAACAAATATTTTGCCCACGAAAGTGGCAGTGTTTGGAATCTTACCATTGCTCGCACACACTACAGTACACAGCGAACCATAGACGCATTCCATTAGGCCTATATACATGTGATGTAGCAGAGTGGGACATGCTTGCGTTCTCTCTCTCTCTCTCACACACACACACACACAGACGCATTCCGCTACAGCCTACACAAAGTTTTACTAGGCCTAATGAAGTAGAGTGGGACGATGCCCTCTCTGTCTCTCAGTCTCTCTCTCTCACACACACACCCCTGCTAGTAGTGCATCAAAACTATTTTCCCGTGTCTTTCGGTTATGTTATTTCAAGTACAACTGTGGTGTGATAGTTCTCATATCTTTGAAAATGATACCAGAGTAAAGTTCAAGTTGTGCTCTTTCCATTGATATATAGCAATGTGCGCTTACTAATGCAGTAAGTGTCGTAAAAAAAATTACAAAAATGCCCAAATCGGGCCGTCGCCAACGGTTGTAAAGCTTGGCGAAGCAGCCGGCTGACAGTACATTTGTTGCTCAGCAGGGGCCGTTGGGAAAGAATTAAACAATTAGATTTGTTTGTGTATTTGAATTTAACGAAAAACAGTTGGCATGTCCTAGATATTGAGTCATGTTTTCTGGCTAGTATACACAATACTTTTTTTATTATTGCTGAATCCAATATGTTTGTATGAAATTAGCTGCTTTATACTTTATTGGGGGCATTCATTGTTTTTCAAATGTATAACTGAATGGCTCCTAAATATTTGTTAAGAAAAGGCCTCTTTTTATTATTGTAATTATCTGTCTTCTCAGCTGTTTAAAAAAAAAGATATGGTTACAATTTTTTTCTTTGTTAATGTGTTTGCACATGCACATATTTGAACCACATCATTGCTTTGCACTTAATATTTATTGTAGGAATGGTTACATGTCTGATTAAACTTTATTATCAGAAATAGTAGAGTGGTTTCAAATTCCTTTCTTGTTTGTCTGTAAGTTTAAAATTGCTTTTAGAGACTGCTTTGCCATGGTACACCCTGTCACATGAAAAAAGGTAGCTCGTAAAAATAAGTAGCTTGCTACTATGAGAGTCTGTATTTGTGACAACCACAAATTTCACTTTTTCTGTACTTTAACCATTTAACTAACCCTAACCCTATCCCTAACCCTAACCCTAGAAAAAAGTGAAATTTGTGGTTCATGCTCAATGTCGCAAATACACACTGTCATAGGTAGCGAGCTACTTATTTTTACGAGCTACCTTTTTTCTTCTAAACCTTTCAGCTCACACAGAGAATAAACACACAGGTCTGAGCAACAATTATTTATTGCATATTTGTTCTTTTTTGTTTCCTGATAATAATAGTATTGTAAAATCCATGTACAATACATAATATTAACGAGAGATTCATATCTCAAGGCAAGATAAGATCAAACGTCTGTAGCTAACCACAGCACAACAAGCACACAGTTGGAACCGAAGAACACAATTCACCAAAAGATTTTCACAAAACTCGCCACTATAGTATACATAGGTATACCAGGATGCCTCGTAAAGTTAATCACAAATCCCATCACCACATTAAACAACTCACAAACAAAGAAAAGAAAAAAAGTGACGAGTTTTGTTAAGAAATTACATACAACAACAAACTCCACACCATTTGTTTTAGAAATCAAGTGCATTCACAAGATAATGCTTTATAGTTTCTGTACAATTGTTTCCTATCAGTTCAACGAAATAATACAACAAACAAACAAAAATACAGAAAAAAAAGATACACAAAAGATAAAAGAGTCAAATCTGCACACAATAAAAATAATTTCTGGGCAAAATATTGCATGATTTCACATGTGAAAAGAATATATTAATAGATATCAATCTCAATACTCTTGTTTTAGCTTGCTTTTCAGCAGTGTGACAATGAGCGCGAGATTATCAGAATAGTCCAAACATCATTACATGTACAATACACAGAAATACAGAAAGAAAGAAATATACTAAACTACATTGATGAGGCTGACGGCATTGATGAGATGGCATCGAGGTTAAGGGGTAAGGAAAGGTTTGACAAAGAAAACGCACATTAAAATGCTATAGCTCAGAAAGATGTTTAATAAACCGCACACATTCAAATGCATGTTTAACTCAGCTGTTTGATATGTAAAAAGGAAAGAAAGGTGGAACCATAACTGAAGATTGATTTATTTTTACATTGTTTTTATAGTCCCGCTGGGGCAGTGGGTGGAGTGATTTATTTTTACATTGTTTTTATAGTCCCGCTGGGGCAGTGGGTGGATGCCTCATGCCTCCATTGTTTTTATCATGATTGTAAGCGCTTAGGGCTTTTGCTAAGATTAAGCGCCCTAAATATTCATTATTATTATTATTATATGGGGAGCTGGACGACCCCACCCCCTCCACGAGTTTCTCTCCATGGGGATACCGGGGGGGGGGGGGGGGGTCTTTCGTAAAAATAGTTCCCCCACCTTCTGGAAGTTCTGTGCTTGTGACTTCCTCTAATCTGCCACTTTTTGACTCTGCCTTTTCCCTTTGCTTTGTGACTTCCTCTAATCTGCCACTTTTTGACTCTGCCTTTTCCCTTTACTTTCTCTCATCTACTATCTTTCTGACTTATTGGCCCATTCTTCTGCCTTTAAAAAAAAAAAAAAATCCAAATAATGTTTCTCCCTTGAGCTCCTCCGAAATCGGAATGTGTCGGCTGTACGCAGCGGGGAGACCAGTGAAAACTGAAAACCGTACCCATTATGGCCTGGGAATGCAGAAGAAGAATAGTCCCGCCAATAGCAATGGTTTTCTCAGGACTGTCACCACAGTAAACATCAAACACGTCAATAACACACCCTACACCAAAGAAGCATCGCTGAAATCTTTGGAACCCAAACAAAGAGCTCAGATATTCCCAAGTTATTACTTCCACAAAGTACAGATATTGTCTCTGTTATTTTTATTTTCTTTCGTAAAAATATTACTAAAAGTGAAATTTAAACCCATTATAATAACCCCATCAGTAGGTTTGTTCTGAATGTACAACATTAATTTAACACAAACTAGCCACAACATTTCATTGAAATCAGTTCATAAAGTTTTAAATAATCACACTAACACAAAAATGATAAAACGCTTTAAAAAACACACCAAAGAACAAAAACCTCACCCTTTATCCAAATGGCAGAATTCAATGGAATGGTTTTCATTTCAGTAAAATGTGGAGAATTTTTTATTTTTAAACTGCAGCTTTTAACCCTTTCACCGCCAAAGTCGCATTTCAGCACCACAGTGATTTAACGCCTATGTCACTAAAAGGCATAAAATTGGGGTCTATTATCCAAAGACCCCATAGTCTTAGTTTTGGGAAGTAAGGATAGACCTTATTTTATATACGTCACAGAAGAATCCCTAATACTGCAGATGGATTTTATTCTCTACCCAGGTAAATTTAATGGACATTGATGGCTGAAATATGGCTGGCGGTGAAAGGGTTAAAAAACTGTTCACAGACAAACCTACAAAAGTAAAATTTGTAACTTTCTTCACAGAGGTGATGAAAAATATTTCATAGCATCAATAAAAAAATTTTTTTAAAGCCATTGTCTTTCCATTGCACAAAAACCAAACGAACGTTGCTTTCTAAGCAGAATGAATGTCGGTAAAGGTCAAGATGTGCCACCCCCCCTACATTTCTCGGTTAATTGTATTTTTCCGTTTTTGCCTTTCTTACCATACATAAAGCTGTATTTTAGGAACATTTTTAGCTCATAACCTTTTTGGAATACTAGCCCTAACCCTAACCCTAAAAACGCAACGAACCACAACTGTGACAAATCGCGGTGTACTGCAGTACATAGTGGGGGTAGGGTTAGGTTAATTAACCGAGAAATACAGGGGGATGGGGAGGGGGGGGGGGGGGCATCTTTACCTTTACCTGAATGTCTGAGCTTGTAGACAATCAACTTATTTTGACATGCCCTTCTTTCATTTGACTACCTTTGGACTTAAAGTCCGCATGTCGTGTTATTTTTTTTTAGAACTGTGTAATCTACATTACCAGTAGTTTAAAAGTCTACAACACCACTTTATTGAGTGCAGAGTGTTTTTTGAGCTCATTCAATATTATGTATTATTTTGGATTTCGGTTCAATGCTTTGGTGGTCACTCTTTCTCTTTCACTTTTGCTTTCTTCAAGTATTAGAGCATGGGAGGAATGGAGGGTAACGGTAATAAATCCTTTGGTCCTGTCATGTATTTTGTATTTTCAAATCAACATTGAGCGAACTATAATAATCTCATGACTGCTTTCAGGGAATAATAAAATAGTAAGAGGTGACATACACATGGGTGCAGGCGCTGACCAAAGCTTATACCTGAACTTCCACCACAACCCTTGATGTAACGGTCATTTCAAGAGCATGGGTCTGTAAAGAACAGCCTTATCTTCAGGCAGACCACTGCCTGAACCTGCATCAAATTGCCCGAGTTCAGGCTTCAGGCACACCCACATGCACCCCTGCATACTGTATGCTAATTGTAACATCTGCACTGACAAAGAGCAATGAAAGTGTGAGCAAATCAACAAAGCTTCGAACACCCAAAAGAGGCTATATTATCAAAAAGGATGAATGGAAATACTGCAATTATGCTTCTTAGTATTATCTTACAAGTTACAAAGTCTTGAACCAGTACTTTCATCGCTCTTTCGAAATCCCAAAATGTACGAAACAAAACAGACTGTATATTTAAACTTTTTTTAATCTACCAGAAGTAAGCAGGCTGGGAAACCTGGGGGAAAAAAAGAGATTCAGTTTGTGAACATAATGTAAAATGCTCAGTAATCTGAAAAAAAATCACATTTGACTAGTTGAAAATGTACACATTTTGTCAACGATACAAGTTTACCATTGCACTGAAACATGATGTTCACCTGATAAATCAACTAAAAAGAAAACTATACATTTTAGTACAATAAGCTCCCATGCCTGAATTACAATATACCATCAACACATGGGAGTGGAGTGTGGTGAAGATGAAGGGATTTAAAAGGGAGGGATGGTAAACATATACAGTAACACACAAAACCGTGCACTTTTACAGGCACAAGACAGTCTTAGGATTTTTACAAAAAGAGAAATGGCAACAACATCGCTAACAAAATATATGAGTCCTGATATGCAAACAAAAAAAGGAACACTCGGAGAGAGAGAGAGAGAGACTATTTACTTGTGTGTGTGTTTAACCCTTTCACTGCCGACGTTGCCTCTTGGCACCACACTGATTTAACACCCATGTCACTAAAAAGGCATCAAATCACACCAGTGCCATACTATCAAACAATCAAGGGTGACACCTGGACAAAATGAAAAGCTGGAAGGCCTGGGTCTACTTTGGTGGAGTCAAGGGGCGGAGTGGGGGTGAAGTCCCCGAAGCTGAAGATTTTTTTTAACACTTTTACTACTAATAAAATCAGAGCATTTAAAGACAGCTTTCATTATTTTAAAATAATAAAACAAGGTTTTTTTTCCTCATCCCAGTCTAATTATTCTTTAATAAAGTATTGCAAATCCAGGACTTCCTAAAAAATAAAGCCCAAATCAGGATTCCTGCTTTTCCTGCCATGTGGTTTCATCCATGAACAATACCTGCTTTTCCTGCCATGTGGTTTCATCCATGAACAATGGCAAGAATGACTTTCATCTGTGCAACACAGCCTTATACTAAATGTGCAGCATAAAACTTCATTGAATAATGGCACTATTCAGCGTTTATCTATTTTAAATGCAGCATGGCAGTGCTGGAAAATGTCAGTGCCACAAACAAAATCAAATTTGGACTTGTGACAGTTCACTTTCTTCTTTAAATTTATTATTACATGTACCTGATGGTTTTTTTAAAGATCTGCTTGTATGCTACATCCATGGTCAAGAAAATTTTGCATATTCATTGCTGTCACAAATATCTTTTAAAAGCTTAGCAAAGTACAAATTCTGATTAACCCCTTTATTGCCATGTCCATGAATTTTGCAGAGGTAACAATGTCACTGATGATGTCCAACCAACAGTTTCAATAATGGGAATCGCTGAAATGCAATTTATTGTTTTTGACTAAAGAGGAATACTGTATTATCCAATACCACTTTGCCAGATTGACAATTACAGTATTTTTTTTTTTTTAAATTTCCCCCCAAGCTTCAAGAGTCAGCATTGCAATGCAAAAGCTCAATGCTACTATGAGTGTTACACAATAACACTGATTTTTTTGGCTGTGTGAGACAAGAGGAGGCAGCAAGCATTCTGTCATTTGCAAGGAAAGGGTCATAGAAACGGAATAAGGGATTACAGATAAAACCACCAAGAAGCAAGTGACTGCAGACAGAAATTAAGATAGCTGCATGATTGGATGATCAAAGCAGACTTGCATACAGGAAATTTAAACTGAACACACGGCACAAAAAAGCAAGCAAAGTACCCGGATCAACATCTAAAACGTTACTAAAAAAGATTGGGCACCCTAACATGAACACATAAACCAGCAATTCAATTTTGAAATAAATCCAAATAATATTGACTACCCACCTCCTTTAAAAAGGAAATGAAAGTACTAATGAAAGAGATCAGACAGCACCGAAAACAAATATATTTCTTTTTCCATAATAAAAATAATGTACAAACATAGAAAGAAGAAGAAAAAAAATTCAACATTTCACACAGTAGATTTATGAATGCTACACGTCTACCTACACAGTAATTTCCAGACATTTTAGAACATGAAAAATCAACCCACATAACCGAAAGTTCACGGATAAACCATCCCTTCCAGTACCATTTAAAATACATGTTATACATACAACTTTGTTTCAGTTATTCAATAACAAACAACATATGCAAAAAAAGCAAACTATATACAGAAAAACATGTTGAATTTCCTTCTCGACATTTCAACCATCACAGCCATTCACCAGGAAAATGAATCAAGGAAATCAACACTGTACACAAACAACAGGTAAATCAGAGCCCTATCAGATGTGTTCTCAACCTTTGCCATGTTACATAATCACGCATGAAAGAGAGAAACATTCAATAACTTTTCTTTTTTTTAACCTTAATATTATACAAGCTTATAGTGTAAACACTCAGCGTGCATTTTTGTGTTCAAGAGTGTGCACACACACACACACACGAACATACCTGACTATGACTAGTAGTACAAGAGTATGGTGATCAATATGTACGTTTGCATGTGCAAGCATGCAGGTTTGTCCTTGTGGCTTTGTCTTTTATTGAAATGTACCATTATCAAAACATCTACCAAACAATATTTTCTAAGTAATCTCATGAAAAAGATACTTGTGATTGTCCAAAACAAAATTCCAGTGCATTTATAATTATTAAAAAAACAAACAAACATGCACACCCTAACCTTCAACCATCATTGAGTTGCAAAACAATTGTGGCCCGAAAAAATCAGAACCACATAATTTAAAGACCCACCACGTCATGTGTATTTTCCCTCTCTCCCTCCAAAAGATTTCTTACCAACAAGAGAGGGAAAACACGCGGAAACCATGATTTTTACTCATG
>CM065688.1:32016020-32051020 GCA_017654935.2 Phymorhynchus buccinoides
AATTCTTTCATATGGTTTGCTATCTTAGTATAGCTCTGTACAGTGCTTACTTTATAATCTTTTGCTGTTGTTGTTGTTGTTTGCTATGTGTCCAGGGTACTTCACACCAAACTACAAACTAACCATTGGCGTTGACTTTGCCTTGAAAACTCTTGACTGGGATGACATGCTGAAAATCAACCTGCAGTTATGGTAAGAATGCACTGGTCCATTTCTCCTGCCTTTTTATCTATAAATTCTTACAAAGATTTCTTCAGCCGAAGTCGGACATGCTGGGCCTAACCATTTCTTAGTTAGGCACATAATGGCAGCATGACGCATCTACGCTCATACGACAGGAAACTATCAGAGCGAACGAAGAAAAGAAAAACCTGCTCTATATTTTTATCTTTTGGTGTTGGCTGATGTGTAGTGTTGTTTTGTGTTTCAGATTATAATGGAGAGGTTCTTTTTCTTTTCTTTTTTTGCTTCTTATTTAAAAAAAAATTCAATTATGAACAAGTAAGATAAACATCATAATACGAGGATATTATAAGCCTGACTCTGGTGATTTCTTTTGCCTGTAATTGCTCACATCTTTGTTTTATCCATATGTTGCCTAAACAATGACGATCAATATTAAATGTCAAGTTATACGGAAGCAGCCTACTAGAAGCGAGACTCAGCACTGTGTCTGATATACTTCAATGGCGTTTATTGGACGGTGCTCTGATTCAGCATGTCCTGAATGCTGCTTACTAAGCCGTTCTTGCACTTTTATGACTGTTATTGCAGAATTTAAAATAAGCTGAATTGAGACCCTTTCACAGAGAGTGCAACCTCTTCACTGCATTCATCATAGATAATGCCATTTGATGATGTCATAACTTTTGATGTCATAGCCCTGGGGTGATGTTTTTTGGTTTAAGCAAGACATTAAAGATATACAGTGGAATATCCCTTATAAGACTCCCTCCCACATAAGACCTACTTCTCTGAGACATTGCCCTCTCTTTGTTAAGTATTAAAATTACCTCCCTCATAAGACCCCTCCCTTATAAGACCTCATTGTGGGTGATTTTTTAAGGTCTTATAAGGGAGGTTCCACTGTATCTCTAGACCATTTTCTCAGATTGAGTCTAACATGTCTCTTTTAAATTTTATTATGAGAAAATCGATAATTTTTCAGTTTTCCTCTGGTGGTGAAAGGGTTAACAACAGTTCCTACCAATGGTCCACTAGAAATGACTGCTCAAATTGTTGAAGAAAATTTAATGTTTTTAATGTTGTGTTCTTGGTCAAGAGAACTGGAGTATTCTGCTATCTTGCCTAGCTTTTACATCATGAAATGTGTTGGTTTCTTTTCTCTTTTCCTTAACAGTTATTTCTCATCTTTCTGCGTTTCTCTCTTCATCTCTGTTGTGCCTCGCTTTCCCCTTGTATTCTTAAGCCACAGAACATATGCTTTTCTTAGTCACGTGACTTGTGTTTGTTTATTTTGAAATATCACTAGGTTATGGATTTAGAATTATGTAGTCTGTGTAGTTCATTTCTTCTTCTTCTTTATTTCAGGGATATTGCAGGACATGAACGATTTGGTCATATGACCAGAGTGTATTACAAATATGCGTAAGTTGTCATATTTACTTATATTTGTTTTTAATTAATCCTTTCGCCGCCAGCCATTTTTTAGCCTAAGTTTTCCATTAAACTTACATGGGCAGAAAAAAGATTTTGTCTGCGATATTGGGAATTCCTCTGTGATGTGTTTAAAACAAGGCCTATTCTTACCTCTTAAAATTAAGAACACAAGATCGTTGGATAACAGATCCATATTTCAAGGCTTTTTATGACATGGGTGTTAAATTATTATGGTGCAAAAATTCGACATCAGCGGTGAAAGGGTTAAGCTCTCATTTACTTTTGCCTTGTAAGTGGTGTTAACTCCTACAAATTCATCTTTACTACCTGCTACACATCTTTGTCTAATAATGTTCTAACACATTGACCTATGTCACCAGTTTACAGCCTGGCTTCACCTCTGTTAGATCTATTAGATCTTGATGTTAATACCAATTCTGGTCCAACACAAGCAGATCTGCTACAAAGTCCTGTATGAAATGAAAACATTTTTTGATCATTAAGTTAGAAAAGGTACAGAAAAAGTAGTTTGAGGGATTTGGGAAGTGGGAATAATAAAGTGGACACACACACACATGCGCATGCATGCACACACACACTCACACACACATGTGCACATGCACACACAGAGAAATTCATGATTCTTGTTTGATGTGTGTGGTAATTGTTAATGCCCTGATTTTTAATTTCAGGATTGCTGCCATTGTCGTCTTTGATCTTTCAAGGTACTGTAGAACTTATTATGCATTATGTTATATGTAACCACTGCATGATTTGTTATGTCATTCATAACATTACATAATATTTACAGTTTGGAATTTTTTATATTGAAGTTTGGTCCCAGGGGGGTGTTTAAGCTAATAATATTAAAACTGCATATATTTTATATATCTAAAAAACAACAAAAAACAACTGTATATATAATATTTAAAGAAAAAAATCATAATGTTTGTGTCTATGTGTTTGTTTTAAATGTCTTTTTCTCCTGAAGACGGAGTGTGGCTGCCCACGTGACAGGGTAATCAAAAACGGTCACACACGTAATGTTCTCATCTCGAGCTACAGAGCTTCAGATTGTTGGCAGGCCCGGGCCATTGACCCGTATTGACGGTGATTTGACCCCTCATTTTGTGCAACCAGGGGTCATCTGACCCATGAAGTTTGTCACAAAATTTAAGTGTAATACTACAGTGACACATTACTGGCCCATTATTTTGGAAATTGACCCCTCATTTTCTGTGTATTCAGGGGTCATACGACCCATGAAGTTTGAAAACAATCTGAAGCTCTGTAGCTGATGCATTTGCACCTTTGTGTTCAAGTGCCTCCGCTGTTGGAATGATCCCTGGAGTCTTTTAACCAGGGTAAGCCAACCAACCAAATCTCTTTAGATCAGCACCTTTTCATTCAAACTAATGTTCTACAATATTGGCCATTATAGTTTACTAGCTAGGAGCTCATATTGTGTGTGTATGGGGGGTGGGGTGGGGTGTAGGACAGAAGAGATATGAAAACCCTATGCATGAGTTCTATGTTCACAACTGGGTAATTGGTGATTTTAGTTGGATAACATGATCTTCCTTTGTGTTTGCAGACCAGCCACTTTTGATGCTGTCTTAAAGGTAAGTTGTTCTAGTATAAGTCATAAGTTTCTTTATTGTCCATTGGCATTGTACAACACACATGGAAACTTGTCTTCCACCATGTAAAAATAAAAATATTAAATAAAAGTATGAAACATAAATTTACATTAACAAATAATTTTTTAAAATATGTAACTCTCACACCACACCCAATCATTCATCCGTTCTCCGCTATCTTGCTTGCTCATAGTATCATGTGCATTGGTGTTTGATTTATTTTACATTGGATACTGTTGCTTACGAAAATGATAGCATTGGCAAAATGCTACCACAGTGGTTAAAACAGAATTTTGGATGATGAAATCCTGATTTTGGTAACTTTTGTATCCCTTTTGCTTTGCATTACACTTTTTTTTAGAAAGTGTTATAAAGCTTGAGGGGAAAAAGTATAAAACAAAGACAAACAAACAAAGCAAGCAAATAAACATAGTGCTGCATTTACATTTGTGTCCTTGTAAACAATATTATTTCTGAAAACACATCTTTTTTTCTTTGTGAAATGTGCTTATTTGTTTTACCATCTTCTATTCTTCATATAACTTCAGGTTGATTTGATCATTTAGACTCCTGCTTAGAAATCATGAATCGGTCTGTGTCTTTTTTTCTTTCCTGTTATTTTCATGATTAAATGTTTTTCTGTTATTCTTTGTTTTCCCCTCTAGTGGCTTGATGATGTCAATTCCAAAGTGATGCTGTCCAACGAGCAACCAGTGCCTGTTCTTCTGCTGGCAAATAAGGTAACAGGTGTGTGTGTTTGTGTGTGTACGTGTGACTGTGTGTAATAGGTGACTATGTTCAAGAAGAAGTGTTTGTTTTACATTTCTTTCAACAGTAGTGTTGATAATTACTTTTTTCATAAATTTGATTAACTTTCATACGAGATGAAAGCTTACTAACTTAAATCTCAGACATTACAATGCCAAGAAACAGCTAACACGCTTGTTGGCTTTGATAGCTTGCAATTCAGTAACAAAAAACAAAAAACAATGGAAACCGAAGATCATGAAAGAAATTTGTGATAGAGATACTTTGAGTTGATCAACTGTATTAAGATAGGGAGGAAAAAGGTGAAGTTTATCTTTTTGTTCTGTTTGTTGCAGTGCGACATTGAAGAGTTGAGCATTGATCGGGACAAAGTGGACAGCTTCTGCAAACAGTACAACTTCATTGGATGGTTCCCCACTTCGGCAAAGTTAAACACCAACATCGGTATGTAAAAACAAAACTGAGAAATACACACACATACACTAAAGATGGATTTAAAGCATCTGCTGGTCTGTTACACAAACGAGCAAGAACACATTCTGTTTGTAAGATTAAAAAAATTGCAACATTTTTTTCTTTATCTTTCTTTCCATGCATGACTATTATTTCCATACTTTTTTTTATGGTATGAATGACTGTCATTAAAAGCAAATACGCTGTAGTCTTGATCAATTTTTGGGGGGCTGCCGTAAGGTCTTCCTTTACAAGCTGGCTTTAAAAATCCCATCTTATCGCTGAAAGCTTTTAGTGACAATAAAATGTATTCTGTTTGCTGTTATGTCTCGCAATTATAAAATAAAATCCCAAATCAGCTGTAAGTTGCTTTAATTGGATGCTACTAAAATTGTTTTAAATAACCCAATTTATTCCTTATTATTCCTTACTCAATTGCTTTTTAATCCTTTTCTCAATGAATACGAATCCTGTTGACATGTGATGTGTGCAGAAGAGGCCATGAGGTTCTTAGTGAAGCACATCCTGTCGTTGCCGGCAGACTCCCAGCAGGTGATCCCTGACAAACTGTCCCTGCCCAACTCCATGACCTCCTCACTCGACTCCTCCACCCTCGCTGAAAGCAGGAGTGACGGCACGCCAAAGCTGTCCTGTTGCAAAATGTGACACTGACTCCCATTATTTGTGTGTGTGTGTGTGTGTGTGTTTTGGGAAGTTAGGGAAACATCCATATTTATTCCCATGTAACAAAAAAAATGAGATACCATTAAAAAAACAATTTTGTTGACTTTTTTATTTTATTAGTCCTCCACCCTCACTACTTCTTCTTCTTCTGCGTTCCCAGGCCAAAAGGCCATAATTGGTAAGGTACGTATGTGTCCGTTTTCAGTTTTCACTGGTCTCCCCGCTGCGCACAGCCGACACATTCCAATTTCGGAGGAGCTCAAAGGAGAAAAGTTATTTGGAAGATTTTTTTGAAAAAAAGGCAGGAGAATGGGCCAATATGTCGCAGTATTGCCGACACCAACTTTTCGTTACCCAGATAAGTTTAACAATTGTTTTGCTGAAAAATGTCTGGCGGCGAAAGGGTTTTAAACAAAAATCAACAAAATGTTGAGCTTTTTTTTTTTTAGTCCTCCACCCTCACTGAATAAGGAATGACAAAACGCCAACATTGGCCTGTTGAAAGTGTGACACCGACTCTGTAAATATGTTTTGTAAAGTTAGAAAAACATCCACATTTATATATCGCCACTGCAACTAGGGTTAACGCCCTTGACAGTGAGAGTTAATCCCTTGTTGGTCAGTACTAAAAAGGGCATTCACTCTTGCGAAAGGCAGCTATTTAGTGGCCTCAAATAGGGTTATTGGCGAGAGTTATTCCCTTGTTTGGTTAGTACTCAAGCATCTACCAAGGGCATTCACTCTAGCAAAACACATGGTTGTTGCAGTGGCCATGGGTGAAGTGTTTCCAATGTAACTTTCCTTTTTCTGTTGTTCTTTGTTCTACTGCTGTTGTTGTTTTTGTGGCTCTGCCTCCGTTTCTGGAGAGCCTTCTTACTTTTTTTTTTCATGTAGAAACCTTTTTACCAAATATACTAATATATTTTTCTGGTTAGAGACATTTTCATCAAATAGTCTGGCTGCTATTTATTGAAATATATTTAGTGTGAATGTGGACACACGCTATTCTGATGTATTACCCACATTGCCTTTCTAAAACATTTGGGTGACATTTCTTTTTTGTCTTTGACTGTTCCTCTTTTCTTTTCTTTTTTTTATATCTGGGACCAATAAATAAAAGAGAATGCCCGATGCCCCAAGCTCAGATTTGGATAAATTGACTCGTGTGTTGTGAAAGTAAGAGTTCTTTTTTCTTTCAAAACATTTTTTGTTTGTTTGACCTTTGTTAATGAATATCTTTTTGCTTCAGCTTCAGAAGGTGACAGCCTTGAGGAGGCTCTTTGTGAATGGCTGAGATATGAAAATATTAAATTTGAACTTTTTAAAAAAGTTTTTATTTATTTAATGAAGACATTTGTCCGATTTTGATTGTCCATTGTCCTGACAATACAAAAATCAATCTCTCTTTTAGAACACAGAAATATAACTTTCCAAATAAATTTAAGCATGGATATGGAAATTTCTTTTTGTACGGATTGATCCTTACATCCTTATCCTTTAACAAATGCTCTCAGGTACTGTTACAGGCTTTGCCCACCTGGTTTAAAAATTTGAAAAAATACCTTTTGATGAGAAACTTTGAAAGAGTTTACAAACCGAGAAAGAGATCCAATCTGTGAAAGAGTGTATATAAACTGTGAAAGAAAATAAATGAACTACTGATCTATGAGTATGATATAAATCTAATGAAGGCTGTGTCGGTTGAAAGCAAGGTTTATGATATATTTAATTTGAAGGTGCATTGTGAACTGTATGTTGAACACTGATTGCTTGCAATTTTGTTTAAAAGTATATTACATATACACAGGTTGTGATTGGAAATGAAGACATCAATGGTTTATTTCATTTAAGCAACATACATCACTCTTCATTATGAATGCAAGAATGGGGAAAAAAATATTTACACTGTTGCCATCTTTTAATTGAATGGTGCTTATGGAAAGTTGTACTATTTTGTGCAACAGTTGCTGCTTGTTTTGTATCTTCTTATGGGCTATGGCTGCATGAGTTGATTTTGTAATGAGGTTAGTGTATGTTTACATCCTGACAATCAAAGTGTTGACTTCAATTTTTGTTTCTACCCAAATTGTTTGTTATTTATATGATGGTGCATTGGAAAACTTAAGACATCTATTGTCACTACGACACTTAATTACAATGTTTGTATTGTTTTATTGAATGGTGGTGTATTTACGGTTAGTGAGGGAATTTCATTTATGCTGTTTTGTATCAATTGTTATCAATCTACAAACTAGAGATAGGGTTAACCTGTTATTGATTGTGATGAACGTTCTTATGCATCCTCTACGCAAGAAAAGTGATTTATCATTTTGAGAAACGTTTCACTTTTGGTTGAAATTGTACAGAAAAATCTATTTTTGTGACATTTATTGATTGGTAGTTGCAGGGTATGAAGCATATTGAGTTAGACTTTATGTTTTGAAAATGGTTTTTGTGTGATCTATATTTTATAAACATGTTTTGGTTGTGTTTATTGAATATTGATTGCAAACATATCTACGCAATTCTTATTTCATTAGAATTTTTTTTTTAAAGATTGGGCAATGATTTTTAAAAAGAAACCATTTTTTTATAATTTAGATTTTTATGTTTAAAATGTTTGCACGTAAACAGATTCCACAAAATCATCTAATTTTAAACTCTGGTTGTGGAAGTAGCTCGACTCAATTTAATTACAATTATGGAACTGTTGTGTGTTAGGAAGACATACATTTTCCACTTTGGCGCATGTTCAATATAATTGAAATGGCAAGATATGCATTTGAAATTGTGCTTGATGAATGCAGGTATACACAGTATATTCAGTAGAAAACAACATTATTTGAATTATTTTGTTTCTTGCATTAGTTTTTTTGGTGTGTGTGTGTGAAAATATTGGTATATGGGAAGCAAAATGGTACTCAAAACTATGTTGTTGTTGTCTTACCCTGGGTTAAAGACACCAGGGATCATCCCAACAGCCGATGCATTTGAACACTATGATACAAATGCACCAGCTAGGGATGAGAACATTACGTGTGTGACCATTTTTATTTACCCCCCGCCACATGGGCAGCCACACTCCGACTTCGGAGTATAAAACAGAACAGGATGTGTCAGAAGAGTCGCTGCTGAATTGTTTTTACTTCAATAATATGATCTCACTACTTCACATAGTAAGACAATGTAACTTTATATTTAAAGCATGATATGCATATATTGTTAAACCCATCTTTTACTAACATGTAAAGTTATATTTGTAAGCAATCAAAGTCTAACCAATTTTTTTGTAAAGTGTAAAGTTACTGATACATTTCTCAATAATTGAAGGTTTAAAGCAATTGGCTATTGTAGTCACATTTCACAGTACTTGACCGATATATGTCTACCATGCCTCTGCTTTGCTTGGTGTGATCTTATCAACATTAATTGTTTTAATAAGTTTGGTTGTGCCAATGATTGTAATTGTTGTGAAAATGTTTTATCTTTTTGAACTAGCAGTTCTAAAAGAATAGGAATTTGTTGCACAGGGGAACAAGGGTTTACGCATTTCTGTGCTCAGGTTATGGTGAAGTTTATTTAAATTCAAGGTCTCAATACTTCTAGGCCAAGTGACCTTCCAATTTTCTTTTGGTGTAAATAATATATATTTTACAATGTTTCATGTGTACATTCTAAGATGACCATGAAAATGAAAGAAAACACCATGTTCTGTGTTCAAATGATTAAGAACATCTTAATTGTTTAGTATATTCTATAGTTTATTTCATATTATAATTTTAGCTGCATGTTATAAAGATAAATTGTATATTAAATTCTGTTGATGAATAAAACGTAAGACCTTTATTTATAGTGTAACTTGTCATAATCGCCTCTGTATTCTTCTATTTGTCACATTATAATGTTCCGTATGTGATGGTGTTTTGGTTCTTATTGAAGATGGTGCATGCTTACCTCTCCCCACTGTCCTTGTCTTTCACTAAATCATTAGTGCACTTGTTGGTTTATTCTGCTGCTTATCTTTCCGTTTATTGGTATACTCGTTAATTTATTCATACCGGTTATCCTTACTTGTTGATTACAATATTTTAACAAATCAAAATAAAGTATTTTGAAAGTATGTAAATCGTTGATTCTGTCAATTGTGTGAATGATTCAGCCTGATAACAAGAATAGATATGAAAGATGACTAGTACAGTGTATTTGTCATCATGATATGAAAATAACATTTTCAAGTTCAAACGGAACTTCAGTCACCATGCACACAAAACGGTCACAAAATTAGTTGCTCAGTCCCAGGTTAGGTATGCATAGTGTACCATGACAGAAGTTAATCAGCAAGGTATGTTATGAATTGTGTTGAATGAAAGTTAGGTTTTACGTCCACTCGGCTGCAAAACAGCACATATGGAATGAACCATCAACCAACCACCATTCAATGCTCTGGAGCAGATCCTGGAGGTACTGCAATACCAGGTCTGATCCGAGATAATGACATTTAAGAATAGTGTTTGTCTTAAAGTGACCTTAAATCAACATCATATCCTCACTGCGACAGAATAAGCCAGGATGTGTGTTCAAAAGGGCACCAGAAAGACCAGTTTTAGAATACAGTGGAACCTCCCTTATAAGACCTTCAAACATCAGGTCTTATAAGGGGTCATAAGGGAGGTAATTTTAATACTTACAAAGAAGGACAATGTCTCAGAGAAGCAGGTCTTATGTTGGGAGGGAGTCTTATAATGGGAGGTCCTTATAAGGGAGGTTCCACTGTAATGGTACAGAAAGTATGGGGTCAATAAAGCTACAGGCAGTTTGCATGTAGTGCTTGTGTGAAGTTTGGTGATAGCATGGGCTATAAAACTACTGCGCGCACACACACACACACACACACACACAGAGACAACAATAAATACTTGACCACAGGACATAATCAGTTAGTTGTTTATTATTCAAACATTAACAGATATAAAACGCACACACACATCTCAATTGCCCTTTGCAATTGGTGGTCAGATTCTTTTTAATCTTGACAAACAAAATACATGTTTATTAAATATATAGCTGGAACATATCAGATCTATTGTTCTATCTTGGTCAGGTCAGGTAGTTAGGACATTAGGCCTCACGGCCTTTCACTGTCCTTTCATTTTTGTTTGAACTTTTGCACAGCTGAAAGGTTTTTATATTTTGTTTTTGGCAAATCTGCCTTTTAGTCATGCTCATATTGCAGTTTTGAGATGTTGGTGTAAAGTAGATTATAGTAGATCTATAAAAACTAATTGCTGTGAACAGAATTTATGACGGTTAAACAACTTAATGAGGGAAAAAAGGTGAAAAAAATAATTTAAAATGTACATTTACCTGCCAGACCTGAAAAGATGTGAATGTGATTTAAGAAAAAAACAAAAGAGGAATGTTTTGGGCAAGTTTTAACATAAACAGGAATCCAAGAACAAAGAAAGATGAATTACCCAGTATTTTTCATCGGTGATACTAATAAAGTAGGCCTATTGCACATGTTTGTAAAATACAAAAAATAGTATCTAAATCATACGCTTTTACATAATAAATACACATGATAAAAAAATATCTTGACTAATGATGTCAAAGGATTATTACTCAGAGTTACATTAGTTATATATAAGTATTGCACTAATTAAGTATGCATGTAAACTTTCCCCATTTCTTCATCCCCATCTTACTTGAACAGTATATATGTCGGTTAAAAAAATTGATTATTTTTAGTTTTCAAAAATGCAATTCATCACAAAACCATAACATAAATTTAAAATAAATACAAATCATATGGAAAAGAATCCAATACACTTCTATTTATATAAAAAACCCATTAAAAATATACAAATGTTGCTTCTTAAATTTGGATTCAAACTAGTGTGATGCAATGCCTTTAAAAGGTCCCTTCGCTCCCCTCCCAAACCTTACCACCTGTCCTAAATCTTACACCAGTAGTTGTTTTGTCCGTTGTCAGCTGGCTGTAGATTCTTAAATTTGAAACCTTCTCATCTGCCACCCACTTTATCACTATAAAGTTTGTGCAATAAAGAGAGCTAAATAACGAACAAAAAGCCTGATCCATACGATCTGTTTGCTTCCTCAAATGTTGCTACTATCCCTACAAACCTATTAGAACTAGAAGTTTATTGTAGTACCCACCTGACTGAAAACAAAAACAGTTGTTAGTAATAATAGAAATTGTGTAGGGGTGAGCATATATATACACATAAAAACAAGGAGAAGCAGAATGATGATAATGTAATGATTTTGGTTGTGCCTTCAATCACCAGTTGTCCAAGAAGTCAAAGCCAGAGATGGGAACACTGCTTCTTTTGTCTTGGGGAGCAGCCTGCACACAGAATGCATTTAGGTTAAGTCTTCAACATCCAGGGACCCCCATTTGGGGGTCCATGAAGTACTAAAATTCTAAAGGACCCTCTAAAAGAATGTGCAGGGGGTCCCAGGGATGCACTAGAAACATTCTTTTTAGCATTCACAATGCCACTGGGACCCTCTATCCCACCTCTAGGACCCTCTATACTGTAAGTGAAGGAGTCCCTGGGACCCCTTGTTTTGTGGGACGATTGGGAGCCCTGACATCGTAACTCTGTTTTCTTTCTTGCACAAAACACAAACACAAACCCATTCTAGGGTCATCAGACTAACCATCTGACAGTCAGATTCCTTCTCTCTCTTTCAATATTTTCTTCTCTGGCCTAATTAAGGCCTTTTCTTTTGCCAAGAGTGGTTGAACCTCTCCCGGTTCCATTGCAAAATAATCAATGGGATGATTGTGGCCATGCACAGCCAATAATAAGAAGAAGAGGCATGAATTCAGACACGCATCCACACATGTACGCATTCATGCATGCACACACAAAATCTAATTCATTGTAGGTATACATGCACTGTATGTATATATTATAAATAATAAATAAGGCATAAACGAATCTTGTATCTTCGGTCCCAAAACATGTAAATTAAAAGGTTAAAGAGAGTACCTCATACAACATAAAAAATCTAAGAGAATTTTAAAATAAATTTGTTAACATTGACATCCATAGACGATGTTAACTGTCTACTCCCTAACCCACTGCAATCTCATGGCATTTAGTGTTTTACTCTACAAGTCTCTAAATACTCTTTGTTGTTGGAAATAATTATTTCAAACTTTTTTTATCCAAATGACATAAACATGTAGTAAAAACTAAAACTGTAAACAAATTAAACATGTACAGTGTATTTATAATATGTGATGTTAGACATATACTTGTACATACTCAATAAAGCATTCTTGTTCAAATTCAATCTAAAACGGTAAAAGGTTAGAAGAAAAGATACTTGGATAGACTATATTGAGACACAGACTGAGAGAGAGGGAGAAAGAGAGAGTAGGGTACATACTGAGAGAGTGAAAAGGTTAAAGGAATGAAAGAGATTAATGGTAAGATGTAACCACAGAATGTTCTTTTAGCATTATTTACTGTAATGTAAACAAAACATACACTACACCTTTACATCAACAGTTAAAGTATACAAAGTTCAGTAAGACATGATAAATATATATATACAAAAGCAGAATTATCCCTTCTTTCCTTCAAGGTGTTATCAAATAAATCTTAACCGAGTTAAAATATGCACAGGTGAAGATTAATTCAATGTTGACTATCTATCTTTACATATTGCTAAGCAGAATACCAAAGCATGCCTGATTATTGTTAGGTTGACACATTAGAAGTGTTATGACTCAAATATATTTTATAAAACATATTTTATTGATTCATTAATAATATTATATCATGATTACTACTAGCTCAAAATAAAACAGACCACCACCACCCTTTCAATGCACCTCAATCCAGACAAAGAAAAAAGAAAGTTATAAGAAATAGAAAGGGGGGGGGCATTTAAAAGTTTCAAGAAAATGAGAAAAAATACATTTGTTAAACTGTATTTAAAAATAGAAAGCTATTAGAAATTATACCTTGGTTAGTAAGCAATTATGCACAGCCCGTTTGAAAACCAAACAAATAAGAGTAAAGTTACATTAGAGACATACAAAAGTGCAACAATACAAAGCCTCCGTAAAGGAGGACTACATTTTTGTGGATTTTGCAATAGGATGTACATGACTATATCTTTTTTTTTTAAATCGCTCTAATACAACAAAGGGGTACACTTTTGCAAACACAATCACCATTTTGTCAATCACCATCACATCACAAACACATTTTCAATCACCACACCACAAACTAAAACACACTACACAGACATCTCTTACCAAACATACATAGGAATATTTGTTCTTGATCGAAAACAAACATGAACACAGGAAAAAAGGTTAAAAAAGGCTCCTTACGCAATGTAATACATAGATTATACAATCTAAAATTTAATTATTGTTTTAAATTTTGATTTCTTCTGCAGATTCTTCGGGCAACATTATATTCTTAATTAATTAAATTTAAAAGAGAAGTTGAGTTGGATAACATTAACAGCCAGTTGAAAAATTAACAACATATATTGATCATTGTTTTTAGTGTGTGTGTGTATGTGTGTGTTTGTGTGAATTTTCAGTCTTTGTATACTCACTAATATTGTATATTTAAAGATAAAGAAATCATAAGAAAAAAGAAATTTGATTGATCAAATTTGTAAGTTTGCCAAATATTTTATCTCTTTAAAAAACGTGGCGGGAGGCTAAGAATTACCATTACTGATTTCATTATGCCTATCTACAGCTATTGTTAAGGCAATCACAAATCTGAAATAGAGACATTCTAAAAGTGTAAAAAATGGTAAGTGCGGAAAGAAAGCGGTAAGTTAAGTGACAAGCAACCAGTGCAGAAAAGGGACCACTCACCACAAGCTTGGACGATACACTGAATGGTCCAGAACCCTCATCCACAACATATACTACCTCCTCCTTCTCCGCTTCTTCTTGCGCCCCAGCCTCAGCCACCGGCTTCAACAGCTGCGTTGTGTGGTCGGGAGTGCTCTCAGTAGACTCTTCGCCGGGCAGACCCAACCCACGATCCATCACCATAGCCGGTGGAGGTTCGTTCAACTGAAAGGGGACGGGTGGAGGGGGGTGGGATGGTCGAGCCTTCTCCACCTGGCTGTCGGTTTGGACAGAGTCCTCTTCGTCGACAGGATCGGTGGTGGACTGGCCGACAAAGTTGGACCACTCCACCTCCATGGCTGGGTTGGTGAAGGCGCTGCGCTCTTCCTCTTTGTTGTGGATGATCAGCAGCTGCTGGCTGGAGTCGATGGCCAGCTTGCCTCCAGGACCCTTGCCCTCTTTCTTCCCAAGTATCGGGTGAGAAAGTTTCTTGGGAGGGGGAGTCACATTCCCGTCCTCTTTGATGTTGTACAAATGGGGGTTTCTGGGAAGAAATTTAGTCTGTAGAAGTGGTTGCTACCTTGATGATCAGCACAGGAACAGGAAGGGTATGGGTTGGGTGGGTAGGGATGATGGTAGAGGTGGAAAAGGCTGGGAGGGGGTGGGAAGATGGGAGCAAAAGAAAGAGGGGAAGGGGAGGGGGCTGGGGGCAGTTTAAATCTGGGCTTTGAACTCCTCCACTGAGGCTGATGACACTGCCTCAGGTGGAAGGCTGTTCCACTCACACACAACTCTTGGGAAGAATGAAGGCTTCTTGTAGTTTGTTTTTGTTGCTGGGAGGACGTAGTACTAGTAGTGATACTTCAAGGTCAATGTTGACACTTTTACTTTAAGTTAATTTTTTGTGCAGGATGCAAATTTTTGATTTCAAATTACTAATCAAGTAAATATCAATTTTGTTGATCAGTGACAGCAATTTTATTGATGTGAGTTATATGTTGTGCCACAGAGTCAGCAGGATCTGACACTTCTGGACATAGAAGCAGAGAACCTCACCAAACCCCACGGCAAGGGTCACAAATCATCCTCAGAATCAGAACCTGCTTCACCGCTTCCCCCCGCTTCCAGGGCCCAGTTTTCTGCCAGGCATGGCTCCTGGACACAGGCTGTGCTGGAAGATTTTGTTGCCAATTGTCAGGAGGAGATTGAGTCAGCAAGCGAAGCCCCGACCGCACCTTGCAGCATTGTGGAGAGCCCGTCAGAAGAGGTCAACCCAGCTTTTGAAGGCAGCGTGGAAGACTTGTCACCATCGGAAGCCAATGTGGCTGTTGAGGCATCTCACCCACCACCACAACAGACACAAAACTCTAAAGAAGCAACACCAGATAACAATACACCTGTCCATCCACAAGCAGCGGTGGTGCAAGAGGACGGGAATGTGACTCCCCCTCCCAAGAAACTTTCTCACCCGATACTTGGGAAGAAAGAGGGCAAGGGTCCTGGAGGCAAGCTGGCCATCGACTCCAGCCAGCAGCTGCTGATCATCCACAACAAAGAGGAAGAGCGCAGCGCCTTCACCAACCCAGCCATGGAGGTGGAGTGGTCCAACTTTGTCGGCCAGTCCACCACCGATCCTGTCGACGAAGAGGACTCTGTCCAAACCGACAGCCAGGTGGAGAAGGCTCGACCGTCCCACCCCCCTCCACCCGTCCCCTTTCAGTTGAACGAACCTCCACCGGCTATGGTGATGGATCGTGGGTTGGGTCTGCCCGGCGAAGAGTCTACTGAGAGCACTCCCGACCACACAACGCAGCTGTTGAAGCCGGTGGCTGAGGCTGGGGCGCAAGAAGAAGCGGAGAAGGAGGAGGTAGTATATGTTGTGGATGAGGGTTCTGGACCATTCAGTGTATCGTCCAAGCTTGTGGTGAGTGGTCCCTTTTCTGCACTGGTTGCTTGTCACTTAACTTACCGCTTTCTTTCCGCACTTACCATTTTTTACACTTTTAGAATGTCTCTATTTCAGATTTGTGATTGCCTTAACAATAGCTGTAGATAGGCATAATGAAATCAGTAATGGTAATTCTTAGCCTCCCGCCACGTTTTTTAAAGAGATAAAATATTTGGCAAACTTACAAATTTGATCAATCAAATTTCTTTTTTCTTATGATTTCTTTATCTTTAAATATACAATATTAGTGAGTATACAAAGACTGAAAATTCACACAAACACACACATACACACACACACTAAAAACAATGATCAATATATGTTGTTAATTTTTCAACTGGCTGTTAATGTTATCCAACTCAACTTCTCTTTTAAATTTAATTAATTAAGAATATAATGTTGCCCGAAGAATCTGCAGAAGAAATCAAAATTTAAAACAATAATTAAATTTTAGATTGTATAATCTATGTATTACATTGCGTAAGGAGCCTTTTTTAACCTTTTTTCCTGTGTTCATGTTTGTTTTCGATCAAGAACAAATATTCCTATGTATGTTTGGTAAGAGATGTCTGTGTAGTGTGTTTTAGTTTGTGGTGTGGTGATTGAAAATGTGTTTGTGATGTGATGGTGATTGACAAAATGGTGATTGTGTTTGCAAAAGTGTACCCCTTTGTTGTATTAGAGCGATTTAAAAAAAAAAGATATAGTCATGTACATCCTATTGCAAAATCCACAAAAATGTAGTCCTCCTTTACGGAGGCTTTGTATTGTTGCACTTTTGTATGTCTCTAATGTAACTTTACTCTTATTTGTTTGGTTTTCAAACGGGCTGTGCATAATTGCTTACTAACCAAGGTATAATTTCTAATAGCTTTCTATTTTTAAATACAGTTTAACAAATGTATTTTTTCTCATTTTCTTGAAACTTTTAAATGTTTCTATTTCTTATAACTTTCTTTTTTCTTTGTCTGGATTGAGGTGCATTGAAAGGGTGGTGGTGGTCTGTTTTATTTTGAGCTAGTAGTAATCATGATATAATATTATTAATGAATCAATAAAATATGTTTTATAAAATATATTTGAGTCATAACACTTCTAATGTGTCAACCTAACAATAATCAGGCATGCTTTGGTATTCTGCTTAGCAATATGTAAAGATAGATAGTCAACATTGAATTAATCTTCACCTGTGCATATTTTAACTCGGTTAAGATTTATTTGATAACACCTTGAAGGAAAGAAGGGATAATTCTGCTTTTGTATATATATATTTATCATGTCTTACTGAACTTTGTATACTTTAACTGTTGATGTAAAGGTGTAGTGTATGTTTTGTTTACATTACAGTAAATAATGCTAAAAGAACATTCTGTGGTTACATCTTACCATTAATCTCTTTCATTCCTTTAACCTTTTCACTCTCTCAGTATGTACCCTACTCTCTCTTTCTCCCTCTCTCTCAGTCTGTGTCTCAATATAGTCTATCCAAGTATCTTTTCTTCTAACCTTTTACCGTTTTAGATTGAATTTGAACAAGAATGCTTTATTGAGTATGTACAAGTATATGTCTAACATCACATATTATAAATACACTGTACATGTTTAATTTGTTTACAGTTTTAGTTTTTACTACATGTTTATGTCATTTGGATAAAAAAAGTTTGAAATAATTATTTCCAACAACAGAGTATTTAGAGACTTGTAGAGTAAAACACTAAATGCCATGAGATTGCAGTGGGTTAGGGAGTAGACAGTTAACATTGTCTATAGATGTCAATGTTAACAAATTTATTTTAAAATTCTCTTAGATTTTTTATGTTGTATGAGGTACTCTCTTTAACCTTTTAATTTACATGTTTTGGGACCGAAGATACAAGATTCGTTTATGCCTTATTTATTATTTATAATATATACATACAGTGCATGTATACCTACAATGAATTAGATTTTGTGTGTGCATGCATGAATGCGTACATGTGTGGATGCGTGTCTGAATTCATGCCTCTTCTTCTTCTTATTGGCTGTGCATGGCCACAATCATCCCATTGATTATTTTGCAATGGAACCGGGAGAGGTTCAACCACTCTTGGCAAAAGAAAAGGCCTTAATTAGGCCAGAGAAGAAAATATTGAAAGAGAGAGAAGGAATCTGACTGTCAGATGGTTAGTCTGATGACCCTAGAATGGGTTTGTGTTTGTGTTTTGTGCAAGAAAGAAAACAGAGTTACGATGTCAGGGCTTCCAATCGTCCCACAAAACAAGGGATCCCAGGGACTCCTTCACTTACAGTATAGAGGGTCCTAGAGGTGGGATAGAGGGTACCAGTGGCATTGTGAATGCTAAAAAGAATGTTTCTAGTGCATCCCTGGGACCCCCTGCACATTCTTTTAGAGGGTCCTTTATAAGTTTAGTACTTCATGGACCCCCAAATGGGGGTCCCTGGATGTTGAAGACTTAACCTAAATGCATTCTGTGTGCAGGCTGCTCCCCAAGACAAAAGAAGCAGTGTTCCCATCTCTGGCTTTGACTTCTTGGACAACTGGTGATTGAAGGCACAACCAAAATCATTACAGTATCATCATTCTGCTTCTCTTCTTGTTTTTATGTGTATATATGCTCACCCCTACACAATTTCTATTATTACTAACAACTGTTTTTGTTTTCAGTCAGGTGGGTACTACAATAAACTTCTAATAGGTTTGTAGGGATAGTAGCAACATTTGAGGAAGCAAACAGATGTATGGATCAGGCTTTTTGTTCGTTATTTAGCTCTCTTTATTGCACAAACTTTATAGTGATAAAGTGGGTGGCAGATGAGAAGGTTTGAAATTTAAGAATCTACAGCCAGCTGACAACGGACAAAACAACTACTGGTGTAAGATTTAGGACAGGTGGTAAGGTTTGGGAGGGGAGGGAAGGGACCTTTTAAAGGCATTGCATCACACTAGTTTGAATCCAAATTTAAGAAGCAACATTTGTATATTTTTAATGGGTTTTTTATATAAATAGAAGTGTATTGGATTCTTTTCCATATGATTTGTATTTATTTTAAATTTATGTTATGGTTTTGTGATGAATCGCATTTTTGAAAACTAAAAATAATCAATTTTTTTAACCGACATATATACTGTTCAAGTAAGATGGGGATGAAGAAATGGGGAAAGTTTACATGCATACTTAATTAGTGCAATACTTATATATAACTAATGTAACTCTGAGTAATAATCCTTTGACATCATTAGTCAAGATATTTTTTTATCATGTGTATTTATTATGTAAAAGCGTATGATTTAGATACTATTTTTGTATTTTACAAACATGTGCAATAGGCCTACTTTATTAGTATCACTGATGAAAAATACTGGGTAATTCATCTTTCTTTGTTCTTGGATTCCTGTTTATGTTAAAACTTGCCCAAAACATTCCTCTTTTGTTTTTTTCTTAAATCACAGTTACATCTTTTCAGGTCTGGCAGGTAAATGTACATTTTAAATTATTTTTTTCACCTTTTTTCCCTCATTAAGTTGTTTAACCGTCATAAATTCTGTTCACAGCAATTAGTTTTTATAGATCTACTATGATCTACTTTACACCAACATCTCAAAACTGCAATATGAGCATGACTAAAAGGCAGATTTGCCAAAAACAAAATATAAAAACCTTTCAGCTGTGCAAAAGTTCAAACAAAAATGAAAGGACGGTGAAAGGCTGTGAGGCCTAATGTCTTAACTACCTGACCTGACCTGACCAAGATAGAACAATACATCTGATATGTTCCAGCTATATATTTAATAAACATGTATTTTGTTTGTCAAGAATTGCAAAGGGCAAGATATTGAGATGTGTGCGTGTGTTTTATATCTGTTAATGTATGAGTAATAAACAACTAACTGATTATGTCCTGTGGTCAAGTATTTATTGTTGTCTCTGTGTGTGTGTGTGTGCGCGCAGTAGTTTTATAGCCCATGCTATCACCAAACTTCACACAAGCACTACATGCAAACTGCCTGTAGCTTTATTGTCCCCATACTTTCTGTACCATTACAGTGGAACCTCCCTTATAAGGCCTCCCATTATAAGACTCCCTCCCAAATAAGACCTGCTTCTCTGAGACATTGTCCTTCTTTGTAAGTATTAAAATTACCTCCCTTATGACACCCCCCCCCCCCTTATAAGACCTGATTTTTGAAGGTCTTATAAGGGAGGTTCCACTGTATTCTAAAACTGGTCTTTCTGGTGCCCTTTTGAACACACATCCTGGCTTATTCTGTCGCAGTGAGGATATGATGTTGATTTAAGGTCACTTTAAGACAAACACAATTCTTAAATGTCATTATCTCGGATCCAACCTGGTATTGCAGTACCTCCGGGATCTGCTCCAGGCGTTGAATGATGGTTGGTTGGTGGTTCATTCCATATGTGCTGTTTTGCAGCCGAGTGGACGTAAAACCTAACTTTCATTCAACACAATTCATAACATACCTTGCTGATTAACTACTGTCATGGTACACTATGCATACCTAACCTGGGACTGAGCAACTAATTTTGTGACCGTTTTGTGTGCATGGTGACTGAAGTTCCGTTTGAACTTGAAAATGTTATTTTCATATCATGATGACAAATACACTGTACTAGTCATCTTTCATATCTATTCTTGTTATCAGGCTGAATCATTCACACAATTGACAGAATCAACGATTTACATACTTTCAAAATACTTTATTTTGATTTTTAAAAATATTGTAATCAACAAGTAAGGATAACCGGTATGAATAAATTAACGAGTATACCAATAAACGGAAAGATAAGCAGCAGAATAAACCAACAAGTGCACTAATGATTTAGTGAAAGACAAGGACAGTGGGGAGAGGTAAGCATGCACCATCTTCAATAAGAACCAAAACACCATCACATACGGAACATTATAATGTGACAAATAGAAGAATACAGAGGCGATTATGACAAGTTACACTATAAATAAAGGTCTGTTACGTTTTATTCATCAACAGAATTTAATATACAATTTATCTTTATAACATGCAGCTAAAATTATAATATGAAATAAACTATAGAATATACTAAACAATTAAGATGTTCTTAATCATTTGAACACAGAACATGGTGTTTTCTTTCATTTTCATGGTCATCTTAGAATGTACACATGAAACATTGTAAAATATATATTATTTACACCAAAAGAAAATTGGAAGGTCACTTGGCCTAGAAGTATTGAGACCTTGAATTTAAATAAACTTCACCATAACCTGAGCACAGAAATGCGTAAACCCTTGTTCCCCTGTGCAACAAATTCCTATTCTTTTAGAACTGCTAGTTCAAAAAGATAAAACATTTTCACAACAATTACAATCATTGGCACAACCAAACTTATTAAAACAATTAATGTTGATAAGATCACACCAAGCAAAGCAGAGGCATGGTAGACATATATCGGTCAAGTACTGTGAAATGTGACTACAATAACCAATTGCTTTAAACCTTCAATTATTGAGAAATGTATCAGTAACTTTACACTTTAAAAAAAAGATTGGTTAGACTTTGATTGCTTACAAATATAACTTTACATGTTAGTAAAAGATGGGTTTAACAATATATGCATATCATGCTTTAAATATAAAGTTACATTGTCTTACTATGTGAAGTAGTGAGATCATATTATTGAAGTAAAAACAATTCAGCAGCGACTCTTCTGACACATCCTGTTCTGTTTTATACTCCGAAGTCAGAGTGTGGCTGCCCACGTGGCGGGGTAAATAAAAATGGTCACACACGTAATGTTCTCATCCCTAGCTGGTGCATTTGTATCATAGTGTTCAAATGCATCGGCTGTTGGGATGATCCCTGGTGTCTTTAACCCAGGGTAAGACAACAACAACATAGTTTTGAGTACCATTTTGCTTCCTATATACCAATATTTTCACACACACACACCAAAAAAACTAATGCAAGAAACAAAATAATTCAAATAATGTTTTCTACTGAATATACTGTGTATACCTGCATTCATCAAGCACAATTTCAAATGCATATCTTGCCATTTCAATGATATTGAACATGCGCCAAAGTGGAAAATGTATGTCTTCCTAACACACAACAGTTCCATTATTGTAATTAAATTGGGTCGAGCTACTTCCACAACCAGAGTTTAAAATTGGATGATTTTGTGGAATCTGTTTATGTGCAAACATTTTCAAACATAAAATATAAGAGGATGGTTTCTTTTTAAAAAATCATTGCCCAATTTAAAAAAAAAATTCTAATGAAATAAGAATTGCGTAGATATGTTTGCAATCAATATTCAATAAACACAAACAAAACATGTTTATAAAATATAGATCACACAAAAACCATTTTCAAAACATAAAGTCTAACTCAATATGCTTCATACCCTGCAACTACCAATCAATAAATGTTACAAAAATAGATTTTTCTGTACAATTTCAACCAAAAGTGAAACGTTTCTCAAAATGATAAATCACTTTTCTTGTGTAGAGGATGCATAAGAACGTTCATCACAATCAATAACAGGTTAACCCTATCTCTAGTTTGTAGATTGATAACAATTGATACAAGACAGCATAAATGAAATTCCCTCACTAACTGTAAATACACCACCATTCAATAAAACAATACAAACATTGTAATTAAGTGTCGTAGTGACAATAGATGCCTTACGTTTTCCAATGCACCATCATATAAATAACAAACAATTTGGGTAGAAACAAAATAACAAACAATTTGCAACTTTTATTCTTGTTGATTGATTTGCATTTTTTTAAATAATGAGATATATGTACGAATCTTCTTTTCCCTATTCCCCCCCCCCCCCTCTTTTTTCTTCCTCGTCTTTCTTTCCCCCACCCTTTAATTACATGATACACTTTATTTGCCAATTTTCGTCTTTCTCTTTAAACATCGACTTAACCCTAACCCTTATCACTATACCTAAACACAACGCTGATTTCTTACTTCTTATTTGAGCCTTGTCTGATGGTGTTTTTGCACTCCCACATTTACACATCTTTACTCATCAATTTAATATCCAATAATCCTTTACCCTACGCTTTAGATTACACACTTCTCAACCTTCCCATCTTCCGATCAGGTACCGAGCAGAGCTTCGCCCTGACATACAAAATAAAACGTAAATACACCACCATTGATTCAATAAAACAATACAAACATTGTAATTAAGTGTCGTAGTGACAATAGATGCCTTACGTTTTCCAATGCACCATCATATAAATAACAAACAATTTGGGTAGAAACAAAAATTGAAGTCAACACTTTGATTGTCAGGATGTAAACATACACTAACCTCATTACAAAATCAACTCATGCAGCCATAGCCCATAAGAAGATACAAAACAAGCAGCAACTGTTGCACAAAATAGTACAACTTTCCATAAGCACCATTCAATTAAAAGATGGCAACAGTGTAAATATTTTTTTCCCCATTCTTGCATTCATAATGAAGAGTGATGTATGTTGCTTAAATGAAATAAACCATTGATGTCTTCATTTCCAATCACAACCTGTGTATATGTAATATACTTTTAAACAAAATTGCAAGCAATCAGTGTTCAACATACAGTTCACAATGCACCTTCAAATTAAATATATCATAAACCTTGCTTTCAACCGACACAGCCTTCATTAGATTTATATCATACTCATAGATCAGTAGTTCATTTATTTTCTTTCACAGTTTATATACTCTTTCACAGATTGGATCTCTTTCTCGGTTTGTAAACTCTTTCAAAGTTTCTCATGAAAAGGTCTACACATTTATTTATTTTTTAAACCAGGTGGGCAAAGCCCGTAACAGTACCTGAGAGCATTTGTTAAAGATGAAGGATCAATCCGTACAAAAAGAAATTTCTATATCCATGCTTAAAACTATTTGGAAAGTTATATTTCTGTGTTCTAAAAGAGAGATTGATTGTATTGTCAGGACAATGGACAATCAAAATCGGACAAATGTCTTCATTAAATTAAAAAAAAACTTAAAAAATAAAGTTCAAATTTAATATTTTCATATCTCAGCCATTCACAAATAGCCTCCTCAAGGCTGTCACCTTATGAAGCTGAAGCAAAAAGATATTCATTAACAAAGGTCAAACAAACAAAAAATGTCTTGAAAGAAAAAAGAACTTGTACTTTCACAACACACGAGTCAATTTATCAAAACCTGAGCTTGGGACATCAGGCATTCTCTTTTATTTATTGGTCCCAGATTTTTAAAAAAAATTAAAAAAGAGGAACAATCAAAGACAAAAAAGAAATGTCACCCAAATGTTTCAGAAAGGCCATGTTGGGTAATACATCAGAACAGCGTGTGTCCACATTCACACTAAACAATATATTTCAATAAATAGCAGCCAGACTATTTGATGAAAATGTCTCAAACTAACCAAAAAATATATTAGTATATATGTACTGGTAAAAAGGTTTCTACACGGGGAAAAAAAAGTAACAAGGCTCTCCAGAAATGGAGGCAGAGCCAAAAAAACAAAACAGCAGTAGAACAAAGAACAACAGAAGGAAAGTTACATTGGAAACACTTCACCCATGGCCACTGCAACAACCATGTTTTGCTAGAGTGAATGCCCTTGGTAGATGCTTGAGTACTGACCAAACAAGGGAATATAGTCGCCAGTAACCCTATTTGAGGCCACTAAATGGCTGCCTTTCGCAAGAGTGAATGCCCTTTTAAGTACTAACCAACAAGGGATTCACCCTCACTGTCAAGGGCGTTAACCCTAGTTGCAGTGGCCATATATAAATGTGGATGTTTTTTTAACTTTACAAAAGATATTTACAGAGTCAGTGTCACACTTTCAACAGGCCAATTTTGGCGTTTTGTCATTCCTTATTCGGTGAGGGTGGAGGACTAAAAAAAAAAAAGCTCAACATTTTGTTGATTTTTTTTTTAAACCCTTTCGCCGCCAGACATTTTTCAGCACAAAATGTCTATCAAACTTATCTGAGTAAAGAAAAGTTGGCGTCTGCAATACTGTGAATCACCCTATGACATGTGTCAAATAAGGTCTTTCCTTATCTCCCAAAATTAACAACAGGTCATTGGATAACAGATCCTACCTAGTTTCATGCCTTTTAGTGACAAGGATGTTAAATCAGTGTGGTGTTAAAATGCGACATCGGCGGCAAAAAAGGGTTAATGGTATCTCATTTTCTGTTACATTGGAATAAATGTGGATGTTTTTCTAACTTTACAAGACACACACACACACACACACACACACACACACTTATACAGAGAGTCACTGTCACACTTTACAACAGGTCACCTCACGTTTTGTTGTCCCTGTATTCAGTGAGGGCTCCACCCGGGGATACCAGGGGGTCTTTCGTAAAAATAGTTCCCCTACCTTCTGGAAGTTCTGTGCTTGTAACTTCCTCTAATCTGTCACTCTCTTTGACACTGTCTTTTTTCCTTTGCTTACTGTCATCTACTATCTTTCTGACATATTGGCCCATTCTCCTGCCTTTTTTTCAAAAAAATCTCCAAATGTTTCTCCTTTGAGCTCCTCCGAAATCGGAATGTGTCAGCTGTACACAGCAGGGACACCAGTGAAAACTGAAAACGGACACATATGTACTTTACCCATTATCAGGCGTAAAAACAGCTCCGCCGTTTCCACCGGAAAAAAAACCCACTTACAAAAAAACGAACAAAAATTATCTTTACACGGCACAATCTCCATTTCGCGCCTTTTTGCTCTTCCGCAGTTGTCATTTCCAAGATGATGTCCGCCGAGAACGCATGTATCGAGTTGGCGAAACCAAAATGTAAAAAAAAGAAAAAGTATGTGGCTGCAGAATGTAGTTTGTGGCCGAAGAGTCGGCGATGTTATTTGAAAAAGAGACAAAGACAAAGAGTTTGAAGCTTTTTGTGAACCTTGTCAAAAAGTTGTCAGTTGGAAGGCGAAGTAGGATGTGAAATGCTGTGAAATGAGTACTTGCCCCCCCCCCTCAACAAAACTTCTGACGTTAGCTGAAAATCCGGGTGGAAGGATTTCTCGGCTGAAAAAAACTTCTTTTTTTTTAACAGTAGTTTTTATGCCTGATTATGGCCTTTTGGCATGGGAACTCAGAAGAAGAAGTGAAGGTGGAGGACCAATGAAAAAAAAAGGTCAACAAAATTGTTTTTTAATGGTATCTCATTTTTTGTTACATGGGAATAAATATGGATGTTTCCCTAACTTCCCAAAACACACACACACACACACTAATACCGGGAGTCAGTGTCACATTTTGCAACAGGACAGCTTTGGCGTGCCGTCGCTCCTGCTTTCAGCGAGGGTGGAGGAGTCGAGTGAGGAGGTCATGGAGTTGGGCAGGGACAGTTTGTCAGGGATCACCTGCTGGGAGTCTGCCGGCAACGACAGGATGTGCTCCACTAAGAACCTCATGGCCTCTTCTGCACACATCACATGTCAACAGGATTCGTATTCATTGAGAAAAGGATTAAAAAGCAATTGAGTAAGGAATAATAAGGAATAAATTGGGTTATTTAAAACATTTTTAGTAGCATCCAATTAAAGCAACTTACAGCTGATTTGGGATTTTATTTTATAATTGCGAGACATAACAGCAAACAGAATACATTTTATTGTCACTAAAGCTTTCAGCGATAAGATGGGATTTTTAAAGCCAGCTTGTAAAGGAAGAACTTACGGCAGCCCCCCCAAAACTGATCAAGACTACAGTGTATTTGCTTTTAATGACACGTCATTCATATCACAAAAAAAGTATGGAAATAATAGTCATGCATGGAAAGAAAGATAAAGAAAAAAATGTTGCAATTTTTTAATCATACAAACAGAATGTGTTCTTGCTCGTTTGTGTAACAGACCAGTAGATGCTTTAAATCCATCTTTAGTGTATGTGTGTGTATTTCTCAGTTTTGTTTTTACATACCGATGTTGGTGTTTAACTTTGCCGAAGTGGGGAACCATCCAATGAAGTTGTACTGTTTGCAGAAGCTGTCCACTTTGTCCCGATCAATGCTCAACTCTTCAATGTCGCACTGCAACAAACAGAACAAAAGATAAACTTCACCTTTTTCCTCCCTATCTTAATACAGTTGATCAACTCAAAGTATCTCTATCACAAATTTCTTTCATGATCTTCGGTTTCCATTGGTTTTTGTTTTTTGTTACTGAATTGCAAGCTATCAAGGCCAGCAAGCGTGTTAGCTGTTTCTTGGCATTGTAATGTCTGAGATTTAAGTTAGTAAGCTTTCATCTCTTATGAAAGTTAATCAAATTTATGAAAAAAGTAATTATCAACACTACTGTTGAAAGAAATGTAAAACAAACACTTCTTCTTGAACATAGTCACCTATTACACACAGTCACACGTACACACACAAACACACACACCTGTTACCTTATTTGCCAGCAGAAGAACAGGCACTGGTTGCTCGTTGGACAGCATCACTTTGGAATTGACATCATCAAGCCACTAGAGGGGAAAACAAAGAATAACAGAAAAACATTTAATCATGAAAATAACAGGAAAGAAAAAAAGACAGACCGATTCATGATTTCTAAGCAGGAGTCTAAATGATCAAATCAACCTGAAGTTATATATGAAGAATAAAAGATGGTAAAACAAATAAGCACATTTCACAAAGAAAAAAAGATGTGTTTTCAGAAATAATATTGTTTACAAGGACACAAATGTAAATGCAGCACTATGTTTATTTGTTTGCTTTGTTTGTTTGTCTTTGTTTTATACTTTTCCCCCTCAAGCTTTATAACACTTTCTAAAAAAAAGTGTAATGCAAAGCAAAAGGGATACAAAAGTTACCAAAATCAGGATTTCATCATCCAAAATTCTGTTTTAACCACTGTGGTAGCATTTTGCCAATGCTATCATTTTCGTAAGCAACAGTATCCAATGTAAAATAAATCAAACACCAATGCACATGATACTATGAGCAAGCAAGATAGCGGAGAACGGATGAATGATTGGGTGTGGTGTGAGAGTTACATATTTTTGTTAATGTAAATTTATGTTTCATACTTTTATTTAATATTTTTATTTTACATGGTGGAAGACAAGTTTCCATGTGTGTTGTACAATGCCAATGGACAATAAAGAAACTTATGACTTATACTAGAACAACTTACCTTTAAGACAGCATCAAAAGTGGCTGGTCTGCAAACACAAAGGAAGATCATGTTATCCAACTAAAATCACCAATTACCCAGTTGTGAACATAGAACTCATGCATAGGGTTTTCATATCTCTTCTGTCCTACACCCCACCCCACCCCCCATACACACACAATATGAGCTCCTAGCTAGTAAACTATAATGGCCAATATTGTAGAACATTAGTTTGAATGAAAAGGTGCTGATCTAAAGAGATTTGGTTGGTTGGCTTACCCTGGTTAAAAGACTCCAGGGATCATTCCAACAGCGGAGGCACTTGAACACAAAGGTGCAAATGCATCAGCTACAGAGCTTCAGATTGTTTTCAAACTTCATGGGTCATATGACCCCTGCTTCCAGAAAATGATGGGTCAATTTCCAAAATAATGGGCCAGTAATGTGTCACTGTAGTATTACACTTAAATTTTGTTACAAACTTCATGGGTCAGATGACCCCTGGTTGCACAAAATGAGGGGTCAAATTACCGTCAATACGGGTCAATGGCCCGGGCCTGCCAACAATCTGAAGCTCTGTAGCTAGAGATGAGAACATTACGTGTGTGACCGTTTTTGATTACCCTGCCACGTGGGCAGCCACACTCCGTCTTCAGGGGAAAAAGACATTTAAAACAAACACATAGACACAAACATTATGATTTTTTTCTTTAAATATTATATATACAGTTGTTTTTTGTTGTTTTTTAGATATATAAAATATATGCAGTTTTAATATTATTAGCTTAAACACCCCCCTGGGACCAAACTTCAATATAAAAAATTCCAAACTGTAAATATTATGTAATGTTATGAATGACATAACAAATCATGCAGTGGTTACATATAACATAATGCATAATAAGTTCTACAGTACCTTGAAAGATCAAAGACGACAATGGCAGCAATCCTGAAATTAAAAATCAGGGCATTAACAATTACCACACACATCAAACAAGAATCATGAATTTCTCTGTGTGTGCATGTGCACATGTGTGTGTGTGTGTGTGTGTGTGCATGCATGCGCATGTGTGTGTGTGTCCACTTTATTATTCCCACTTCCCAAATCCCTCAAACTACTTCTTCTGTACCTTTTCTAACTTAATGATCAAAAAATGTTTTCATTTCATACAGGACTTTGTAGCAGATCTGCTTGTGTTGGACCAGAATTGGTATTAACATCAAGATCTAATAGATCTAACAGAGGTGAAGCCAGGCTGTAAACTGGTGACATAGGTCAATGTGTTAGAACATTATTAGACAAAGATGTGTAGCAGGTAGTAAAGATGAATTTATAGGAGTTAATACCACTTACAAGGCAAAAGTAAATGAGAGCTTAACCCTTTCACCGCTGATGTCGAATTTTTGCACCATAATAATTTAATACCCATGTCATAAAAAGCCTTGAAATCTGGATCTGTTATCCAACGATCTTGTGTTCTTAATTTTAAGAGGTAAGAATAGGCCTTGTTTTAAACACATCACAGAGGAATTCCCAATATCGCAGACAAAATCTTTTTTCTGCCCATGTAAGTTTAATGGAAAATTTAGGCTAAAAAATGGCTGGCGGCGAAAGGATTAATTAAAAACAAATATAAGTAAATATGACAACTTACGCATATTTGTAATACACTCTGGTCATATGACCAAATCGTTCATTCATGTCCTGCAATATCCCTGAAATAAAGAAGAAGAAGAAATGAACTACACAGACTACATAATTCTAAATCCATAACCTAGTGATATTTCAAAATAAACAAACACAAGGTACGTGACTAAGAAAAGC
The DNA here is from genome assembly GCA_017654935.2 of Phymorhynchus buccinoides. Classification (NCBI taxonomy): domain Eukaryota; kingdom Metazoa; phylum Mollusca; class Gastropoda; order Neogastropoda; family Raphitomidae; genus Phymorhynchus; species Phymorhynchus buccinoides. The sequence continues at coordinate 32,045,976 of CM065688.1, forward strand.
ATATGTTCTGTGGCTTAAGAATACAAGGGGAAAGCGAGGCACAACAGAGATGAAGAGAGAAACGCAGAAAGATGAGAAATAACTGTTAAGGAAAAGAGAAAAGAAACCAACACATTTCATGATGTAAAAGCTAGGCAAGATAGCAGAATACTCCAGTTCTCTTGACCAAGAACACAACATTAAAAACATTAAATTTTCTTCAACAATTTGAGCAGTCATTTCTAGTGGACCATTGGTAGGAACTGTTGTTAACCCTTTCACCACCAGAGGAAAACTGAAAAATTATCGATTTTCTCATAATAAAATTGAAAAGAGACATGTTAGACTCAATCTGAGAAAATGGTCTAGAGATACAGTGGAACCTCCCTTATAAGACCTTAAAAAATCACCCACAATGAGGTCTTATAAGGGAGGGGTCTTATGAGGGAGGTAATTTTAATACTAACAAAGAAGGGCAATGTCTCAGAGAAGTAGGTCTTATGTGGGAGGGAGTCTTATAAGGGATATTCCACTGTATATCTTTAATGTCTTGCTTAAACCAAAAACCATCACCCCAGGGCTATGACATCAAAAGTTATGACATCATCAAATGGCATTATCTATGATGAATGCAGTGAAGAGGTTGCACTCTCTGTGAAAGGGTCTCAATTCAGCTTATTTTAAATTCTGCAATAACAGTCATAAAAGTGCAAGAACGGCTTAGTAAGCAGCATTCAGGACATGCTGAATCAGAGCACCGTCCAATAAACGCCATTGAAGTATATCAGACACAGTGCTGAGTCTCGCTTCTAGTAGGCTGCTTCCGTATAACTTGACATTTAATATTGATCGTCATTGTTTAGGCAACATATGGATAAAACAAAGATGTGAGCAATTACAGGCAAAAGAAATCACCAGAGTCAGGCTTATAATATCCTCGTATTATGATGTTTATCTTACTTTTTCATAATAGAATTTTTTTTTTAATAAGAAGCAAAAAAAGAAAAGAAAAAGAACCTCTCCATTATAATCTGAAACACAAAACAACACTACACATCAGCCAACACCAAAAGATAAAAATATAGAGCAGGTTTTTCTTTTCTTCGTTCGCTCTGATAGTTTCCTGTCGTATGAGCGTAGATGCGTCATGCTGCCATTATGCGCCTAACTAAGAAATAGTTAGGCCCAGCATGTCCGACTTCGGCTGAAGAAATCTTTGTAAGAATTTATAGAAAAAAGGCAGGAGAATGGACCAGTGAGATAGAAAGATAGCAGATGACAGTAAGCAAAGGGAAAAGGCAGAGTCAAAGAGAATGACAGAATTAGAGGAAGTTACAAGTACAGAACTTCCAGAAGGTGGGGGAACTATTTTCACAAAAGACCCCACGGTATCCCCACGCAGGGATATAGAGCAGTGAAAAAAGGTATGCTTAGAACAAAGCATAGCATTCTTACCATAACTGCAGGTTGATTTTCAGCATGTCATCCCAGTCAAGAGTTTTCAAGGCAAAGTCAACGCCAATGGTTAGTTTGTAGTTTGGTGTGAAGTACCCTGGACACATAGCAAACAACAACAACAACAGCAAAAGATTATAAAGTAAGCACTGTACAGAGCTATACTAAGATAGCAAACCATATGAAAGAATTTCAAATGAGTCTGATTTTGATGACAAGAGAAAAACTAACTTTGGCAATGTATCATTTCAAACAACCATTTTGCTAGTGCTACCTTATAATAAGGTATCTGACTTTTACTAATTTTATCTATCTGACTTTACTAATATTATAATAGTAATCCCACCTTTTTTTCTTCTTCAACCACCCACTTCCTCCTAACTCCCAGATAAAAAAAATTATAAAAAGAAAGAAATTGCTGCAAACCCATTGATAACTATCTTTAAGTACAAAACAACAAACAAACAACTACACGACAAGTGTAAAGTGACGTTATTTTATTCACAAGAGACAAAACAAAACTACTGGATATTTCGGTGAATGCGCCTTTATCAACACAGACATGTCTCTTGTGAATAAAATAACGTCACTTTACAGTTGTCGTGTAGTTGTTTGTTTGTTGTATGTTCCAGTGACGTTGCAGTCTGTTTCAGTTTTGTTTTGTTTTAAGTAAAAAAGAAAAACATTTGTTAACAGGTTTCTCAACAAGCCTCCTTGCTCTGTTATCAGTGATGAACAAGCTTGTGGTTCTGTTAAACTACCTCCTCGCCTTTCAATGGTGAAAGTGATGTGGCAATAAAGCATAGAGTTTCAAAACCACACACAACCCAAACACTTTTAAGCATATACATTCTCGCTTTGTACGTTTCATTCTTGTCAGAATACACCAAAAAAGAAAGAGTAAACGTTATGTGTTGATGCATGCATTTATAGGTACATGACGCAGGTTTTTAATTTATTTGTATCCTCTTGAATGATTAGAGCCAGAACCCATGTATCAAGTATGGAAAGTCCCATAGCACCAACTGAGTTTGGCAGACATTCAAACTTTAAACATAAAAATCACAAAGTAAGTGCTCCATCACCTAAACTATTTCTGCCTCACTACAAAATATGCAAAGTAAAGGACTACTTTTCTTGAATAAATCTTAAGCTCATAAAGTTAAGCTAATTAAAATAAGAACTTCACAAAGTGCTTTTGTGAATGAAGACAACAAAACTGAACGTGCAACTGTACATGAGGAATAGAAATACATGTAAAACTAAAAGGCAAGGTGATCTGAATACAAATGCTACCACTACCAGGAACATCCTTGGATTGAAATATTACAATTAACATTTAAACCCAGTTATGTACCTTCTGTGTACCGACGAATGATAGATGTTTTTCCTGAAACAAATCAAAAACCATATAAAATATATTAATGATATACAGTAACAGTATTTCATCAACCCAAAAAATACAACCACCATACTAAAACTATCTCACATATCTGGTGCTACAATTAACACTGTGTATTAAATTATATTTATCTCAATGTCCCACAATCATCTCTGTGTATGGAGTATATGTATGCATGCAATAATCCAATTAAAAATCATTTATGATTACTCCGAGGTCGGATTTGGTTCAGTGGGTTGACAGAGCTTCAGATTGTCAGCGGGCCCGGGCCATTGAGTGATTGACCCATATTGATGGTGATTTGACCCCTCATTTTGTGCAGCCAGGGGTCATCTGACCCTTGAAGTCTGCAATATAATTTAAGTGTAATACTACAATGACACATTACTGGCCCGTTATTTTGGAAATTGACCCATCATTTTCTGCAGTCAGGGGTCATATGACCCGTGAAGTTTGAAAACAATCTGAAGCTCTGGGTTGATTACTTCCCGAGCGAAGCTTTCATTTCATTTTTGATAATCGGCGAAAAAACCGATGGTTACTTAGCAGTTGTGTTATACTACTGATCTAATTTTGTAAGATTCACTGCATAAATAATACTTTGGAAGAGCTTATCTATTGAATTTTAAAAAGCATTTAATGATTTTGCATTTACTGCCTCGTTAGTTAGATCATTCCATGCATTAATTACCCTGTTAGCAAAGAAAATTTGTGCCAATTTAGTGTTAGTAGTTTTCAAGAAGTTATATTTATGTCCGTGTGTTCTATCCTCCTCACACAGTTACTAGTTAGTACATTTTTTGTAGTAGTATGATCATAAATACAATTCAATGATATCATCTCTTAAAGACACATTGACCCAGCAAGATTAACTCCCTTGGTTTTTTTCTGGCCAGGTGTGACCCACATACAAATTCCCCAGAGGCAAACAAGGCTGCCCTTCAAAGCCTCTGTCTCATTTTGAATATGGGGAATTTGAATGGGAGTCACACCAGGCCAAAATAAGATTTCTTACCAGTGAGAGAGGGAAACACGTGAAAACCGTAATTTTCACTCATGGATGTGGTGGGTCTTTAGTCTTTTAAAGTTTTATACTCTAAACTCGGCAATTTCAAGTACTGTAGTCTTTCATTATAACTCATGTTGTTGGTCCCCTGAATTTTCTTAGTAAATCTTCTCTGCATCCCCTCTATAAGATCAATATTACTAGATGGTGCTGGGGGTCGGCTAGTCTGAACAACTGTTCTTGGCTGGATGAAAAGTGGAATATTATATCATATCATATTATATACGGCACATAGGCTTTTAAATAGCCTTTAGCCTGCTATTTCCTTTTAGTTTATAAGGAAAAGCAATTTAAAACTTTTTTTTATTTTTTATATATATTTATTTTTTATTTTTTATTTTTTTAGAGTACAACATACAGTGAAAACAAGGCTACAATTGTTATAGCCTGCCAATCATCACCCCCCCACCCCCCCCTATCCCCTCCATTTTTGTTTTTTGTTTTAGTCTTTTGTTAGGGACTGACAGGTAATAGTGCTCTCCCCAGTTCCCCAGCTCATCCACCAGACCCAGCAGTTGACTTTCGTAGGATCTACCCCTTGAATCTTCAATTGAAATTGAATTGAAAAATTGAAATTGTGATAAAAAAAAAAAATACTTATATCAGGTCAGGTCAGAGAATCTAGGACAACAGCCTACAACTAGGCCTCGCGGCCTCATGATGACCATCTGCTGATGCCTTGTGTTATGACTGGTACAGTAGTAGTAGTAACTAGTAGTACTGTACGTCACTAGTAGTACAGTACTACAGTCTACACTCTACAGACACAGTCAGTGTCACTGACACCATCAGACTGTGATCGTCCTGAACATAAGAAAAAAATGCAACACAAACTTAATCTTAACTTCAAAAAACAGCAGTATGAATGTCACTCACCAACGCCGAACTCTCCAATAACAAGAATTTTATACAAATGTTCTTGCGTGGTTGACATGGGCAAGTCATCAGATGGTGTTGCAGCCGACGTGGCCGCCATTTTACCAATGTCATGTGCTTTTGTTTGTCACATGATAGCTTAGCTCGTTTTTGCATTACTTCCGCTTTTGTACTTTCGATATTTGATACTCATTCAAATGGAGCAACGCGTCATCATTTTCGCCTGTAAGAAAAATCGACCCTCTCTAGCAATTATTGTAACTGAAT
>CM065688.1:32053520-32072881 GCA_017654935.2 Phymorhynchus buccinoides
AGTATAGTAGTACTGCATGTAAAAAAGTAGCTAGTAATAAAGACTGCTACTTTTTTTTATGAGCGAAGAATTTAAATGCCGATCATGAAATTTCTTCGCTCATGAAAAAAAAAGTAGCAGTGCGAACTGCTACACTTTTTTACATGCATTACTACTACTACTACTACTACTACTACTACTATACTACTACTACTACTACTACTACTACTACTATACAACTACTACAAGTACTTGTCACATCGTGTGCTGCATGTAAAAAAAAGTAGCAGTTCGCACTGCTACTTTTTTTTACATGCGAGCACACGATGTGACAAGTAATTGTAGTAGTAGTACTAGTAGTAGTAGTAGTAGTAGTAGTAGTAGTAGTAGTAGTAGTAGTAGTACAGTAGTTGTCAGTAGTAGTAATGGTGGTGGTATAGTGCTAGTAATAAAGACTGCTACTTTTTTTTATGGGCGAAGAAATTTCATGATCGGCATTTAAATTCTTCGCTGGTGCAATTTTCTCGTTAGCAACACGGGAAATAACTCTAAGCACATTTTCTGCATTCTTTACATTTCGGCTACCGGAGAGCGCATGCGCAAATATCCGAAGTATGCGAAGAATTCAAAAGATTACTTCCGGCGAATTCTTTACACGAGCGACCTATTTTCATACGACAGGCTGTGTGCGAGTGGAACATTCTTCCACCTGAGGCGATTTCATCTGCCTCGGTGGAGGACTTCATATCCCGGATATAAGCCTTAAAGCGGATGCTGAGTCAGTGAGTGGAAAAAGAAGAAGTACCTGCGTTGACACCTTTGCCGCCTTTGGCTTTGCATGTTTCCCCTCTTCATCTGCAAGCTTAGTCAGACATGGCAAGCAAAAGGTGTGGAAGCAAGGCAGCAGTTTGGGTTGGCGCCCTCGGAAAGGTTCCAGGCACACACTGCAGTTCATTCGGCCGTTCACACCTCCTTTGCCACTCGCCATACTTGCTTACTGTAACAGATTAGCTTTAGGCCTAAACCTCCTTGTAGAATAGCTTCCTATTACGTGGAACAGGAACCCCAATTGCCTACTTTTGGTTTCGGTTCTTGTCACGTGATTTGATCACGCGTTTCTTTAGACTATTTTAATTTAATTTAATTCCTTATTTTCTTCACTAATAACATAGTTTTAATATGATTCAGTTACAATAATTGCTAGAGAGGGTCGATTTTTCTTACAGGCGAAAATGATGACGCGTTGCTCCATTTGAATGAGTATCAAATATCGAAAGTACAAAAGCGGAAGTAATGCAAAAACGAGCTAAGCTATCATGTGACAAACAAAAGCACATGACATTGGTAAAATGGCGGCCACGTCGGCTGCAACACCATCTGATGACTTGCCCATGTCAACCACGCAAGAACATTTGTATAAAATTCTTGTTATTGGAGAGTTCGGCGTTGGTGAGTGACATTCATACTGCTGTTTTTTGAAGTTAAGATTAAGTTTGTGTTGCATTTTTTTCTTATGTTCAGGACGATCACAGTCTGATGGTGTCAGTGACACTGACTGTGTCTGTAGAGTGTAGACTGTAGTACTGTACTACTAGTGACGTACAGTACTACTAGTTACTACTACTACTGTACCAGTCATAACACAAGGCATCAGCAGATGGTCATCATGAGGCCGCGAGGCCTAGTTGTAGGCTGTTGTCCTAGATTCTCTGACCTGACCTGATATAAGTATTTTTTTTTTTTATCACAATTTCAATTTTTCAATTCAATTTCAATTGAAGATTCAAGGGGTAGATCCTACGAAAGTCAACTGCTGGGTCTGGTGGATGAGCTGGGGAACTGGGGAGAGCACTATTACCTGTCAGTCCCTAACAAAAGACTAAAACAAAAAACAAAAATGGAGGGGATAGGGGGGGGTGGGGGGGTGATGATTGGCAGGCTATAACAATTGTAGCCTTGTTTTCACTGTATGTTTGTACTCTAAAAAAAATAAAAAAATAAAAAATAAATATATATAAAAAATAAAAAAAAGTTTTAAATTGCTTTTCCTTATAAACTAAAAGGAAATAGCAGGCTAAAGGCTATTTAAAAGCCTATGTGCCGTATATAATATGATATGATATAATATTCCACTTTTCATCCAGCCAAGAACAGTTGTTCAGACTAGCCGACCCCCAGCACCATCTAGTAATATTGATCTTATAGAGGGGATGCAGAGAAGATTTACTAAGAAAATTCAGGGGACCAACAACATGAGTTATAATGAAAGACTACAGTACTTGAAATTGCCGAGTTTAGAGTATAAAACTTTAAAAGACTAAAGACCCACCACATCCATGAGTGAAAAATAACGGTTTTCACGTGTTTTCCCTCTCTCACTGGTAAGAAATCTTATTTTGGCCTGGTGTGACTCCCATTCAAATTCCCCATATTCAAAATGAGACAGAGGCTTTGAAGGGCAGCCTTGTTTGCCTCTGGGGAATTTGTATGTGGGTCACACCTGGCCAGAAAAAAAACAAGGGAGTTAATCTTGCTGGGTCAATGTGTCTTTAAGAGATGATATCATTGAATTGTATTTATGATCATACTACTACAAAAAATGTACTAACTAGTAACTGTGTGAGGAGGATAGAACACACGGACATAAATATAACTTCTTGAAAACTACTAACACTAAATTGGCACAAACTTTCTTTGCTAACAGGGTAATTAATGCATGGAATGATCTAACTAACGAGGCAGTAAATGCAAAATCATTAAATGCTTTTTAAAATTCAATGGATAAGCTCTTCCAAAGTATTATTTATGCAGTGAATCTTACAAAATTAGATCAGTAGTATAACACAACTGCTAAGTAACCATCGGTTTTTTCGCCGATTATCAAAAATGAAATGAAAGCTTCGCTCGGGAAGTAATCAACCCAGAGCTTCAGATTGTTTTCAAACTTCACGGGTCATATGACCCCTGACTGCAGAAAATGATGGGTCAATTTCCAAAATAACGGGCCAGTAATGTGTCATTGTAGTATTACACTTAAATTATATTGCAGACTTCAAGGGTCAGATGACCCCTTGCTGCCTAAAATGAGGGGTCAACTCACCATCAATATGGGTCAATCACTCAATGGCCCGGGCCCGCTGACAATCTGAAGCTCTGTCAACCCACTGAACCAAATCCGACCTCGGAGTAATCATAAATGATTTTTAATTGGATTATTGCATGCATACATATACTCCATACACAGAGATGATTGTGGGACATTGAGATAAATATAATTTAATACACAGTGTTAATTGTAGCACCAGATATGTGAGATAGTTTTAGTATGGTGGTTGTATTTTTTGGGTTGATGAAATACTGTTACTGTATATCATTAATATATTTTATATGGTTTTTGATTTGTTTCAGGAAAAACATCTATCATTCGTCGGTACACAGAAGGTACATAACTGGGTTTAAATGTTAATTGTAATATTTCAATCCAAGGATGTTCCTGGTAGTGGTAGCATTTGTATTCAGATCACCTTGCCTTTTAGTTTTACATGTATTTCTATTCCTCATGTACAGTTGCACGTTCAGTTTTGTTGTCTTCATTCACAAAAGCACTTTGTGAAGTTCTTATTTTAATTAGCTTAACTTTATGAGCTTAAGATTTATTCAAGAAAAGTAGTCCTTTACTTTGCATATTTTGTAGTGAGGCAGAAATAGTTTAGGTGATGGAGCACTTACTTTGTGATTTTTATGTTTAAAGTTTGAATGTCTGCCAAACTCAGTTGGTGCTATGGGACTTTCCATACTTGATACATGGGTTCTGGCTCTAATCATTCAAGAGGATACAAATAAATTAAAAACCTGCGTCATGTACCTATAAATGCATGCATCAACACATAACGTTTACTCTTTCTTTTTTGGTGTATTCTGACAAGAATGAAACGTACAAAGCGAGAATGTATATGCTTAAAAGTGTTTGGGTTGTGTGTGGTTTTGAAACTCTATGCTTTATTGCCACATCACTTTCACCATTGAAAGGCGAGGAGGTAGTTTAACAGAACCACAAGCTTGTTCATCACTGATAACAGAGCAAGGAGGCTTGTTGAGAAACCTGTTAACAAATGTTTTTCTTTTTTACTTAAAACAAAACAAAACTGAAACAGACTGCAACGTCACTGGAACATACAACAAACAACTACAACGACAAGACTGTAAAGTGACGTTATTTTATTCACAAGAGACATGTCTGTGTTGATAAAGGCGCATTCACCGAAATATCCAGTATTGTTTTGTCTCTTGTTAATAAAATAACGTCACTTTACACTTGTCGTGTAGTTGTTTGTTTGTTGTTTTGTACTTAAAGATAGTTATCAATGGGTTTGCAGCAATTTCTTTCTTTTTATAATTTTTTTTATCTGGGAGTTAGGAGGAAGTGGGTGGTTGAAGAAGAAAAAAAGGTGGGATTACTATTATAATATTAGTAAAGTCAGATAGATAAAATTAGTAAAAGTCAGATACCTTATTATAAGGTAGCACTAGCAAAATGGTTGTTTGAAATGATACATTGCCAAAGTTAGTTTTTCTCTTGTCATCAAAATCAGACTCATTTGAAATTCTTTCATATGGTTTGCTATCTTAGTATAGCTCTGTACAGTGCTTACTTTATAATCTTTTGCTGTTGTTGTTGTTGTTTGCTATGTGTCCAGGGTACTTCACACCAAACTACAAACTAACCATTGGCGTTGACTTTGCCTTGAAAACTCTTGACTGGGATGACATGCTGAAAATCAACCTGCAGTTATGGTAAGAATGCTATGCTTTGTTCTAAGCATACCTTTTTTCACTGCTCTATATCCCTGCGTGGGGATACCGTGGGGTCTTTTGTACAAATAGTTCCCCCACCTTCTGGAAGTTCTGTACTTGTAACTTCCTCTAATTCTGTCATTCTCTTTGACTCTGCCTTTTCCCTTTGCTTACTGTCATCTGCTATCTTTCTATCTCACTGGTCCATTCTCCTGCCTTTTTTCTATAAATTCTTACAAAGATTTCTTCAGCCGAAGTCGGACATGCTGGGCCTAACTTTCTTAGTTAGGCACATAATGGCAGCATGACGCATCTACGCTCATACGACAGGAAACTATCAGAGCGAACGAAGAAAAAGAAAAACCTGCTCTATATTTTTATCTTTTGGTGTTGGCTGATGTGTAGTGTTGTTTTGTGTTTCAGATTATAATGGAGAGGTTCTTTTTCTTTTCTTTTTTTGCTTCTTATTAAAAAAAAAATTCTATTATGAAAAAGTAAGATAAACATCATAATACGAGGATATTATAAGCCTGACTCTGGTGATTTCTTTTGCCTGTAATTGCTCACATCTTTGTTTTATCCATATGTTGCCTAAACAATGACGATCAATATTAAATGTCAAGTTATACGGAAGCAGCCTACTAGAAGCGAGACTCAGCACTGTGTCTGATATACTTCAATGGCGTTTATTGGACGGTGCTCTGATTCAGCATGTCCTGAATGCTGCTTACTAAGCCGTTCTTGCACTTTTATGACTGTTATTGCAGAATTTAAAATAAGCTGAATTGAGACCCTTTCACAGAGAGTGCAACCTCTTCACTGCATTCATCATAGATAATGCCATTTGATGATGTCATAACTTTTGATGTCATAGCCCTGGGGTGATGGTTTTTGGTTTAAGCAAGACATTAAAGATATACAGTGGAATATCCCTTATAAGACTCCCTCCCACATAAGACCTACTTCTCTGAGACATTGCCCTTCTTTGTTAGTATTAAAATTACCTCCCTCATAAGACCCCTCCCTTATAAGACCTCATTGTGGGTGATTTTTTAAGGTCTTATAAGGGAGGTTCCACTGTATCTCTAGACCATTTTCTCAGATTGAGTCTAACATGTCTCTTTTCAATTTTATTATGAGAAAATCGATAATTTTTCAGTTTTCCTCTGGTGGTGAAAGGGTTAACAACAGTTCCTACCAATGGTCCACTAGAAATGACTGCTCAAATTGTTGAAGAAAATTTAATGTTTTTAATGTTGTGTTCTTGGTCAAGAGAACTGGAGTATTCTGCTATCTTGCCTAGCTTTTACATCATGAAATGTGTTGGTTTCTTTTCTCTTTTCCTTAACAGTTATTTCTCATCTTTCTGCGTTTCTCTCTTCATCTCTGTTGTGCCTCGCTTTCCCCTTGTATTCTTAAGCCACAGAACATATGCTTTTCTTAGTCACGTACCTTGTGTTTGTTTATTTTGAAATATCACTAGGTTATGGATTTAGAATTATGTAGTCTGTGTAGTTCATTTCTTCTTCTTCTTTATTTCAGGGATATTGCAGGACATGAACGATTTGGTCATATGACCAGAGTGTATTACAAATATGCGTAAGTTGTCATATTTACTTATATTTGTTTTTAATTAATCCTTTCGCCGCCAGCCATTTTTTAGCCTAAATTTTCCATTAAACTTACATGGGCAGAAAAAAGATTTTGTCTGCGATATTGGGAATTCCTCTGTGATGTGTTTAAAACAAGGCCTATTCTTACCTCTTAAAATTAAGAACACAAGATCGTTGGATAACAGATCCATGATTTCAAGGCTTTTTATGACATGGGTGTTAAAATCATTATGGTGCAAAAATTCGACATCAGCGGTGAAAGGGTTAAGCTCTCATTTACTTTTGCCTTGTAAGTGGTATTAACTCCTATAAATTCATCTTTACTACCTGCTACACATCTTTGTCTAATAATGTTCTAACACATTGACCTATGTCACCAGTTTACAGCCTGGCTTCACCTCTGTTAGATCTATTAGATCTTGATGTTAATACCAATTCTGGTCCAACACAAGCAGATCTGCTACAAAGTCCTGTATGAAATGAAAACATTTTTTGATCATTAAGTTAGAAAAGGTACAGAAAAAGTAGTTTGAGGGATTTGGGAAGTGGGAATAATAAAGTGGACACACACACACATGCGCATGCATGCACACACACACACTCACACACATGTGCACATGCACACACAGAGAAATTCATGATTCTTGTTTGATGTGTGTGGTAATTGTTAATGCCCTGATTTTTAATTTCAGGATTGCTGCCATTGTCGTCTTTGATCTTTCAAGGTACTGTAGAACTTATTATGCATTATGTTATATGTAACCACTGCATGATTTGTTATGTCATTCATAACATTACATAATATTTACAGTTTGGAATTTTTTATATTGAAGTTTGGTCCCAGGGGGGTGTTTAAGCTAATAATATTAAAACTGCATATATTTTATATATCTAAAAAACAACAAAAAACAACTGTATATATAATATTTAAAGAAAAAAATCATAATGTTTGTGTCTATGTGTTTGTTTTAAATGTCTTTTTCCCCTGAAGACGGAGTGTGGCTGCCCACGTGACAGGGTAATCAAAAACGGTCACACACGTAATGTTCTCATCCCTAGCTACAGAGCTTCAGATTGTTGGCAGGCCCGGGTCATTGACCCGTATTGATGGTGATTTGACCCCTCATTTTGTGCAACCAGGGGTCATCTGACCCATGAAGTTTGTAACAAAATTTAAGTGTAATACTACAGTGACACATTACTGGCCCGCTACTTTGAAAATTGGCCCATCATTTTCTGGAAGCAGGGGTCATACGACCCATGACGTTTGAAAACAATCTGAAGCTCTGTAGCTGATGCATTTGCACCTTTGTGTTCAAGTGCCTCCGCTGTTGGAATGATCCCTGGAGTCTTTTAACCAGGGTAAGCCAACCAACCAAATCTCTTTAGATCAGCACCTTTTCATTCAAACTAATGTTCTACAATATTGGCCATTATAGTTTACTAGCTAGGAGCTCATATTGTGTGTGTATGGGGGGTGGGGTGGGGTGTAGGACAGAAGAGATATGAAAACCCTATGCATGAGTTCTATGTTCACAACTGGGTAATTGGTGATTTTAGTTGGATAACATGATCTTCCTTTGTGTTTGCAGACCAGCCACTTTTGATGCTGTCTTAAAGGTAAGTTGTTCTAGTATAAGTCATAAGTTTCTTTATTGTCCATTGGCATTGTACAACACACATGGAAACTTGTCTTCCACCATGTAAAATAAAAATATTAAATAAAAGTATGAAACATAAATTTACATTAACAAATAGACAATGTAACTCTCACACCACACCCAATCATTCATCCGTTCTCCGCTATCTTGCTTGCTCATAGTATCATGTGCATTGGTGTTTGATTTATTTTACATTGGATACTGTTGCTTACGAAAATGATAGCATTGGCAAAATGCTACCACAGTGGTTAAAACAGAATTTTGGATGATGAAATCCTGATTTTGGTAACTTTTGTATCCCTTTTGCTTTGCATTACACTTTTTTTTAGAAAGTGTTATAAAGCTTGAGGGGGAAAAGTATAAAACAAAGACAAACAAACAAAGCAAGCAAATAAACATAGTGCTGCATTTACATTTGTGTCCTTGTAAACAATATTATTTCTGAAAACACATCTTTTTTTCTTTGTGAAATGTGCTTATTTGTTTTACCATCTTCTATTCTTCATATATAACTTCAGGTTGATTTGATCATTTAGACTCCTGCTTAGAAATCATGAATCGGTCTGTCTTTTTTTCTTTCCTGTTATTTTCATGATTAAATGTTTTTCTGTTATTCTTTGTTTTCCCCTCTAGTGGCTTGATGATGTCAATTCCAAAGTGATGCTGTCCAACGAGCAACCAGTGCCTGTTCTTCTGCTGGCAAATAAGGTAACAGGTGTGTGTGTTTGTGTGTGTACGTGTGACTGTGTGTAATAGGTGACTATGTTCAAGAAGAAGTGTTTGTTTTACATTTCTTTCAACAGTAGTGTTGATAATTACTTTTTTCATAAATTTGATTAACTTTCATACGAGATGAAAGCTTACTAACTTAAATCTCAGACATTACAATGCCAAGAAACAGCTAACACGCTTGTTGGCTTTGATAGCTTGCAATTCAGTAACAAAAAACAAAAAACAATGGAAACCGAAGATCATGAAAGAAATTTGTGATAGAGATACTTTGAGTTGATCAACTGTATTAAGATAGGGAGGAAAAAGGTGAAGTTTATCTTTTTGTTCTGTTTGTTGCAGTGCGACATTGAAGAGTTGAGCATTGATCGGGACAAAGTGGACAGCTTCTGCAAACAGTACAACTTCATTGGATGGTTCCCCACTTCGGCAAAGTTAAACACCAACATCGGTATGTAAAAACAAAACTGAGAAATACACACACATACACTAAAGATGGATTTAAAGCATCTGCTGGTCTGTTACACAAACGAGCAAGAACACATTCTGTTTGTAAGATTAAAAAAATTGCAACATTTTTTTCTTTATCTTTCTTTCCATGCATGACTATTATTTCCATACTTTTTTTGTGATATGAATGACGTGTCATTAAAAGCAAATACACTGTAGTCTTGATCAGTTTTGGGGGGGCTGCCGTAAGTTCTTCCTTTACAAGCTGGCTTTAAAAATCCCATCTTATCGCTGAAAGCTTTAGTGACAATAAAATGTATTCTGTTTGCTGTTATGTCTCGCAATTATAAAATAAAATCCCAAATCAGCTGTAAGTTGCTTTAATTGGATGCTACTAAAAATGTTTTAAATAACCCAATTTATTCCTTATTATTCCTTACTCAATTGCTTTTTAATCCTTTTCTCAATGAATACGAATCCTGTTGACATGTGATGTGTGCAGAAGAGGCCATGAGGTTCTTAGTGGAGCACATCCTGTCGTTGCCGGCAGACTCCCAGCAGGTGATCCCTGACAAACTGTCCCTGCCCAACTCCATGACCTCCTCACTCGACTCCTCCACCCTCGCTGAAAGCAGGAGTGACGGCACGCCAAAGCTGTCCTGTTGCAAAATGTGACACTGACTCCCGGTATTAGTGTGTGTGTGTGTGTTTTGGGAAGTTAGGGAAACATCCATATTTATTCCCATGTAACAAAAAATGAGATACCATTAAAAAACAATTTTGTTGACCTTTTTTTTTCATTGGTCCTCCACCTTCACTTCTTCTTCTGAGTTCCCATGCCAAAAGGCCATAATCAGGCATAAAAACTACTGTTAAAAAAAAAAGAAGTTCAGCCGAGAAATCCTTCCACCCGGAAAGCTAACGTCAAAGTTTTGTTGAGGGGGGGGGGCAAGTACTCATTTCACAGCATTTCACATCCTACTTCGCCTTCCAACTGACAACTTTTTGACAAGGTTCACAAAAAACTTCAAACTCTTTGTCTTTGTCTCTTTTCCAAATAACATCGCCGACTCTTCGGCCACAAACTACATTCTGCAGCCACATACTTTTTCTTTTTTTTACATTTTGGTTTCGCCAACTCGATACATGCGTTCTCGGCGGACATCATCTTGGAAATGACAACTGCGGAAGAGCAAAAAGGCGCGAAATGGAGATTGTGCCGTGTAAAGATAATTTTTGTTCGTTTTTTTGTAAGTGGGTTTTTTTTCCGGTGGAAACGGCGGAGCTGTTTTTACGCCTGATAATGGGTAAGGTACATATGTGTCCGTTTTCAGTTTTCACTGGTGTCCCTGCTGCGCACAGCCGACACATTCCGATTTCGGAGGAGCTCAAAGGAGAAAAGTTATTTGGAAGATTTTTTTTTGAAAAAAAGGCAGGAGAATGGGCCAATATGTCAGAAAGATAGTAGATGACAGTAAAAGCAAAATGGAAAAGGCACAGAGTCAAAGAGAGTGACAGATTAGAGGAAGTTACAAGCACAGAACTTCCAGAAGGTAGGGGAACTATTTTTACGAAAGACCCCCTGGTATCCCCGGGTGGAGCCCTCACTGAATACAGGGACAACAAAACGTGAGGTGACCTGTTGTAAAGTGTGACAGTGACTCTCTGTATAAGTGTGTGTTGTGTGTGTGTGTGTGTGTGTGTGTCTTGTAAAGTTAGAAAAACATCCACATTTATTCCAATGTAACAGAAAATGAGATACCATTAACCCTTTTTTGCCGCCTGTCGCATTTTAACACCACACTGATTAACATCCTTGTCACTAAAAGGCATGAAACTAGGTAGGATCTATTATCCAATGACCTGTTGTTATTTTGGGAGATAAGGAAAGGCCTTATTTGATACATGTCATAGGGTGATTCATAGTATTGCAGACGCCAACTTTTCTGTACTCAGATAAGTTTGATAGACATTTTGTGCTGAAAAATGTCTGGCGGCGAAAGGGTTTAAAAAAAAAATCAACAAAATGTTGAGCTTTTTTTTTTTTAGTCCTCCACCCTCACCGAATAAGGAATGACAAAACGCCAAAATTGGCCTGTTGAAAGTGTGACACTGACTCTGTAAATATCTTTTGTAAAGTTAAAAAAACATCCACATTTATATATGGCCACTGCAACTAGGGTTAACGCCCTTGACAGTGAGAGTGAATCCCTTGTTGGTTAGTACTGAAAAGGGCATTCACTCTTGCGAAAGGCAGCCATTTAGTGGCCTCAAATAGGGTTATTGGCGAGAGTTATTCCCTTGTTTGGTCAGTACTCAAGCATCTACCAAGGGCATTCACTCTAGCAAAACATGGTTGTTGCAGTGGCCATGGGTGAAGTGTTTCCAATGTAACTTTCCTTTTTCTGTTGTTCTTTGTTCTACTGCTGTTGTTGTTTTTGTGGCTCTGCCTCCGTTTCTGGAGAGCCTTCTTACTTTTTTTTTTCATGTAGAAACCTTTTTACCAAATATACTAATATATTTTTCTGGTTAGAGACATTTTCATCAAATAGTCTGGCTGCTATTTATTGAAATATATTGTTTAGTGTGAATGTGGACACACGCTATTCTGATGTATTACCCAACATTGCCTTTCTAAAACATTTGGGTGACATTTCTTTTTTGTCTTTGACTGTTCCTCTTTTCTTTTCTTTTTTTTATATCTGGGACCAATAAATAAAAGAGAATGCCCGATGCCCCAAGCTCAGATTTGGATAAATTGACTCGTGTGTTGTGAAAGTACAAGTTCTTTTTTCTTTCAAGACATTTTTTGTTTGTTTGACCTTTGTTAATGAATATCTTTTTGCTTCAGCTTCATAAGGTGACAGCCTTGAGGAGGCTATTTGTGAATGGCTGAGATATGAAAATATTAAATTTGAACTTTATTTTTTAAGTTTTTTTTTAATTTAATGAAGACATTTGTCCGATTTTGATTGTCCATTGTCCTGACAATACAATCAATCTCTCTTTTAGAACACAGAAATATAACTTTCCAAATAGTTTTAAGCATGGATATAGAAATTTCTTTTTGTACGGATTGATCCTTCATCTTTAACAAATGCTCTCAGGTACTGTTACGGGCTTTGCCCACCTGGTTTAAAAAATAAATAAATGTGTAGACCTTTTCATGAGAAACTTTGAAAGAGTTTACAAACCGAGAAAGAGATCCAATCTGTGAAAGAGTATATAAACTGTGAAAGAAAATAAATGAACTACTGATCTATGAGTATGATATAAATCTAATGAAGGCTGTGTCGGTTGAAAGCAAGGTTTATGATATATTTAATTTGAAGGTGCATTGTGAACTGTATGTTGAACACTGATTGCTTGCAATTTTGTTTAAAAGTATATTACATATACACAGGTTGTGATTGGAAATGAAGACATCAATGGTTTATTTCATTTAAGCAACATACATCACTCTTCATTATGAATGCAAGAATGGGGAAAAAAATATTTACACTGTTGCCATCTTTTAATTGAATGGTGCTTATGGAAAGTTGTACTATTTTGTGCAACAGTTGCTGCTTGTTTTGTATCTTCTTATGGGCTATGGCTGCATGAGTTGATTTTGTAATGAGGTTAGTGTATGTTTACATCCTGACAATCAAAGTGTTGACTTCAATTTTTGTTTCTACCCAAATTGTTTGTTATTTATATGATGGTGCATTGGAAAACGTAAGGCATCTATTGTCACTACGACACTTAATTACAATGTTTGTATTGTTTTATTGAATCAATGGTGGTGTATTTACGTTTTATTTTGTATGTCAGGGCGAAGCTCTGCTCGGTACCTGATCGGAAGATGGGAAGGTTGAGAAGTGTGTAATCTAAAGCGTAGGGTAAAGGATTATTGGATATTAAATTGATGAGTAAAGATGTGTAAATGTGGGAGTGCAAAAAACACCATCAGACAAGGCTCAAATAAGAAGTAAGAAATCAGCGTTGTGTTTAGGTACTAGTGATAAGGGTTAGGGTTAAGTCGATGTTTAAAGAGAAAGACGAAAATTGGCAAATAAAGTGTATCATGTAATTAAAGGGTGGGGGAAAGAAAGACGAGGAAGAAAAAAGAGGGGGGGGGGGGGAATAGGGAAAAGAAGATTCTTACATATATCTCATTATTTAAAAAAATGCAAATCAATCAACAAGAATAAAAGTTGCAAATTGTTTGTTATTTTGTTTCTACCCAAATTGTTTGTTATTTATATGATGGTGCATTGGAAAACGTAAGGCATCTATTGTCACTACGACACTTAATTACAATGTTTGTATTGTTTTATTGAATGGTGGTGTATTTACAGTTAGTGAGGGAATTTCATTTATGCTGTCTTGTATCAATTGTTATCAATCTACAAACTAGAGATAGGGTTAACCTGTTATTGATTGTGATGAACGTTCTTATGCATCCTCTACACAAGAAAAGTGATTTATCATTTTGAGAAACGTTTCACTTTTGGTTGAAATTGTACAGAAAAATCTATTTTTGTAACATTTATTGATTGGTAGTTGCAGGGTATGAAGCATATTGAGTTAGACTTTATGTTTTGAAAATGGTTTTTGTGTGATCTATATTTTATAAACATGTTTTGTTTGTGTTTATTGAATATTGATTGCAAACATATCTACGCAATTCTTATTTCATTAGAATTTTTTTTTTAAATTGGGCAATGATTTTTTAAAAAGAAACCATCCTCTTATATTTTATGTTTGAAAATGTTTGCACATAAACAGATTCCACAAAATCATCCAATTTTAAACTCTGGTTGTGGAAGTAGCTCGACCCAATTTAATTACAATAATGGAACTGTTGTGTGTTAGGAAGACATACATTTTCCACTTTGGCGCATGTTCAATATCATTGAAATGGCAAGATATGCATTTGAAATTGTGCTTGATGAATGCAGGTATACACAGTATATTCAGTAGAAAACATTATTTGAATTATTTTGTTTCTTGCATTAGTTTTTTTGGTGTGTGTGTGTGAAAATATTGGTATATAGGAAGCAAAATGGTACTCAAAACTATGTTGTTGTTGTCCTTTCCCTGGGTTAAAGACACCAGGGATCATCCCAACAGCTGAAGCACTTGAACACTATGATACAAATGCACCAGCTAGGGATGAGAACATTTACGTGTGTGACCATTTTTATTTACCCCGCCACGTGGACAGCCACACTCCGACTTCGGAGTATAAAACAGAACAGGATGTGTCAGAAGAGTCGCTGCTGAATTGTTTTTACTTCAATAATATGATCTCACTACTTCACATAGTAAGACAATGTAACTTTATATTTAAAGCATGATATGCATATATTGTTAAACCCATCTTTTACTAACATGTAAAGTTATATTTGTAAGCAATCAAAGTCTAACCAATCTTTTTTTTAAAGTGTAAAGTTACTGATACATTTCTCAATAATTGAAGGTTTAAAGCAATTGGTTATTGTAGTCACATTTCACAGTACTTGACCGATATATGTCTACCATGCCTCTGCTTTGCTTGGTGTGATCTTATCAACATTAATTGTTTTAATAAGTTTGGTTGTGCCAATGATTGTAATTGTTGTGAAAATGTTTTATCTTTTTGAACTAGCAGTTCTAAAAGAATAGGAATTTGTTGCACAGGGGAACAAGGGTTTACGCATTTCTGTGCTCAGGTTATGGTGAAGTTTATTTAAATTCAAGGTCTCAATACTTCTAGGCCAAGTGACCTTCCAATTTTCTTTTGGTGTAAATAATATATATTTTACAATGTTTCATGTGTACATTCTAAGATGACCATGAAAATGAAAGAAAACACCATGTTCTGTGTTCAAATGATTAAGAACATCTTAATTGTTTAGTATATTCTATAGTTTATTTCATATTATAATTTTAGCTGCATGTTATAAAGATAAATTGTATATTAAATTCTGTTGATGAATAAAACGTAACAGACCTTTATTTATAGTGTAACTTGTCATAATCGCCTCTGTATTCTTCTATTTGTCACATTATAATGTTCCGTATGTGATGGTGTTTTGGTTCTTATTGAAGATGGTGCATGCTTACCTCTCCCCACTGTCCTTGTCTTTCACTAAATCATTAGTGCACTTGTTGGTTTATTCTGCTGCTTATCTTTCCGTTTATTGGTATACTCGTTAATTTATTCATACCGGTTATCCTTACTTGTTGATTACAATATTTTTAAAAATCAAAATAAAGTATTTTGAAAGTATGTAAATCGTTGATTCTGTCAATTGTGTGAATGATTCAGCCTGATAACAAGAATAGATATGAAAGATGACTAGTACAGTGTATTTGTCATCATGATATGAAAATAACATTTTCAAGTTCAAACGGAACTTCAGTCACCATGCACACAAAACGGTCACAAAATTAGTTGCTCAGTCCCAGGTTAGGTATGCATAGTGTACCATGACAGTAGTTAATCAGCAAGGTATGTTATGAATTGTGTTGAATGAAAGTTAGGTTTTACGTCCACTCGGCTGCAAAACAGCACATATGGATGAACCATCAACCAACCAATCATCATTCAATGCTCGGAGCAGATCCCGGAGGTACTGCAATACCAGGTATGGATCCGAGGATAATGACATTTAAGAATTGTGTTTGTCTTAAAGTGACCTTAAATCAACATCATATCCTCACTGCGACAGAATAAGCCAGGATGTGTGTTCAAAAGGTCACCATAAAGACCAGTTTTAGAATATCAGTGGAACCTCCCTTATAAGACCTTCAAAAATCCGGTCTTATAAGGGGGGGGGGGGTTTCTAAAGGAGGTAATTTTAAATGCTTTACAATGAAGGTCAATGTCTCATAGAAGTAGGTCTTATTTGGGAGGGAGTCTTATAATGGGAGGTTTTATAAGGGAGGTTCCACTGTAATGGTACAGAAAGTATGGGGTCAATAAAGCTACAGGCAGTTTGCATGTAGTGCTTGTGTGAAGTTTGGTGATAGCATGGGCTATAACCCTACTGCGCGGCACACACACACACACAGAGACAACACTAAATACTTGACCACAGGACATAATCAGTTAGTTGTTTATTACTCATACATTAACAGATATAAAACACACGCACACATCTCAATATCTTGCCCTTTGCAATTCTTGACAAACAAAATACATGTTTATTAAATATATAGCTGGAACATATCAGATGTATTGTTCTATCTTGGTCAGGTCAGGTCAGGTAGTTAAGACATTAGGCCTCACAGCCTTTCACCGTCCTTTCATTTTTGTTTGAACTTTTGCACAGCTGAAAGGTTTTTTATATTTTGTTTTTTGGCAAATCTGCCTTCTAGTCATGCTCATTATTGCAGTTTTGAGATGTTGGTGTAAAGTAGATCATAGTAGATCTATAAAAACTAATTGCTGTGAACAGAATTTATGACGGTTAAACAACTTAATGAGGGAAAAAAGGTGAAAAAAATAATTTAAAATGTACATTTACCTGCCAGACCTGAAAAGATGTAACTGTGATTTAAGAAAAAAACAAAAGAGGAATGTTTTGGGCAAGTTTTAACATAAACAGGAATCCAAGAACAAAGAAAGATGAATTACCCAGTATTTTTCATCGGTGATACTAATAAAGTAGGCCTATTGCACATGTTTGTAAAATACAAAAAATAGTATCTAAATCATACGCTTTTACATAATAAATACACATGATAAAAAAATATCTTGACTAATGATGTCAAAGGATTATTACTCAGAGTTACATTAGTTATATATAAGTATTGCACTAATTAAGTATGCATGTAAACTTTCCCCATTTCTTCATCCCCATCTTACTTGAACAGTATATATGTCGGTTAAAAAAATTGATTATTTTTAGTTTTCAAAAATGCGATTCATCACAAAACCATAACATAAATTTAAAATAAATACAAATCATATGGAAAAGAATCCAATACACTTCTATTTATATAAAAAACCCATTAAAAATATACAAATGTTGCTTCTTAAATTTGGATTCAAACTAGTGTGATGCAATGCCTTTAAAAGGTCCCTTCGCTCCCCTCCCAAACCTTACCACCTGTCCTAAATCTTACACCAGTTTAAAAATTTAATAAGTAGTTGTTTTGTCCGTTGTCAGCTGGCTGTAGATTCTTAAATTTCAAACCTTCTCATCTGCCACCCACTTTATCACTATAAAGTTTGTGCAATAAAGAGAGCTAAATAACGAACAAAAAGCCTGATCCATACATCTGTTTGCTTCCTCAAATGTTGCTACTATCCCTACAAACCTATTAGAAGTTTATTGTAGTACCCACCTGACTGAAAACAAAAACAGTTGTTAGTAATAATAGAAATTGTGTAGGGGTGAGCATATATACACATAAAAACAAGAAGAGAAGCAGAATGATGATACTGTAATGATTTTGGTTGTGCCTTCAATCACCAGTTGTCCAAGAAGTCAAAGCCAGAGATGGGAACACTGCTTCTTTTGTCTTGGGGAGCAGCCTGCACACAGAATGCATTTAGGTTAAGTCTTCAACATCCAGGGACCCCCATTTGGGGGTCCATGAAGTACTAAAATTCTTAAGGACCCTCTAAAATAATGTGCAGGTGGTTCCAGGGATGCACTAGAAACATTCTTTTTAGTAATTGCAATGCCACTGGGACCCCTCTATCTATCCCACCTCTGGGACCCTCTATACTGTAAGGGAAGGAGTCCCCTGGGATCCCTTGTTTTGTGGGGACGATTGGGAGCCCTGACATCCGTAACTACTGTTTATCCTTCCTTGCACAAAACACAAACACAAACCCATGCTAGGGTCATCAGACTAACCATCTGACAGTCAGATTCCTTCTCTCTCTTTCAATATTTTCTTCTCTGGCCTAATTAAGGCCTTTTCTTTTGCCAAGAGTGGTTGAACCTCTCCCGGTTCCATTGCAAAATAATCAATGGGATGATTGTGGCCATGCACAGCCAATAAGAAGAAGAAGAGGCATGAATTCAGACACGCATCCACACATGTACGCATTCATGCATGCACACACAAAATCTAATTCATTGTAGGTATACATGCACTGTATGTATATATTATAAATAATAAATAAGGCATAAACGAATCTTGTATCTTCGGTCCCAAAACATGTAAATTAAAAGGTTAAAGAGAGTACCTCATACAACATAAAAAATCTAAGAGAATTTTAAAATAAATTTGTTAACATTGACATCCATAGACGATGTTAACTGTCTACTCCCTAACCCACTGCAATCTCATGGCATTTAGTGTTTTACTCTACAAGTCTCTAAATACTCTGTTGTTGGAAATAATTATTTCAAACTTTTTTTATCCAAATGACATAAACATGTAGTAAAAACTAAAACTGTAAACAAATTAAACATGTACAGTGTATTTATAATATGTGATGTTAGACATATACTTGTACATACTCAATAAAGCATTCTTGTTCAAATTCAATCTAAAACGGTAAAAGGTTAGAAGAAAAGATACTTGGATAGACTATATTGAGACACAGACTGAGAGAGAGGGAGAAAGAGAGAGTAGGGTACATACTGAGAGAGTGAAAAGGTTAAAGGAATGAAAGAGATTAATGGTAAGATGTAACCACAGAATGTTCTTTTAGCATTATTTACTGTAATGTAAACAAAACATACACTACACCTTTACATCAACAGTTAAAGTATACAAAGTTCAGTAAGACATGATAAATATATATATACAAAAGCAGAATTATCCCTTCTTTCCTTCAAGGTGTTATCAAATAAATCTTAACCGAGTTAAAATATGCACAGGTGAAGATTAATTCAATGTTGACTATCTATCTTTACATATTGCTAAGCAGAATACCAAAGCATGCCTGATTATTGTTAGGTTGACACATTAGAAGTGTTATGACTCAAATATATTTTATAAAACATATTTTATTGATTCATTAATAATATTATATCATGATTACTACTAGCTCAAAATAAAACAGACCACCACCACCCTTTCAATGCACCTCAATCCAGACAAAGAAAAAAGAAAGTTATAAGAAATAGAAACATTTAAAAGTTTCAAGAAAATGAGAAAAAATACATTTGTTAAACTGTATTTAAAACTAGAAAAGCTATTA
>CM065688.1:32073381-32153381 GCA_017654935.2 Phymorhynchus buccinoides
AGCTCACTGCTTGCATGGGTTGAGGTAGACAAGCAGTGAGCTTGTCGAAAATTCCCCTTAGGTAATTTTCTTTTTCTTTTTGTTTCCTTTTTACTTTCTTATGCATGGCTCCGAGTAGGAACCAAAACTAACACAATGGGCACGTATGTGTCCGTTTTCCAGTTTTCACTGGTGTCCTCGCTGCCTTCAGCCAACACATTCCGATTTCGGTGGAGCTCAAAGGAGAAAAATATGGAAGACGTTTTTTGAAAAAAGGCAGGAGAATGGGCCAAAAGTCAGAAAGATAGTAGATGACACAAAGCAAGGAAAAGGGCAGTCAAAGAGAGAGACGGACTAGAGGAAGTTACAAGCACAGAACTTCCAGGTGGGGGGACTATTTGTACGGATGACCACCCGGTATCCCCATGGGGGGTGGAGTGGGGGGGACAAAAATGAATGGGGGCAGATGAGCCATATCTTCACCTTTCTATAGCCCCCCCCCCCTCCCTTCCCCCTCCCATCCCCTACCTAAATCTATGGGAGAAAGACAGTGGGGAAAGGGTGGGGTGGGATTAAAGTAACCTGAATTGCATTACACAAATACAATGACTGGGTCATTTTCTTTAAGCCACTGCATTCTTTGAACACACATTTTTACAATGAATGGCAAACCCCCTGGGGTTAGGAATCTTTATCTATTATGAATGTGAGTGTTGACACTCCACTGTACAGGCAAAACTACCCCCGGGGTTAGGAATCTTTAATAGTTTATCTATTATGAATGTGAGTGTTGACACTCCACTGTACAGGCAAAACACTACCCTCTGGGGTTAGGAATCTTTAATAGTTTATCTATTATGAATGTGAGTGTTGACACTCCACTGTACAGGCAAAACACTACCCTCTGGGGTTAGGAATCTTTAATAGTTTATCTATTATGAATGTAAGTGTTGACACTCCACTGTACAGGCAAAACACTACCCCCTGGGGTTAGGAATCTGTATCTATTATGAATGTAAGTGTTGACACTCCACTGTACAGGCAAAACACTACCCCCTGGGGTTAGGAATCTGTATCTATTATGAATGTGAGTGTTGACACTCCACTGTACAGGCAAAACACTACCCCCAGGGTTAGGAATCTGTATCTATTATGAATGTAAGTGTTGACACTCCACTGTACAGGCAAAACTACCCCCGGGGTTAGGAATCTGTATCTATTATGAATGTAAGTGTTGACACTCCACTGTACAGGCAAAACACTACCCCCAGGGTTAGGAATCTGTATCTATTATGAATGTAAGTGTTGACACTCCACTGTACAGGCAAAACACTACCCCCCGGGTTAGGAATCTGTATCTATTATGAATGTAAGTGTTGACACTCCACTGTACAGGCAAAACACTACCCCCAGGGTTAGGAATCTGTATCTATTATGAATGTGAGTGTTGACACTCCACTGTACAGGCAAAACACTACCCCCTGGGGTTAGGAATCTGTATCTATTATGAATGTGAGTGTTGACACTCCACTGTACAGGCAAAACACTACCCCCCAGGGTTAGGAATCTGTATCTATTATGAATGTGAGTGTTGACACTCCACTGTACAGGCAAAACACTACCCCCCAGGGTTAGGAATCTATATCTATTATGAATGTGAGTGTTGACACTCCACTGTACAGGCAAAACACTACCCCCTGGGGTTAGGAATCTGTATCTATTATGAATGTAAGTGTTGACACTCCACTGTACAGGCAAAACACTACCCCCAGGGTTAGGAATCTGTATCTATTATGAATGTAAGTGTTGACACTCCACTGTACAGGCAAAACTACCCCCGGGGTTAGGAATCTGTATCTATTATGAATGTAAGTGTTGACACTCCACTGTACAGGCAAAACAC
This sequence comes from Phymorhynchus buccinoides, assembly GCA_017654935.2. Taxonomy (NCBI): domain Eukaryota; kingdom Metazoa; phylum Mollusca; class Gastropoda; order Neogastropoda; family Raphitomidae; genus Phymorhynchus; species Phymorhynchus buccinoides. The sequence continues at coordinate 32,075,264 of CM065688.1, forward strand.
TACCCCCCAGGGTTAGGAATCTGTATCTATTATGAATGTGAGTGTTGACACTCCACTGTACAGGCAAAACACTACCCCCTGGGGTTAGGAATCTGTATCTATTATGAATGTGAGTGTTGACACTCCACTGTACAGGCAAAACACTACCCCCTTAGGAATCTGGTTAGGAATCTGTATCTATTATGAATGTAAGTGTTGACACTCCACTGTACAGGCAAAACACTACCCCCTGGGGTTAGGAATCTGTATCTATTATGAATGTGAGTGTTGACACTCCACTGTACAGGCAAAACACTACCCCCCAGGGTTAGGAATCTGTATCTATTATGAAGTGTTGAGTGGCAAAACACTTGAATCTGTACTCCACTGTACAGGCAAAACACTACCCCCTGGGGTTAGGAATCTGTATCTATTATGTGAGTGTTGACACTCCACTGTACAGGCAAAACACTACCCCCAGGGTTAGGAATCTGTATCTATTATGAATGTAAGTGTTGACACTCCACTGTACAGGCAAAACACTACCCCCAGGGTTAGGAATCTGTATCTATTATGAATGTAAGTGTTGACACTCCACTGTACAGGCAAAACACTACCCCCTGGGGTTAGGAATCTGTATCTATTATGAATGTAAGTGTTGACACTCCACTGTACAGGCAAAACACTACCCCCAGGGGTTAGGAATCTGTATCTATTATGAATGTGAGTGTTGACACTCTACAGGCAAAACTACCCCCGGGGTTAGGAATCTGTATCTATTATAAATGTAAGTGTTGACACTCCACTGTACAGGCAAAACACTACCCCCTGGGGTTAGGAATCTGTATCTATTATGAATGTGAGTGTTGACACTCCACTGTACAGGCAAAACACTACCCCCCAGGGTTAGGAATCTTTATCTATTATAAATGTAAGTGTTGACACTCCACTGTACAGGCAAAACACTACCCCCTGGGGTTAGGAATCTGTATCTATTATGAATGTGAGTGTTGACACTCCACTGTACAGGCAAAACACTACCCCCTGGGGTTAGGAATCTGTATCTATTATGAATGTAAGTGTTGACACTCCACTGTACAGGCAAAACACTACCCCCAGGGTTAGGAATCTGTATCTATTATGAATGTAAGTGTTGACACTCCACTGTACAGGCAAAACACTACCCCCGGGGTTAGGAATCTGTATCTATTATGAATGTAAGTGTTGACACTCCACTGTACAGGCAAAACACTACCCCCAGGGTTAGGAATCTGTATCTATTATGAATGTAAGTGTTGACACTCCACTGTACAGGCAAAACACTACCCCCAGGGTTAGGAATCTGTATCTATTATAAATGTAAGTGTTGACACTCCACTGTACAGGCAAAACTACCCCCGGGGTTAGGAATCTTTAATAGTTTATCGATTATGAATGTAAGTGTTGACACTCCACTGTACAGGCAAAACTCTACCCCCAGGGTTAGGAATCTTTATCTATTATAAATGTAAGTGTTGACCCAGCACCACGAAACGGACATTAGGTGTCAAAACGACCATTCTGAGAAAATGAACCGGTTGGAAACGTCAGGAAATTCTCTTTCTAATGATGTAAAAAGCATTCTTGTATCTTTTTCCATTCAAGAGTTATAAGCATGTAAAGTTTGTAGGGTGACTGTCAGCCAATTTGAGAAATCCAGTCTAAAGTCTAGCCTATCCTAAGAAAATGCATCAACCTACTAATTTTAAAGCACTTTTTTGCGCATTTAGATATCATATTAAAGGTTGTTCTTTATGGATATGAAAGAAGATGTCAGAGTGCATGAAAATACCAATAATTCAAAATTGTACTTTGAAAGCCTGTTGTGAGAAACTAGCCCAGCGACTTAATGTCCTTTTCGTTGTGCTGGGTCACATACTTGAAAGCATGAAACCTTACACACACACAAAAATAGAAGTTGCACTGTTTGATTTGTCCTCTATTACTGTATTAGCCTTAGAATGGGTGTGACATTCTCACGCTAGATTTATGAATAGTTTGCTTGTTCACTCACTGTATGAAAGTTTTGTATATGCTTTGCTTTTAGTGGCTTTTGTGTTGTCATGACTCACAGTAATGATGAACTTCACCAATGTGGTGGGGGTTTTTCATATCTATTTTTGACTATCAATCTTTTTGCATGTCTGTTTATGAAAGTGATTACCGGGTACTCAAAATGTGATTGACTGATTTTAATGAAATTTGGTCAAGAGTTCGGCCTTAGGGCACGTACACAAGTTCCGTGAGGAAACCCCATGAATAAGTAAAAGAAAGAAGAAAAAAATAAGTGCATGTGTTTCCACATGGAAAGTCATGCGCTTATTTTTCCCTTCTTTTTTTTTTTGGCTGTCCCATCTTCTGGGCCGCTCATCCCGAATCCCAATTCGCAGCCACACCCCGGCTTGTTCAGGTAGCAGAATCCGAGACCAGCAGTTCAAGGGGAGTGAATCTATGTTAGGCCGTCAGGAGGCAACCAACCGAGGAGACGCTGCACTGCTGCTTTCTTTCTTTTACTTATTTACGGGGCTTCCGCACAGAACTTCCGAGTATATGTGTATATGCCCTAAGGGTATTAACAAAAAGGCACTCCATTACATTTTAAAGTTAATCTGTGCTTTCATGCAGATACAGAAATGTTTTGAGTGTTTGTTATTAATTTTCACTTTCCTTGATATTTAACAGATTTGCTTTTATAAAGTTATGCACCGATTTTGATAAAACATTGTGGGTAGTTTGGGTGAAATGTCAGAAACACTCCTGTACATGCCTAGGTTAACTCATTCAAGTCGTTCCGGCCATATATGTCCGGAATTAATAGATAGCCATCAATTTGATGCATTTGCTTTAAGGGAAGTAAATCTGTGTACACACCATACTTTGGTCATTTCTAAACACACTTCGCTCCCTTAGACCATACTTCTGCCTCTAGCTTTGCTTTTGTAGTCGTTTGTTGTGGGGGAACCAATCGGTGTAGAGTTTTTCTATATATAAAAAAGTCTGATCTACCACTTCCTTATGTCTAAACCTGAAGTAAAAACCTGTAATCTTCTTTCATTTCTCTTTTTGTTTATGTATGTTTTGCTTGTGTGTATGGCTGGAGTGATTTGTGAGTTTTTTTAATAATTCAAAATTGTTGCGATTCAAATGAGTTAATGAAGTTTATTGTTTAGATACAGGTGGCAAACATTATTACAGTGGAACCTCCCTTATACGACCTTCAAAATTCATCCAAAATGAGGTCTTATAAGGGAGGGGTCTTAGAAGGGAGGTGATTTTAATACTTACAAGAACAGTCTCAGAGAAGTAGGTCTTATGTGGGAGGGAGTCTTATAATGGGAGGTCTTATAAGGGAGGTTCCACTGTATTGTCATTAGTTGGGGACTTAGCAGGTGGTGTCCTGTGGGTGTTATCTCAGAACGGGCTCCAATGAACTCCACCAAAGTGACTCAGCGGCAGTGCAGTGTCTCCTCTAGTGGTTGCCTCTTGATGACCTACCATAGATTTGCTCCCAGTGGACTGCTGGTTTCGAGGTCTGCAACTGGACAAACAGGGGTGTGGCTGTGAGTTGTGACTCAAAATAAGCAGTATGGGAACAACGCCATTGTAGGACCCAGAGGATGGGACAGCAAAACAAAATAAAAACAAAAAAAGAATAAAGATACATTTATCATGGGTGCAACTACACAAAATGAAAAAAACTGAAAGGACGGGGTCTAGGGGTAAAGTCCCTGCAGCTGAAGCAAAAATTGATTTATGAAGGTATTTTAGTTTGCTTTTTCCACAATTTATACAAATGCTTATCTTAATGTGTTTGAAAAATACAGTAGACACACAAAGACCTTGTTTGACAAAATTTAAAAGAAAGGAAATTCCTTTTCTGGTAAAATTCAAAAACAGGAAATCCTTGTATACAGTCGACCCCCTCTTTTAAGACCTTCAAAAAATCTTGAAAAATCGGTCGTAAAAGAGGGGGGTCTTAAATCAGGGGTGACCAAAACAATGCACTCACTACACCGTATATGACGCACAGCACAAGCATATGTCTCCTCACTACTTTCACCCTTTGCTCAAGAGTGAGAGTCACACGTTTCCTTTTTTTACCCACATCACTACACTGTGCTTTCTCCGCCATTCTTGAATGAAACATCCGGAGTAGCGCGGCTTGAATTAACGCAGAGAAATCTTGCGAGATCGGACCCTCACGAGATTGACATTAGCTAACAACAGTGGTACCCCAGCTGTGCTTCGGCTCGAACTGAGGCCGAGAAGGATAGATATCATACGTTTTTGCGACTGATAATTGTCAGAATGTGTTGCATCGGGCGTAAAATCAACAAGATTTAGGGTCGTAAAACGCGTTAGAGGGGGAGTCGTAAATGAGGAGGCAAGTTTTGAAGAAAAGCGATCCGTCATTCATATTGCGGTCTTAAAAGAGGGGAGGTCGTAAATCAGAGGGCCGTTCGTGAGGGGGTCGACTGTACCACGAAAAGAAAAGTTGCACCCATGATTTATCGTTATGCATCATTACTTACAGCGTATTCCACCACCAGCTCCTGTTCCAGGTAATAGGCGTGGTAGTGGAGGTGGTTCACTGAGGCAAAGGCGCACAGACTGTTGAAGCCCATCCGATAGCCCCTGAAACCATTCATTACACCCGTGTACAACCGACAACAGCAACTGCTCAGCGATGAAAAGGACTACTGTGTAACCTTTTGTAGCAGTTTGAAAAACAAAACCCAATCCAATGTCTAATTCAGGGTTAATCATTTAAAATTATTTGTAACATTGGTGATCAATTTTCAGCTTTTGAAACTCAAAAGCGATGTCTAAATCAGGACCAAGTCATTTTAAATCATTTCAAATTAAGGTAAAAAACAACTAACAATGATTCTTTTAATTTTAATTTTTCAAACATCAGGACTGGAATTTCCTTTCAGTCTACTTCCTTTCTCTTCAATTTCCATTGAAACCTGTACTTGAATGAAAGACTAGGTACACAAATGATATGTTGCAAACAATACCATTTGCTGTAAGCTCATTTTTTGCACCCACACTCCCTGAATCTGAATACGCTGAGCTGTCCCACCGGACACTTATACAGCGTTGTGCGTTGCAACACAAAGAAAAATAAACAAAACTAAATCAACAGAAAAACAAAGAAACTAAAAACAGAACTCTTTCCAGCATTTCATGGCTCAGGTCAGGCCAATCTGGCTACCGTAGCGGTCCCCGGGAACAAACCCCAACCGGCACAGCCCAAACCATCATCGTCACTTTTTTTCTCACATACACATTACAAGCATGTGCATATAACACACCTGAAGACACATGACACACCCACACACAAACATGAACAGATCTGTACACACACCTAGACACACACACAGACCCCTCACCTGTGTTTGCTCAGTAGAAGCACTTCCAATGCCACTTCTATAGACTTTTCTGTTACAATCTGCCCACAGACAACAAAGAAACATGTTGGGGAAAAAGATATGAAATGACCGAGATAACACAAAAGGTTAGAAAAACAACTGCATCGCCAAATAATCAGCAAAAAGAAAATTCACCCAAACCACAGTTCTTCTTCTTCGACCACTCAGTCTCCTGTCAATTATGAGCGCAGATGTGTCATGCTGCCGTTATGTGCCTAACTAAGAAATAGTTAGGCCCAGCAAATCTGACTTTGGCTGGAGGAAATCTTTTTGAAAGTGTTTCTTGAAAAAAGGCAGGAGAATGGACCGGTAAGGCAGAAAGATAATAGATGACAGTAAGCAAATAGAAAAGGCAGAGTCAAAGCGAGTGACAGATAAGAGGATGTTACAGGCACAGAACTTCCAGAAGGTACGGGAAATATTTATACAAAAGACCCCCCAGTATCCCCAAGGGGGGACCCAAACCACAGTAACTCTGATTGCCAGTAATTAAGTGGCTGATTAACAGACATTTCAGCTAAAGCTAAGACCATATCTTCTATAAGTCAAACTAAAACAAGACGTTAAATCCTGTTACCTATTCGGCGATGAATTTGCCAAGGCAAGGATTGCGGTGAACACTTCTTCTTATTGTTTAATTTCTTAGTAAGCATGCAAGTGTCAAGTGGTGTACCTGAGGAAAACCAGAATGAAACTGGTTTGCCTGAGGCAAACAGGTATCTATCTGTGGTATACCTGAGATAAACCTCAGGTGCCTGTGGTGTACCTGAGTTTATCTGTACTCAGGTAACTGAGTTTATCTGACATACCTGAAGCAAACAGATGTTTTTTCTATGGCATATGTGAACATAACTAGCATATATCTGTTGTGTACCCAAGACAAACAGGTGTCTATCTAAGGTTTACCCGAGGTAAACAGGTGTTTATATGCAACCTGTGGTGTACCCGAGGTAAACAGGATTATATCTGGGGTGTACCTGAGGTAGACAGGTGTCTATCTGTAACATACCTGAGGTAAACAGGTGTCTATATCGCCACCCGCATGCAATACAGACGTAAGTCGAATGACGTCACTTCACATGAGGAATGGAAAACTCAATAGTTTGGTCATTTCAGGCCACATAACGTCATTTTTTGTTCATTTAGCGTCACCATCGGTGTTTTATCTTTGCAAATTGTTGTTTTACAGCTGTGTTAGATGATGCAGCTTGTCTAGATCAACTGGTAAGTCCAACACATCGAAGATGACCTATTTTGAGTTATGTCTCTTTTACATGCGGACGGCGATATGTAACCTACTGAAGTAAACAGGTGTCTATCTGTGACATACCTGAGGTAAACAGGTGTCTATCTGTAACATACCTGCGGTAAACAGGTGTCTATCTGTGACATACCTGAGGTAAACAGGTGTCTATCTGTGACATACCTGCGGTAAACAGGTGTCTATCTGTGACATACCTGCGGTAAACAGGTGTCTATCTGTGACATACCTGCGGTAAACAGGTGTCTATCTGTGACATACCTGAGGTAAACAGGTGTCTATCTGTAACATACTGCGGTAAACAGGTGTCTATCTGTGACATACCTGAGGTAAACAGGTGTCTATCTGTGACATACCTGAGGTAAACAGGTGTCTATCTGTAACATACCTGAGGTAAACAGGTGTCTATCTGTGACATACCTGAGGTAAACAGGTGTCTATCTGTAACATACCTGAGGTAAACAGGTGTCTATCTGTGACATACCTGAGGTAAACAGGTGTCTATCTGTGACATACCTGCGGTAAACAGGTGTCTATCTGTGACATACCTGAAACAGGTGTCTATCTGTGACATACCTGAGGTAAACAGGTGTCTATCTGTAACATACCTGCGGTAAACAGGTGTCTATCTGTGACATACCTGAGGTAAACAGGTGTCTATCTGTAACATACCTGAGGTAAACAGGTGTCTATCTGTGACATACCTGCGGTAAACAGGTATCTGTGACACCTGAGGTAAACAGTGTCTATCTGTGACATACCTGTGTCTATCTGTGACATACCTGCGGTAAACAGGTGTCTATCTGTGACATACCTGAGGTAAACAGGTGTCTATCTGTAACATACTGCGGTAAACAGGTGTCTATCTGTGACATACCTGTGGCTGTCTATCTGTGACATACCTGCGGTAAACGGGTGTCTATCTGTGACATACCTGAGGTAAACAGGTGTCTATCTGTGACATACCTGCGGTAAACAGGTGTCTATCTGTGACATACCTGCGGTAAACAGGTGTCTATCTGTGACATACCTGCGGTAAACAGGTGTCTATCTGTGACATACCTGTGGTAAACGGGTGTCTATATGTAACCTACCTGAGGTAGACAGGTGTCTATCTGTAACTTACTGAGGTAAATAGGTGTCTATCTGTAACTTACTGAGGTAAATAGGTGTCTATCTGTAACATACCTGAGATAAACAGGTGTCTTATCTGTGACATACCTGAGGTAGACAGGAGTCTATCTGTAACATACCTGTGGTAAACAGGTGTCTTATCTGTGACATACCTGAGGTAGACATGAGTCTATCTGCGGTATCAATAGGCAGTGTCCATACTCCATGGGACTGACATTGATCACCAGGGCGTGTCGCTCCTCATCGGTCCCCTCCTCCTGTCAACAGGGCATGGTGTAAAATCAGTTTGTGGAAAAAAATTAACACTACAGCACAAATTATGTAAGTTTAATGCTCTTGTTGCTATTGTCTTTCTCAGTTTGTTTCTTTTTCTCTCTCTCTCTCTCTCTCTCTCTCTCTCTCTCTCTCTCTCTCTCTCTCTCTCTCTCTCTCTCTCTCTCTCTCACCAGGTTAGTAACCTCACATTAAAATTCACTGAGTTCATTCAATACTCACTGAGTTCTCTCTCTCTCTCTCTTACGTCAAAGTCAAATTAACTTTATTACCTCAAAATTGAGAAATTACAGCCAGGTGCACATAAGAAACATCACAATAAGCACATCTTAAAAAAGAAAATAAAGCATATTCAAACAACACAGCAGTAATGTGTACTAAGAACACTGCACTCTCTCTCTCTCTCTCTCTCTCTCTTTCTACTTGTCTATTTATTTATTTATTTACGTATTTGACTTTTACCCTATACCGCTGTTCCCTTTGACATGGGCAGATGGCACAGCTCAGTAAACCATTCTCTCTCTCTCTCTCTCTGTTTCTCTCTCTCTCTCCTTTTTCTTATACAAATTTGCTTATGTGAACTTCATCAGGCTATGGCCTTGACCAGATTAAACATTCATATTCATATTCTCTCTCTCTCTCTCTCTCTCTCTCTCTCTCTCTCTCTCTCTCTCTCTCTCTCAGCCTACATGCAGTTATGAAAGGCATTTAAAACTAGAAAAGGTTTAGTGTACACAAGTCTCTACCTTTCCATTGACAGCCACGCTGCAGTCTTTTTCATTTCCTTGAGGGCAGGCCTCTGTCTCCTGTCTCTCTTCCACTGCAGTCAATAATTTTGCCTGCAACAAATCCCTCAACTTGGATATATTGTCATAAGTCATAAGTTTCTTTATTGTCCTTTGGCATTGTACAACGCACATGGAAACTTGTCTTCCAACGTGTAAAAATAAAAATATTAAATAAAAGTATGAAACATAAATTTACATTATCAAATATGTAGCTCTCACACCACACCCAATCATTCATCCGCTCTCCGCTATCTTGCTCACTCATCATGCAACCCACCACCACTTCCGCCTTCATTTTTCACCCTTTCTTTTATTTTTTCCTTCCTTTCCTCCTTGTTTCCTTGTTTCCTTTTCACCCCCCCCCCCCCCCCCCTCTTAATTGTTATGAATGCATTGTTTGTTTGCTACTGCATAAAGGGAAGAAACCCTGTTTATTCCCATGTTGGTTGGATGGTTGAGTATGGATACTAATCTGTAATTATTGAATTTACATATTTACAGATGTGTACATACAAGAGCAAGCAGGCAGATTCAATTGATTCAATTCAATAATGTGTGTGTGTGTGTGCGTGTGTGCGTGTGCGTGCGTGCGAGTGCATGTGCGTGCATGTGTGTAGAGGCTGAGTATATGGATATACCTGTGTGCATGATGATGTACGAGTAAAAATGATTTTTGTTAAAATATTAGTTGATTATATTTTAAGCTTTTTGGGAAAGTACTGTTCTAGTTGAACTTTCCCCCAATCTGTGTTTTGTTTTCATTGTTCTGTTTTCTTGTTATACATACTACATTCAGTTATTACTTCTAATTTTGTTTACTCTTTGTCACCCTACCTCCTTGTCATTAGACCAAATTGGCTATGACAATAAAATTCAAGTGTTCAAGTGTGCTCTCTCTCTCTCTCTCTCTCTCTCTCTCTCAAGAAAATCAGTACCAGCCCTCACCTCAGGCTTGATCGCAGGAGTGTTGTTTGTCTCACTGCAGACATGTTTCAGGTTGAAGACCACTTCTTGTGGTGCCACCCAGGTGAAGTTGAACTGCTTGGTGTTGAACGGCTGACTGATGCTGCGGATATCCTGAGGTTTCCGCCGCTCTTTGGCCCGCAATAGGTTCAACTGTGGATAGGCAGGTGTTATTTTTTATATATCAGGGCTGCCTACCCTCTGTTACAGTTTCCATGGACAAACTACTTAACCCTTTCGCCGCCAGCCATTTTTGAGCAAAAAATGTCCATGAAACTTACCTGGGTAGAGAAAAAAAATCTGTCTGTAATATTGGGAATTCCTCAGTGACATACTTAAAGCAAGGCCTATCCTTACCTCCCAAAATTAAGAGAATATAGTTTTTGGATAACAGACCCTGATTTGATGCCTTTTAGTGACATTGGTGTTAAATCGTTGTGGTGCAAAAATGCAACGTCGGCGGTGAAAGGGTTAAAAACCAGGAACAGACTTATTTCCAGGGACAAACATTGTAACATTGCAATGTCATGCATCAGGGTCAAAACAAACATTAACGTTTGATTATTTCGTGATCCAGCAAAATGTCAGCGACTTTAGTGTCATTGTGCTTCAATTTTCAAGATCCATTAGATTAAAGTAACCATGTGTAACATGTCTGTAAGGAAACTGTCAACAGTATCTGTTGTTTGGGGTGTTCCTGTGTTCAATAGTAAGGTCAGCTAACAAGACAAGTGATTGCTCTAAAAAAAATAAAAAATTCTTCTCACTTTCCAGGGACACCAGATAGAAAAGCGGATTCCAGGGACAGAGTACCATTTTTGATTAATTCTAGGGACAAATGCCCCTTAGGAGGGACGGTAGGCAGCCCTGATATATTCAATACTACCTTAAAAAGGATAAATCTTCAAAGCCAACATCAGTGACTTTAACAGGTAAAACTGTGGGTGAGTGCGTATCGAGCTATTGCATTCTATTTCATGTGTTCTACTTTATCGTAATCTTTTCATGCATGGGTGCATCATTATATGAATGATCGTGGTTTATTTTTACATATCCTATAACGTTGTATGTGTTGGATATTTAATTATTATGTTCGTATTGTATATGTGTTTATGCCGTGCCACAAATCAATTTCTCACGTTTGAGATGTCTTGAGTGTGTGTGTGTGTGTGTATAAGGAAGGGAGAATTAATTTGGGTTAAGGTCAAGATGTGCCACCCCCCCTACCTATCTCGGTTAATTGTATTTTTCCGTTATTGCCTTTCTTACCATACATAAAGCTGTATTTTAGGAACATTTTTAGCTAATAACCTTTTTGGAATACTAACCCTAACCCTAGCCCTAACCCTAACCCTACCCCCCACCGTATAAGACGGAAAAACGCAACGAACCACAACTGTGACAAATCGCGGTGTACTGCAGTACATAGTGGGGGGTAGGGTTAGGTTTAGGGGTAGGGTTAGGGTTAGGGTTAGTATTCCAAAAAGGTAATTAGCTAAAAATGTTCCTAAAATACAGCTTTATGTATGGTAAGAAAGGCAAAAACGGAAAAATACAATTAACCGAGAAATGCATGGGGGGTGGCACATCTTTACCTTTACCTTAATTTTTATTCTCAACTGTTCTGTAATCTTAACTCAAAATTTTATATGTTCTAGAAAATGCTATGACATCCGCTATGATTGAACAAACAAACAAAAAACACAAAAAAGTATTTGTTTTCTTTTGCTTTAGCATGAAATATGGATTATGCAACATAATGTCAGTTTCAAACGTGGCTTCAGGCTGTTTCATAGAGCATAGTATTCTTTGGTTAAATCTGAGCCAACCTGCCAATAAATAGAAGCAAAATGTAGGTAATTTAGTATGTAATAATTGAATGGCAGGAGGATATTTGAGAGCCTGTGCATGTGTGTGTGTGTGTGTGGGGGGGGGGGGGGGGGGGGTATGGGTGTGTATATGTGTGGGTGGGTGGATGTCTCTCTGTGTGTGTGTGTTCGTGCGTACATGTGTGTACGCACAAACGCAAGCTGGCAGATTCAATTGATTCAATTCAATTCATGTATAGTGAACTCACTGAATAGGTGTCCATGCTTGAATAATAGACTTTACAGTGGTTTTGTGTACATAATTCTGTAGTTGTCTATGTGTGGGGCGTTTGTTTCTTCGTGTGTATAACAATAAAGTATAAGCATGTTTCGCTTGTTTGGTTGGTTGGGTTTTTGTTTGTTTGTTTTTGTTGCTGTTTTGTCATTGTTGTTGTCATGTATTAGGACATCTTAAGATGAAGTTATAGAACAATGCACAATTTTGTCATGCACACAGAGAGAGAGAGGGGGGGGGGGGGTAGAGAGAGAGAGAGAGAGAGAGAGAGAGAGAGAGAGAGAGAGAGAGAGAGAGAGAGAGAGAGAGAGAGAGAGAGAGAGAGAGGGGCACACAGAGACAGCGAAAGAGAGAAGCTCAGAAAGAGAAAGACAGAGAGAGAAAGAGAGCGAACACCGAACACTGTAAAAAAAAAAGGCAAAAAGAGAAAGAGAGACACAGGGACAGACACACAAAGCAGAAGAAAGAGAATAGGTCAAATCTGGCAAGAAGCTACCTGAGCCACATAATGTTTTGGACCTGGGATGATGCGTGTCGTTATGTGGTCGATGTCGTAGCGAAACACTCCTTCCTTCATAGCCGCATCCCATTTTTTCCGCAACTCCAAATCAAACTGTCCATTAAAGAAATAACTGTACATAATTCAAGGCGTGGCGCGCAATAATGGAATAGAACCAGCAAGCATCATGCATGTGTATCACTATAGATTCAATAACGGTTCTCTGCCAGTTTTCGTTTTACTCTGTCTAGCTTTTCTTTCTCTTGATTGAATGGTGTTTTATATTACAGTACTTTAAAAAAATTTAAAGGCTGCTACTGGCAAAACCTTGACATTTAACCATGCAATGGATAAGTGTTGTGGAAACAAATATAAAACAAACGAATAGTCTATGTTGCGTGACCAGCATTTTAGCCTGTAGGCTAAATTTAAAACAATTAAGTAAATTACCATGACTGTAACATAATTGGGCAACAAAATATGATAAAGGTCAAGATGTGCCACCCCCCCTGCATTTCTCGGTGAATTCTATTTTTCCGTTATTGCCTTTCTTACCATACATAAAGCTGTATTTTAGGAACATTTTCAGCTAATAACCTTTTTGGAATACTAACCCTAACCCTAGCCCTAACCCTAACCCTACCCCCCACTCTATAAGACGGAAAAACGCAACGAACCACAACTGTGACAAATCGCGGTGTACTGCAGTACATAGTGGGGGGTAGGGTTAGGTTTAGGGGTAGGGTTAAGGTTAGGGTTAGTATTCCAAAAAGGTTATTAGCTGAATATGTTCCTAAAATACAGCTTTATGTATGGTAAGAAAGGCAAAAACGGAAAAATAGAATTAACCGAGAAATGCAGGGGGGGTGGCACATCTTTACCTTTGCCCAAAATATTATGAAAGCTGATTTTCTTTTTATTCATACTTCCTTTTTTTTCTATCAAAGGCAAAGCTATCAATCAAATGTATTATATTTTATTTTATTTCATTTATATAAGTAAACTATAACATTTTTTTAACGTTTTAAGCCCCTTATAGCCTGATTCCGCCCATGACATCCATTACTTTCTCCTACCAAGCCGTCTAAAACCGCCCCCATACACCCACTTCGTTATGTATTTTGGAGTTAAAATTGCAATATCAAAAAATCTAAAATATCACATAACAAAAAAAACATTGCAAGTTAAACATTCTTCATTTATGCACAAACCCTGAACATTTGAAGTCAATCCATCAAGTAGTTATTTTTTAATATATTTTTAAGCAAAGTACCCCATTTGGGGCCCAGTTTACCAACATTAATTTGGTGGTTACAGGGAGTAGAGTCATCATTTTAATCGGGGTTACAAGTGTTAAAATGTTAACAACAAGTGCACAAAAGAGACTCAATATTCATCTATTCATACAGTCTCAGAATCAGATCAAATGCCATACCCTGCTCAGCTCAAATGCAGAATTAGCTCCCCAGATGTTGGTGGTGTGATGACAGTCTTTGTCACTGTACTCAAATATATCACAGTCCTGCAAATGCAACACAAAATACAAATAAAAAAAACCACAACTTTGTTCTATCCTGACCACTAGCGTCTAGAGAGATATTACTATATCAGAAAGTAACAACATCAGGAAATGTTGCAGCACAGTTATAATAAAAACTTATATTGTGTTTCTTATCACATCCTACAACTAGAGATGAAAATAAAAATATATTTCTGGATTTGGATCTGGTTCGGTAGGCTGCAGACGCCACTTCTGACGATAAATTGTGACGGAACTAAGAGGGTGCATGTACCTAATAGAAAATATAGAGGGAGAAAGACCTACTGCTTACCCTGGGTTAAGACCATTAATCCCCCCAGTTCAGCCGGGAAGGCCCAGGCCCCACTTCCAGAAGCAAGCAAGCAAAAAATGTTTAATAATAATGGTCTAGTGGTCAGTGGGCGCAGGCTCAGATGATCTGGTCAGCGCTGATGGAAATGCACTGACAGTGGCCTCACTCAGTTGGTTCCACTCCATGGCAGTCCGGATGAAGAAGGAGCTACGATATTGCTTCGTTCTCACATCGGGGACATGAAATCCACGAGTGGTTGATGGCCTGTCTTTCCAATATGTTTGTTGCTTTAAACCCCTCAAATCTGGTAGGCTTCATCCTGCAGCGATTTGTGGTGGCCGGAGTGAGGAATTCTGCTGGGAGAGCTGGAATGACACCTTCAACAATCTTGTAGAAGAGGCTGAGGTGTTGGTGCCTGCGTCTTTCCTTCAGGGGCGACAGGTCTAGTTCCTTGAGCATGCCACTTAACACATCTTCTTCTTCTATGGTGGTGGCCAGGGGCGGCATACACATCAAAGATGCTAACTTAGCAGCTATCATTATGATAAGGCAAAACAAAACAAAAATGTCTGTTTGGGGTTTCATTAGTTTGAAAAATAGGCTAGGTAGGTACTAGGCTTTTTTTTACCCCCCTTTCAATCTTGTGTTCGGTCCATGTGTGTGAATATATTTATATATTTTAATAAAACAAAACAGTGTATACTTTTGCACTTATGATGTTTTGTGCTTCTGTTTGCTCGCTTACTTTCGTTTTCGTTTTCTTTTTTTCCCCATTCATCAAAAAAAAGGTTTAGGGTCGGTGGCCAAAAACTAGGGTCGGTCGGGAAACTGGAAACCAACATATTTTTTTGTTTGGCCTAAGTCACTTAGCATCTCGACGTAAATACCAACGCAGCTTCTTTTCATAGAAGTAAATGCACACACTTTAGGGGGTGACCAAAGAAAAAGAAGCAGAAGAGGAGAAAAGAAAGAGATCAATAGAAAAGACAAAAAGTCTGCTAACACACATACTACTGGATTTACTTTGGTTCAGTAGGAGAAAAATCAGATGCAGCAAACAAAATAAAATTCATCTTTATATCCTTGTCTTTTCTAAAAACCACACACACACACACACACATTTACTTCCTTACTTGTTCTTACAGTACAAAACTCAGTCAAAAGGGTGGCTTTCTTCTTCTTTCACTCCAACTTTGTTGAAGATTCTGATACTTTTTAAAATATTACACAAAAATTACAGTTCAAAATAGTTATGATCGTGCTTGCAATCAATCAAAGTGGCTTTCTCATAAACATAGCATGTGGATTTCACAAAACAACGTCGAATATATCGATAAATGCTGTGATGAACAGAAGCTATCTGTACCTAACAGTAAACAAACAGAACCATAACCTACTTTTGCTTTTATCTTGAGACTTACTTCCGGTCGATGCATGGCGACACCGCAAACTATCACTGGGCAAGTTGTGGAGACTGAACACGGCTGCTGGTGACACTGACAGGCAGGAAGACTGACAGTTTACAGGCCATAAAATAGAAAGTCTAGTAGGTGAGAAGAAATGAATCAGAGTGTATCTCTTATATTGTTAGGGCCTAGATTCTATATGAAGGCAAAAGAAACGCGCAAAGTTGGTTGTCACTTGTTGCGTGTTGCCGGTAGGTAGGTCCAGACAGTAGCACTAGTAGTAGTAGGTCTAGTACACAGTAGTAGGTCTAGTAGCGGCAGTAGCCTATCAAGATCTACGTTCTAGACTCGGTTTTGATCCGCTTCAATCTTGAAGATCAAACGTTTGTTTCTGCTTTTAAAAAAAGTTGTAGTTTTAATCCTGTTACTCTTGCTTGACTCCACATCGTATAGACTAGTGCTTCTTGTACTTGTAGACTTGCTGAACAAGGCTGGATAAATAAAAGAAGTGTGCTGTCACTGACACGCCTACGCAAAGCACGTCACATCTGAGGGCCCACGTGACCAAACCAAGTCGATCTGACACGCGTCGCTACACTGCACTCTACTCTTTAGTGAAAACAATTTAGAAAAAAAAGAAAATGTCAGGTTGTCTTTTATTAGTTTTAAGCATAATGTGAAGCCGTCACCACTCCTCTTAGTCTTAATAGTAAAATGTGGGTGTAACCACCAAGGCAAAGGCGCCTTTGGGTTGGCGTGGCTCCTCTCTCTGTCTCTCTCTCGAAAATATTTGTGAGACCAATAGTAGAATATGGTCATGTGATTTGGTCTCCATCATTAAAGAAACATATTAATGCTATCGAAAATGTCCAAAGGCGATTCACTAAACAAATTATCAATATGAGCTATGAGGAAAGACTAAAGCTTCTACCTAGCCTAGAGTATAGAAGAGCACGGGGAGATATGATTGAAACTTTTAAGATCTTAAATGGATATTATGATACTAGAACTACAAACACACTTTTTTCTCAAAGTAACTCTACCACTAGAGGACACTCCTTAAAACTAACAAAATCATTAGTTCATACTAATATTTATGCACATTTTTTCACAAACAGGGTTATTAACAATTGGAATTCTCTACCAAATGATACTGCAACCGCAGGAACACTCAATAGTTTTAAAAACAAATTAGATATTTTTGGGGAAGATTATTGCTTCCATACTAACATAAGTATTCAGTAATAATTAGTATGCAGATCAGTTTGCTTGTTTTCACTGTGTGTTGTACTCTTTAAAAAATATATATAAAATAATAACAAAAAACAAAAAGTTTTAAATTGTGTTTCCTTATAAACTAAAAGGAAATAGCAGGCTAAAGGCTATTTAAAAGACTATATGCTGTATATATATGATGGGGGGGGGGGGGGGGGGGGGGGGGGGGGTAGACAAAACAAAAAACTGCTAGTAATTTTTTATGTTGAAGTTTGCACATACTGTTTTTCTCGTCCTCTACTTGTTTTACCTTTTCATCTATGGTTTTACTCTGGGTGTAATTACAGACTTACAGAAGTAAAATTTCACTCAGGCGAGTAATAGAAAAATGTTACTCACCCGAACACATTTTCACTAGCCCGAAGAAAACAACAAAAATACCTGAACACACACACACCTGCGCACACTTTAGTGAAAGCAATTTAAGCCAAAAAAAGAAGTAGTAACAAAGATTCTAAAAGGGTCAGATGGACTACTTAAGAGTTACAGCGAACCGGGCTGATAGAGTTATCGTTAGTGGGGTAGTTCTACACCATTCACAGCGGCGGCTATCCAAAAACTCAGACTGGAATTTGAACTGAGAATTCAATTTAAATGTGTCACATTTAAAAGGGACATAACCAGTGTTTCTGTCCTCACTACTCATATAGGGAAAAGAGACCGGATGCTTGTCTTCCTCTATACAGTCTTTGGTAGTAATTAAGCCTCATGGCTGGCTTTTCTTTGTCACACATGTTAGAAATGTTTTTCTTGTGGTTTCTTCTAGATGTTATTTTTTGTAACTTTGTGTTTCTAATCGGAAGTTTTGATTATTTTTGCGTGTGTCGTGTATTTTTATTACATTAGCTGTAATTATACAAAATGGTTTAAATTGATTGGTGACTAGATTTATGTGGAGACCTTTGTGCATAATATGTCAAATCATTTGAGAATGGATGAAGGCAATAATTACATATTCATTTGAGAATGGATGAAGGCAACAATTGCAGTTGACATATTTATCTGGGAAACTGGTTTGGTTTAATTGAAAGGATATTAAAGGAATTGTACCTTTGGGGGTAGAATTAACCAGGTTTTGCTTACATGCCAAATACCAGTAAAAGTGGGTTTTTATATCACTTGACAAGAACGTTTTCCCATAATGGTAAAGTTTCTTGGGGTTAGAATTAACAGGGATTTGCTTAGTCACCAGTTTAAGTCTGGGTTTCTGACATTTAATAATTTTATTTCATATATAGCGCTAAGATCCATAGAGTAGTATGCTCAATGCACTTTACAAAAGCAACATTAAAAACATGCATTAAAATCAAGATAGTCATACTACCAACATTCCAGTGCAAAGAAATAAAGTAACAAAAATAACATGATTCTCACTCACAAAGACATCCACTCTCATTCACCTCACCCTCGCAGAAACTAATGAAAATGTCAACAAGCAGCAGGAAGGAATGCACCAATACATGCGTACACACGGCCCCCCCCCCCTCTCTCTCTCTCTCTCTCTCTCTCTCTCTCTCTCTCTCTCTCTCTCTCTCTCTCTCTCATTGTACAGGATCCCTCATAAAATTATATAATTTAAGCGACACACTTTACGTAACATGAATATAAACATTCTGGCCACAACAAGATAAACAAAATCTAACAATACAAAAAAGAAAAATACTAAATGTGTATACTAAATGATTATATAATAACACTAAACACATGCACATGTATGCACAAACACACACACACATACACTAAGAGAGAGAGAGAGAGGCTACAAGACGAGCATTTTTCCATAGTTGTGTAAGGTCTATGCTTGGCCAAGGGGGTTGAACTCAAGTACAGGGCATGGTTGTCCCACTGTGTACAAAGTGTGTCAAGGTTTTAGTTGTAGTTTACTGTTTCATAGGGATGTGTGCTGTTTTAGGTGTGCTGTTTTATGCTGCTTTTGGGTGTGCTGTTTTTAGGAAGCTTTACTGTGTGCTGTTTTAGTTGTTTATGCTGTTTCTAGGGATGAGTGCTGTTTTAGCTGTTTATGCTGTTTTGGGTAGATGACATTAGGAAGCTTTACTGTGTGCTGTTTTAGTTGTTTATGCTGTTTCTAGGGATGAGTGCTGTTTTAGCTGTTTATGCTGTTTTGAGTAGATTACATTAGGAAGCTACTCTGTGTGCTGTTTTAGCTGTTTATTCTGTTTTGGGTAGATTACATTAGGAAGCTACTCTGTGTGCTTTCCTGAGATTATAATAAACACCAAATAAACCACCCCACGTGGCCCTGTGGTTCCTTGGAGAGAGAAAGATGTCTATATATTCTTTCCCTCCCACTAAGTCCTGTATATTCCTACCCTTTCCACAGAGAGAAGAAGAGAAAGAGAGGAAAAAACAGTGGGAAAGAAAGAAAGGAGAGAAGTAAACTAAGAGAAAAAAAAGAAATGAGAGAGGGGAGGGAGAAGAGGAGATTGAGGAGGCTGCCTTTCCTTTCTTTTCAGTACCAGTGCTGGTATGTTGTTATCTTAGCAGACAGATGAGCTTGTTTTGATAGTGGGTTGGAAAGGAGAGATGGAGTGGGGAGACTCAATAGTAAAAAACCAGGGCCGTACAGTACTGAAATCTACAGTCGCCTGCCCATCGGGCTAGTGACTTTTGAAATCTGGTCCTTCACAGATTTTTATGCTAGCCAATGGCTACCAGGCTAGTAGTTTTTATGATATATGATATGATGGCAGATCAATGATCAGGCCATGGGCCTTTGATCTGGTCGTGTTGATCTAAACTTTTGTTCACAAAATTTTCTCTTTATGTCTTATTTTATTTTATTTTTAGTGTCATGGGTGGTCAGCCCTGAAAGCTGTCAACCTTATCCTAAAAAGTTATGTCCCAATGGTACTCTGTATCAATGTTGTTGTAATACTAATACAATGATAGTTTAAAATCTAATTTGTTTAAACTGTGTTTCTTGATGAAAGATCTCTGTAGGGACAGTAGTATAGGAAAATGAGAAATTATCCAAAAATTAAAAACATTAGCATTGTGTTTTCTCACTTTTTAGTTTTGGTTATTTGTATTTACCTCTATGCTTGCTCACTTCATGTCTTTCCGTTGTCCATTTATTGACCTTCCTGATTATTTACGGTTTTATGGTTTCTTGTCTCCAGCATTACTGAGCATCATATTGACCTTAAAACAAACAGAAATAACAATTCTCCAAAGGAAATGTTTCATTGGTGTTTACCTCTATTAACCCATGGACTGAGCATCATCATTCTTTTGGGTTTTTTTCTTCTGAACATCATACTTGTTTTTCAGGTAAGAGAGCAAACCACCTATGTGATGGCTTCTGGCTGGATGAATCGCCTGTTGGACACGGGAAATGAGGGGACGCTGGCTCTTGCCCTGGCCCTGGGCCATGAACTGGGCATCTTCCAGCTGCTCATGGCCTCCCCTCAACCCCTCACCTTAGCCGAAATCGCTGAGAAGGGGAAGTTGAAAGAACGGTAATTCACTAATTGCGATGCTTATTGCTGTTTCTTTAATAGTTTTTGTCTTTTGCTATGACTGTGTAGAGTGGTATCTTTGGTGTGGTGTGTGTGTGTACTCAGGTTTGTTTGTTTTTGTCTTCGTCTCTCACTCTGTCTATCTGCCTGTAATCCAAAAACAGCAAGTGTCGATTTTTCTTTATTAAAAAAAATATCAAGAGATGAACTCTACAATATATTTCACTTACTAGAAGTTTGAAGATAAAGATTCAGAAACCCATTAGTTTCAAAGTTGTTGGGTGTTTTCTTTTTTGACTACATAAAGCAGTTGCATTGCATTATGCCGGCGGGATAAACACAGAAGAAAGTGTATGAAAATGTAAATGTTTCTAAGACAAATGCAGATCTTATCTGGCTATTGGCCACTGCAGCTAGGGTTATTAACGCCCTTGACGGCAAGAGTTAAGCCCTTGTTGGTCAGTATCCAAAAGGGAATTCACTCTTGCAAAAGGCAGCCATTCAGTGGCCTCAAATAGGGTTATTGGCGAGAGTTATTCCCTTGTTTGGTCAATACTCAAGCATTTTCCCCCACCCACCAAGGGCATTCACTCTTGCAAAAGGTGACCAGTCTTTGCAGTGCCAATAGCCCAAATACAGATCTCATCTGGTTGTAAATACAGATCTCGTCTGGTTGTAAATACAGATCTTGTCTGGTTGTAAATACAGATCTTGTCTGGTTGTAATACAGATCTTGTCTGGTTGTAAATACAGATCTTGTCTGGTTGTAATACAGATCTTGTCTGGTTGTAAATACAGATCTTGTCTGGTTGTAATACAGATCTTGTCTGGTTGTAATACAGATCTTGTCTGGTTGTAAATACAGATCTTGTCTGGTTGTAATACAGATCTTGTCTGGTTGTAATACAGATCTTGTCTGGTTGTAAATACAGATCTTGTCTGGTTGTAAATACAGATCTTGTCTGGTTGTAATACAGATCTTGTCTGGTTGTAAATACAGATCTTGTCTGGTTGTAATACAGATCTTGTCTGGTTGTAATACAGATCTTGTCTGGTTGTAAATACAGATCTTGTCTGGTTGCTGACGAATGCTGTTTCCATTTCAGCTATGTACAGGAGTGGCTGGGCTGCATGGTGGCAGGGGAGGTAATCCAGACAAAGAAAGGGGACCCTGAGAGGTACTTCATTGACGAAGAGCACAAAGGGGCCGTGGACAGCATTGGCATTTCAGCTCGTCTTTTTGCATCCTACGCTGTGCGATATGATGCCGTCAAAGCCTGCTTCAGGAAAGATGGACCTCATGGTAAATATTAACTGAATTTGTCCTGTCTTAAAATTGTTGCAGTTCAGAGTGTATGTTTTCTTTGAATCACTTAGAACCTCTGGGATTTGAAAGTAGCTTTCCAAGGCTTAAGATTGAAATGTGTTTATTTATGTATGGATTATTATATATAGGAAGGGAGTTGGCAGGATGGTTAAGACGTGCCAAATCAGATGGTGAGTGACTGGCGTTCAAATCCCAGCCTCACCCTTTCTTTCCAGATCAGTGGGATATATCAAACTGAACGTCAAGTCCTTCAAATGGGTACTTAAAGCAAGACTGACCCATACGCTTTACACACATAAAAAAAACATAGCAGTGAAAAGTCAATATGAGCAGGGAGAGTCCCGATGCATGGTTAACCAAATCTAATAGCTAGGTTTCCAGAATCCACCCCAACCCCCATTCATCTGTGAAGGTCAAATACACTTTAGTTTTCACTCTTTTCCATTGCAACACAGTAATAGGCAAGTAATGTAATTACTAGAGAATCACTGTGTTGCCATGGGGAAATTGTGAAAACTAACGTGTATTTCGACCCTGTCACTTATTTATCATATTTATCATCGATCTTTCGTAACACACACACACACACTGTTAATGCTCTATTAGTCTTATTGTGTTTCACAATCCACGTGACCATCAACAATCTTCCCTGTCTGTTTCTCCCTTGTCTCTCTTAACATCACCCTAACACATAGACAATGAGGTTTGGAGTTGTAGGCTTATTCTATTGTCACATTGCTGACAAGAAAATACAGTCCTGTTTCCATTAGTACCCATGGCATGTGTGTGCTGCAGGCGTCAGTCACTCGGACTACCCCAGTGTGTTTGGCGTGTTCCATGCCATGAGGGAATCCACCTCGGGACAGATCGTGGACACTCTGGTGCCTCTGGTGGACGGGCTGGCAGATAATCTGGGTATGCACCTAATCTGAACATTTCAGTTTGTCTAATACAGTAATAGCACCATTTAAGTTTTACAATTACCCTTTCACCGCCAGCTATTTTTCAGCCAAAATGTCCATTAAATTAACCTGGGTAGAGAACAAAATCCATCTGCAGTATTGGGGATTCTTCTGGGACATATATAAAATAAGGTCTATTCTTACTTCCCAAAACTAAGACAATAGGGTCTTTGGATAATAGATCCCAATGCGATGCCTTTTAATGACATATGTGTTAACCCTTTCGCCGCCAGCCATTTTTCAGCCAAAAAAATACCATTAAAAAAAAAATATCTGCAAGATTGGGAATTCCTCTATGACATATGTAACATTATTCTTACCTCTCAAAATTAAGAAAAATAGGGTCTTCAGATAACAGGCCCTGGTTTGATGCCTTTCAGTGACATGGGTGTTAAACCATTGTGGTGCAAAAATGCGACATTGGCGGCGAAAGGGTTAAATCACTGTGGTGCTAAAATGCGACTTTGGCGGTGAAAGGGTTAAAGGAATGATGTCCTATGTTTTAGCTCTAGTTGCATGATGACATTACTTTACTTCCTCAATAAGAAAATATCATATCTTTTTTTTTATTATGGACTTCTAAAAATTGAACAAAATTATTGAACTGCATGCAAAAGACTTGGTTATAGAGTTTTGTTCAGTATATGTACATTCACACGAATCAGTGAGCAAAGAGTCTTTGGACTAATGTTATGCTGTCTTACTGGTGATGAAATTGTTGTTATTCAAAATGCTTCCATTGCAGATGGAGGCATTGAGGTGGTGGACTTTGGCTGCGGCACGGGCGTGCTCGCTCTGGAGATGGCCCGACGCTATCCCAACAGCCGTTTCCATGGTAGCGACATCTCCACTCAGGGCATCGAAATCGCTCAACACCACTTAGCGGAGAGTGGGTTGAAAAACGCCACTTTCTCCTGCGACGATCTCCTGAACCTCCCTGCTGAACTCCACAACCGGTATGACCTGGCCCTGACTTACGACGTCATTCACGACCTGCCCCAGCCATTGAAAGCCCTGAATGAAATCAGCAAGAGCCTGAGGAGTGGAGGCATGTACGTGATGGGTGACATTCACACTCCTCGGGACCCTGTGGGTATTGCGGGTGACGATGCCTCCATGGGACTGTACGGGATGAGCACCTTCCTATGTCTGCCGGCCAGTGCCGGAGAGGGGGGTGTCTTAGGGCCTGGAGCGGCCTGGAGCATTCAGGAGGCGCAGTCCCTGATCGGTCAGTCACAGCTGGAGTTGGTGCACACTGCCAGCAGTCAGCCGTACTTCGCCTACCACATCTGCCAAATGCCAGCCTCTAGGCAGTCAGCACAAACGCTGTGTTCATGAAGTGCTGGTTGTCTGAAGAAATGGACATACTGCAATATAAGTTGATCTCATTGCTTATGATGGTGTTGGGTTTTTTTTCTTTTAAGTTATTAATGTTTTTTTGTTTCTTTGCCTTCCCATGCCTTTACAAACAAACCCCCAACCCTCCCCCCCAAAAGTACTGGGTTATGTTATGAGCTTCTTAAAGTTAAACAGTCACTGATCTTGCTGCCTATTATCAAAAGACTTAACAAACAAGTGTAGTAAAAACAAATTAAAACAAAGCATTGATAATAATATTCGAACAAGAATAGGAAAGACACACACTTACGCATGCACCCCCCACCCCCACCCCCACAGAGTTATCGAAATGGTGAATGCCTTCTATCAGGATTTTGTGCCAAAAAGAATTATGACTACAAATAATGCAATATACTGTAAAATTTGGGTTTACTTTGCTTGTTTTTATTTTCAGCTGATATTGATTCTGAATAGTGCTATTACATGGATGCTCCTGCTTTCAGGATGTCCTGAAGTTCAGGATTTATTTTATTGCCTGGAGCCGGATTATAAGAATTTGAGAAGATGCACTTTGCATAGAGGTCATGAAGTTTGACCAGAAGTGAAAGTGCAACGAGAGCCTGTCAGTTACATTGGAAACTGTTGTTTCCCTTCAGCTTCCAGGGGGCATTGCCCCCCAATACCCCCAGGCGCTGTCCCTGCACTCCGCCAGGGCCTGGGCGGCACCTGGACCCTTGCCTTGCAGGATTTTTGAAATTTCCCAGGAGCAGCCATGCTATTATAATTATGTTGATTTTTTTTTTTTAATCAGGATGGTAGTCTCATTTGGTTGTTAATTTGTGTTTGTTTGGTGTGGGTTTTTTCATAGTTCTTGTGGTGGGTTTTTTCATAGTTCTTGTGGTGGGGGTTTTCATAGTTCTTGTGGTGGAAAGTTGAATATGTGGTTGCAAAAACCTATTATTGGCAGCTGTTCATTATTGTGTTGCTTACGTTTATTCAATACACTTGTGTTCAAATGAAAGAATTATTGTACACAGATGTTGTATATGAAAAAATAAACGTAGTGGAACAAATGATCCGGAGGTGGTGGTGTTTGTGAAAACATTAAAATTAATAAATCAATGGCTGTATTCATGACGGCATAATGAATTGCTGCAAAGTGCATTGTTCGTGTCAGCATGAATGAATAGTGGTAGTGGAACAAATGATCCGGAGATGGTGGTGTTTGTGAAAACATTAAAATTAATAAATCAATGGCTGTATTCATGACGGCATAATGAATTGCTGCAAAGTGCATTGTTCGTGTCAGCATGAATGAATAGTGGTAGTGGAACAAATGATCCGGAGATGGTGGTGTTTGTGAAAACATTAAAATTAATAAATCAATGGCTGTATTCATGACGGCATAATGAATTGCTGCAAAGTGCATTGTTCGTGTCAGCATGAATGAATAGTGGCATTGTTCATAGAAACATGATTTACTGAGGGTTTGTTCCAGGGCGATCCTTGGTAATGAAGTGTTGGATAGATGTTACAGTGTACTGGTTAGGTTTTTCTTTCTGGTTTAATAGATCAAGAGGAAAGAGCGTTCATTTCATGGGGCAATTGAATGCATGATTTGTAAATGATATTGTTAAAAAAAACTAAACTTGAATAAAACATGCTTACATATTGGTTGTGATGAAATATGTTTGTATAATGGTTGTGGTGTTATTTGTGAATTTTTTAACTGACTGATTTTGATTTTTTACTAAAGGCAGACTTTTAAAAAAAATCTCTTTGCATCATGATTGAAGCATTGTTGATTATGACAGACAACCCAAATTTATTCAATCTTGGATTGCATAGTACCTTTAAGCTTTCTGGATTGAAACAGGCTGAAAGAATCAAATGTTAGGACATTTGAAGATCTTTTAAGTTGTTATTTTGATAAATAAACAGAATCCATATAGTCTTCTCTTTTCATCAGTGCAGCTGCAAAAAAATGGAACATCACGGGACATTTGAAAGATTTATGGACAATGTAATATATTTGTAGCAATTTTATGAACAGAGATGTGCCTGTAATGTGTCTGACTTACTTTTGTAAAGATTTTGCAATAAAGTTTGTTTATACCAAATTGATGCTGGGTGAATGAACTTTCCATATGCAAAGAGATGATGTAAACACGCATACACAGCACATGCATGCATGCGCGCACACATACACACACATTCTATTCATTAACTCGCAGTGCTTTTGTGTTATATACAAACTGAATAAAAAATGTCTCATATCTTTTATTAACACAGTCATGTACAGAGGGCGCACAGAAGACTGAGAGAAATACTCACAGATGCACATAATAGAATCTTACTCTCACAGTCATCTTGTACTGCAGCCTGGGTTTGGGGGTTTTTTGGTTTCAAAATAACTCTTAAAAAATAGGTAGCAATACATCATTTTTCCTCTTCCCATCCCCAGTTTACTCTTCCCGTTTCTTAGAGTATGTCTTCTTCTTCTTCTTCGATCGCTCAGACAGTTTCATCAATTATGAGCGCAGATGCGTCATGCTGCTGTTATGCGCCTAAGAAATAGCTAGGCCCAGCAAGTCCGACTTCGGCTGGAGGAAATCTTATTGAAAGAAAGTGTTTCCTGAAAAAAGGCAGGAGAATGGACTGGTAAGGCAGAAAGATAGTAGATGACAGTAAGCAAAGGGAAAAGGCAGAGTCAAAGAGAGTGACAGATTAGAGGAAGTTACAAGCACAGAACTTCCAGAAGGTGGGGGAACTATTTATACAAAAGACACCCCCACCCACCCGGAGCTTACAGTACGTTATGTCAATGTTATTTGATTTTTTTTCTGTCCCATCTTCTGGGCTGTACAGTGATGCTATGGAGTTCCGTGTCGGTCTGAGACTACGTGACAGGGCTGTACTCTACGCTTCTTTTCATAATGATATGCCGGCATTAACCAGGCCCGAGAACAACGGACACCTGCAGTGTTGGTCATGAAATTAGAGCAACACTCTCAGAATCGCATCCGTTAAGCGGATGAAGCTCAACTGCGTGGTTTCAGTCTTCCCATTGAGCATATAGCCACTCACTCTGGGTAGGAGCCGATCCAGGACTGAAAAACACCCTCGCCTCTGATGGGATCCTACCACTACACCATGGCGGCTGGTGTTACTTGATTATTTATATGTTATTGTATATCAACATATGACAGTTATTTATTTTGTTTCCAGAGATAGCAATGTTGTGTTCACTTTGTACTGATCAAAAGTTGTCATCACTTCTGTACCTTTATACATTAGTAACACAAGTGCTTCATTTCTTTTATTTTTTTAACAAAGCTATAATCTTCGTTTGTTTTGCACAGTGGAACCTCCCTTATAAGACTTTCAAAAATTAGGTCTTATAAGGGAGGGGTCTTACAAGGGAGGTATTTTAATACTTACAAAGAAGGGCAATGTCTCAGAGAAGTAGGTCTTATGAGGGAGGGAGTCTTATAATTGGAGGTCTTATAAGGGAGGTTCCACTGTATCACTGTCAGGTATTACAGCTGTCTCCTTAATTAAGTGTGTGTGTATATGGTGTCTGCATCTGTGTGTATGCACATCTTGTGCATGCCTATGTGTGCTCACCATCATCTCCATTGTATTGAATCCTTTCCTTAAGTCATCACTGTTAAGAACAGAAGCATCAATAACTTACACAATATACAAATGTACACTTAAAAAGTCTTTCTTATCTCTCTTTCTCTCTCATCAACAAATAAAGTTAGGAAAGTCTATAAAAGCAAACAATAGCATAGAATGAATGTTTGTCAACACTTTCATAGAAAACACATATAAATGTGAAATAAATAACATATAAGCACATGACATGCAAAAGTGGGAAAAGGATGTAAAGTGGCACGGAAAGGAATGAAAAGCTAGGAAAGGCAGCATTTTAAAGTCAATCATAACATTAGAGATCCATGCATTGCAATAAGAAATAGGAAAAACAAAATAGCACACACACATGTACGCACATGCACACAAACCTTTCTTACAAACCATATTTTCTTCAATTCCATATATAAACCATCAACAATAAAAACAAAACAAAAACATTTTTTCAAGAAAAAAAGAATCGTTGCATATCACTAAATGTGCGAGTATTACACAGACTATAATCCTTCTTTCTTTCTTTTTCAAACATTTTCAGACAAAGAGACGGTCAAAACGTTATGTACACTATAGATAAGTTTCTACTATGCAATTGTGCAAGCAAAATGTAACTGGAAGCCTAACAACAAACTAAAAAAAAGTATACCAAATCAAAAATGGACTCAGGTAATGGAGCCATTACAATTTGAAGTATATATTTGAGATAAGTGATAACAAAGAACTTACGTTTTAAAAACAACTCTTAACTGGATGTCTAAAACCACACTGTGACTGTGAGCAAATTCAACATGTAACTTCAAAACACACATCAGATGAATACCTGCACACTCACAGACACTCCAAAAATGACTAAGGCTTACAAACTGGCAAGAGCTGTGAAGAGACAGAAACTCATTTTAGATATCTGTGTCTGACTGCATTCACAAACGAACTATAATATACATTGTATGTACAAACGACAATTGTGTTCATGGCCAATGAAATATGACTCATGTGTACAAAACGACCAACATTCAATACATGCATGCACATAGTCTCCTTTAATATTGTCTGTTTTACTTACTGTGTAATATCACACAGATAACGTTGTATGTGCCCCAAAGTATGTATGTAAAAATAAACTGAAAGTTTATAGATTTTCAATTCAAATTTGCAATAAACTGAACAAAATTATCCAAAATTATTTAATGTAAAAACGTAAAATGTGAAGCTGCCCAAGGAGAGTTTTAAAAAGTTTATACCTTGCCATAATTTGATATGTTACATCACGCAGACCTCACTCTAACCCAAGATCTCTCAATCTACTCTATACTCAACTGCCTGCACATTTTTATGATTCAGCCGTACTGAAGAGTGTATAATATGCAAACTTGATACAACTGTTTTGTTCAACAACAACAAAGGAAACAGTAATGTGTAATTGTAAGAGTCCTGCACCTTGAAAGCACAGGTTCAATGATGTTAATGTCACTCAATTCAGCATTTTGTAAATGCTGTCAAGACTAGTTGCTGAATTCATGGATTGCAAAAGCAATCTGTTTTGAAATTCGCGTTCTGTCTTTTTTCATGGATTGTAAAAGCACTGACTGTTTTGAACTTCAATCTTTTTGTGGTTGTTGCATTAGCTCCCTTCAAGAATGTTTACTAGGTTTGCATACTGATTTGATCCTGAAACTGTAAGTCAAAACATAATAACTATGAAAGATAGCTGTCACACTCATCATCCAGCTAAAGCACAAAATCTTCAAGCATGTATTCTTCTTGCATTTAGCGTCCTCCATCAACAATTTGATGATCATGACGCTTACGACATCTGCAAGACTAATAAAAGACATGCAAGTTATTTCATTGAGATGGCACACAAAATGGGACAAAGGGACAGAAAGAATGGATCAGGGGAAAGAGAAAACAGACTTGAAATAAAATGAAAGAAAAAGCAAACTTCACACAACTGAAGCAATAACGGAAGACTACAGCAAGCATAAATGAAATAAGCAAGGAAACAAAGCAATCCAGCTGAAATGTGAACCTAAACATACCTATTGGAGTATTTCTTTTGTCAGGAGATAATTAACGAGTATTTTCTTATGAATGATGTAACTCTATGAAGCATGTTTTAAACTGTCTACACTAAAAGGAGTGGGAAAGCTTTTTTCTGAAAGATAAAAATAAAATAAATTTCATTTGGGTTTTATTACATCTATACTTATTTAATTCACAGAGGTTAAAAATGTTTAATTATTATATTCACTAACAATCTGTAAATAAATTACAGAAAAAAACACTTTATTCTCATAATCGGTTTTTTTAACCTTCGCCGTGCTTCCTGGGTCCATTGGACCCAGAGAGGTATAAAAGTTACTATATCTCTGGAACTATTAAAGCTACTGTTATGAAATTTAAGGTATCTTTTAAGAACCTCATTGCCTTTCCTTCAGCCAAAGTTCATGTGTTTATGTCAAAAGGCGAATGAGTAATTGATTACGCAATTTTAACTACACAGTCCAGATGTCACGGGTCTATCAGACCCATACTAGATAAAGAGCCAAAATGGTGTCTATCCCTTTTCCGACGGGGCGGGTCCAGTAGACCCGGTTGTTTTGTGTGTGTGTGTGTGTGTTTCTTCAATTTAATGTCTATTCACATAAGTGATTTTAGACAACTCTGTGTATGCGTGTGTGTTCTTCAATTTAATGTCCTTTCACATGGATGATATTAGACGTGTGTGCGTGCGTGTGTGTGTGTGCGCATGCGTGTTTGCTTAGTGTGTGCATGTGTGTGTGTATGTATGTGTGTTCTTCAATTTAATGTCTTTTCACATAAATGATTTTAGACAATTGTGTGTGTGTCTGTGTGTGTGTGTGAGCATGTGTGTATGTGTGTCTGTGTGTGTATCTGTGTCTGTGTGTGTGTATGTGTGTTCTTCGATGTAATGTCCTTTCACATAAATGATTTTAGACAATTCTGTGTGTGTGTGTGTGTGCATGTGCGTGTGTGTGTCTGTGTGTGCGTGTGTGTTCTTCAATATAATGTCCTTTCACATGAATGATATTAGACAATTGTGTGTGTGTGTGTGTGTTCTTCAATTTAATGTCTTTTCACATAAATGATTTTAGACAATTCTGTGAGTGTGTGTGTGCGTGCGTGCGTGTGCTTAGTGTGTGTGTTGTGTGTATGTGTGCCTAGTGTGTGTGTGTGCGTGAGTGTGTGTCTGTGTGTGTGTGTGTGTCTGTGTGTGTGTATGTGTGTTCCTCAATTTAATGTCTTTTCACATAAATGATTTTAGACAATTCTGTGTGTGTGTGTGTGTTCTTCAATTTAATGTCCTTTCACATGAATGATTTTAGATAATTGTGTGTGTGTGTGTGCGTGCATGTGTGTGTGTGCGCGCGCGCGTGCGTGTGTGTGTTTGTGTGTGTGTGCTTATTGTGTGTGTGTGAGTGTGAGTGTGTGTATGTGTGTTCTTCAATTCAATGTCTTCACATAAATGATTTTAGACAATTCTGTGTGTGTGTCTGTGAATGCATGTGTTGTGTGTGTATTTGCGTGTATGTGCTTAGTGTGTGTGTTGTGTGTATGTTTGCATGTGTGTGCCGTGTGTGTGTGTCTGTCTGTGTGTGTGTGTCTGTCTGTCTGTCTGTGTGTGTGTATGTGTGTTCTTCAATTTAATGTCTTTCCACATAAATGATTTTAGACAATTCTGTGTGTGTGTGTGTGTGTGTGTGTGTTCTTCAATTTAATGTCCTTTCACATAAATGATTTTAGATAATTGTGTGTGCGTGCGTGCGCGCGTGTGTGTGTGCGCACACGCATGCTTGCGTGTGTTGTGTGTGTGTTTGCATACGCAAACCCAGAGAGAGAGAGAGAGAATTCTGTCAGTGTCCCGAAAATAATCTTTTTTAGAAGGGGTCAAAATCTACTCTGGCACCGCAGAGGTCATCACAGTTCAATGAGGCACACCGACTGCTGCGTGTGATGTCCATGTGTCTTGATAATTACAACGTAGCCATGCTAAACCATCTATTTATATCATTTTTATTTCAGACAGACTTTCACTATTCTTTACCGAAACAATGCAATTATATATATTTTTTATCACACATCGCATTACTTACCCGATATCGGACAAAGCGAGCGTCAGCACTCTCTTTGCAGCTGCCATTATCTTTTCTGGAAAAGCGGCGGTGAAGATGGAAAATTGGCTAGCCTGCTCGCGCGCGCAATGATAAACCCACTGGGTCTCCTGGCCCCGCTACATCAGAATAGGAATGAACAGCTAAGTGCTTCTTTGACTAGTCTGGGTCTAGGAGACCCGCGCCATCATGACTGTGTAGTCAATGACGAGATCCGGCGAAGGTTAAATATGTCATTGCTTATGTCATTGTTTGGCAATGTGACATATAATTTGCTAGATTTTTAAAACTTGTGTCAAACACACAGCAGCACAGCACAGTTTTGATCAAGCTTTTCAACAAACTAGACAAATAAAAAACATTCATTGGCACTACGAACAACACACACGCCAGTCACTGAGTCAGAGACTCGAGCTACAATCACACATAAAATTCACTCGAAGCTTCACGGTGGTCTCTTTTTTTTTTTCTACCCATCCATCGTTTCTCCAAAGTTTGAGTTTGTCTCAAGTTGAAAAAAAAAGAAAAAAGAACAAAACACCTTCTAATGATCAGATCTCGATGAAGTGAGTGTATGGTCCGTTGGTCTGACAGCTGAACACCTGTCTGTTTCCGTAGGTGCCAAACCGCACTATGGTCCCTGCCGCCGCACACTTCTCACTCCTCTCGTAGGTCTTTTGGAAGATGGAAACGAACTCTGCGTACAGCTGCTGCCCCTCGTCTTTGGCGATGTTCTTGTGGTACTGCATGACCTTGCCCTTGGGGGTGCCCCCCAGTGTTGCCTGGGGGATGATGAGGATGTCCCCCGGCAGGTCCAGCACCGACACCAGCTTCCCGTTCTCCCCTTCACTCAGGCGCACCGTCAGAGCCATCTTGGCTGTAAGAAACAGAAGAACACGCTAGGTCAGTTGACTTATTCAGTTCTCTTTTCTCATTACACATGTACAAACAAAGATGTATCACTAAGTAATGCTGAATTGCTGGACTTTATTATCTCCCCATGGGAATACCGGGTGTGTGTGTGTGTCTTTCAGTACAAGTAGTTCCCGCACCATCTGGAAGTTCTGTGCTAGCAACTTTGTCTAGTCTAATCTCTCACTCTCTTTGACTCTACCTTTTCCTTTTCTTAGTATCATCTACTATTTTCCTGACTTATTGCCCATTCTCTTGTTTCAGCTTCTCTGAAATCGGAACATGTCAGATGAATGCAGTGGGGAAACCAGTGAAAACTGAAATGGCGTGGGAACACAAAAGAAGAAGACTTTATTAAGTGGATTTATATTTTCAATGTACAATCACATTTTGCTTTGCTGAACTAATAAAGAACGAAAACTAATCACATACCGATCTTTTCCACTTGAGCTTTTGTTGCTCCTTTCAGGAAACACACGTAGATAATAACCCCCCTTTGAATCTGCAAAAATAAGCGTAAAACGCGTAAAACTGATGAAAGCACACAAACACACACACAGACACACATCACTTCAACTGTTCAAGCACATAAAAGAATGCACCATGGATGCATTTATTTTAATGCAACTAAATTTAAACCATTCCCTTACCTTTTCATTCCTTCTGAATCTTGCAAATCATGTGTTTCAATTTCAGAACCAAATAAACCTCTACTGACAAAACGCTATTCCTAATTTAAAATAAAAGTCAAATCTAAATTCTCTGTAATTCACTGACACTACTGACCTCCACAAAATGGGGGAGCTCTCCCTGTGTGGGTGGCTGCACCATGAGCTGGGCACTCATGCACTGCTGCAGAACCAGGCGGATGGAGGGAGAAGAACCCGCAGCCACTGATGCCGCTGATGCCAAGGGCTGCTCCAACACCACCACTTTGGCCACTGAAGCCCCCTGACCCCCTTCGCTCTCAGGGTCCCCCGTCTGTACCATGGCTTCCATGCTGAGACAGGATGAACAGGTGCAATCATCATTATATTTAGTAAGCAAGTAGTAAGTGGGACCATCAGCAGTATTATAGTAGCAACAGCAGTATTTGTAGTAGTAGTAGTAGGTAGTAGTAGGTGCAGCAGTAGTAGCAGTGGTAGTAATATAATAGCAGCAACAGCAGTAGCAGCAACAATAGTTGCAACAGCAGTGATAACAGTTAAACAGTAAAGAGCAGCACTGACAATGATAAATATTATATACTAACACTAAGACTTATTTTAATTAGTAGTCTCAGCTATGATTGATCAGCTGAAGTGGCCATCCCTTCAACATCGCCGAGAAACAGCAAGACTAGCAATGCTGTTCAAATTGCAAAAAGATCTGGTGTCAAATCAATGAAGAGGCTTAAAGAGAAACTCACTCCGGCACCTGAACGCCAGCGTCGCGCCCACACCAAACAGCTGGCCCTCAACTTCTGCAAGGCAAAGTACCGGCAGGCCAGCTTCCTGCCCCGAACCATCAAAGCATGGAATGACCTCTCCCATCAGGCTGTTGAGGCAGAGACTCTGGACACTTTGTGTCTAGGGCAACTGTCTCTCAATAACCATACTACGCTTCTCCCTCCCCCCCTCCCCCCACTGCCCCCCCCCCCCTTTCCCCTTGAAGGAAAGGAAGGAAGGAAGTAATAATAAGGGTCTTGTATGGGCCTAGCGGCCCTTCAGTAGCTGCAGCAGTAGTGGTCATCATTGTTGTTGAGGCTGTTGATTCTGGTTCTGGTTCTGGTATCATTACGTCGAAGGAGCCTATGAAGGCTATGTACTCGACGGAACTGGGAGAGCGCACTGAAAATTGAATAGATTTTTTTAAATTTTTTTTAAAATAAAGAAAATGTCTTTGTTTTGCTCTCTGATGGTATTGACAGCTTTTTAAGAGTTGACCATAGGCCTTTTCATAGTATCCAGGCTGGACCAATCCGGCTAGCGTAGCGCTCACCAGGGACGAACCCCGACCAGCACAGCTCCTGCCCTTCATTTACCACTACTTTGACCTATGGCCTCTTATTTCCTATTTTAATCTTTAGTTGGAGCAGGCCCCGAAGGTGAACCACCTGGCGCTGATAGTGCTGCGCTGGCGGGGCCTGCTGCGATGGCTTCGTCGGTCAGTTGATTCCACTCCATCACTGTTCTTACAAAGAAGGAGTTGCTGTACTGAGCTGTGCTGCTTGGTGGAACTATGAAGCCTCTTGAATTTTGCACAGCTTGTCTCTGAACAATGTTGTCTGTTGTGCAGTCAGCGTATCTTGTGGGCCTGATCCTACGACGATTTGTGTCGACTGGAGTCAAAATATCCTCTGGTGGTAAAGCTGGGATCTGAGCCTCAGAGATTTTGTGTAGGAGGCTGAGGCGTTGGTCTTTACAGCGCTCCTCCAGTGTTGGAATTTTCAAGTCCTGGAGCATCTTAGTCATGCAGCCCGGATTCCATGACTTATAGTCTTTGGTGATGAAGCGGGCTGCCTGTCTTTGGGTGCGCTCCAGCTTGTCGACGTTCTGCTTGGTGTAAGGATCCCACACAGTCGCAGCGTATTCTAATCTGGATCTTACCAATGAAGTGTAGGCAAGCCGTCTACATTCTGGTGGGCAGTTCCTGAGATTTCGGCGTATCAATCCCACCATTGATCCTGATTTCTTGCAAACTTAGTTGATGTGTGTGGTCCATTTCAGGTCTGATAACAGGTGCACACCAAGGTATTGGCATTGCTGGGCTTGTTGGAGTGGAGTCCCATTCAGTTTGTACAGGAACTGGGATTTTTGTCTGATGGGAAGGATGGTGCACTTGGATGTGTTAAAGCGCATGCCCCACTGTTCAGCCCAGGCCTCAAGTTGGTGTATGATATGATATGATATGAAATAAGGCTCTGTAGGCTTTTTATAGCCTTTTGCCCTCTACATATTGACTTCATTTCGTTTTTGATAAAAACCGATGGCTACTTAGCAGTTCTATCTATTTTTGTAAAATTCATTTAAACAAAAATAGGTAGGTGTAGGTCGTCTTGGAGCGTGAGATGGTCTTGGAAGCTGTTGATTTCTCTGTACAGATTATGATTATGATTATTGTTGTTGTACATTAACAACTAAACAAGAATAACTATTAACTTGGTCAAAAGGCTTTTGAAAAGCCAAGCCCAAGGTTTATTATTTTAAATCTTTGATTGTGATGAAAATAGTAAACCGATTCTAATTTAAGTATTTTAACCCTTTCCCTTCCTGACTTCCTTAAGGGTTTATCTCCTACTATTTAACCCCTTGTAAATGTAAAGGATGTGGTACTTGCGATGTCATACCTTTATGAAGTAGCCCTTCTGTCACGGTGTTTACTCAGAGTTGGAGATTGCCAAAGCAAAACACTGTCTGCAAATACAAAAGGGAAACTACTCCAGATAACTTTTCTAAACCTTGATGATTTTTAAACAAAAGAGTGGTGTCAGGGTTGCGAACTCTAATGATCTTGTAGAACTACTTTGCAGACGACAAGAAATTGACATACAGCGCATTTTGATGCAATAACCTCAGCATGGCTTCTGGTATGAAACATGACAGATCACGAAAACTACCAACAGAAGAAGAAGAGGACCCTGTTGAACAAATGATAAAGAAAACTGGCTGTATTGAGCTTCACTATGCAGTTCAGGTATGGGTTGATACCGTGACATAGTGTAACAGTATAGTAGAGAGGACACCATTTTTTCTCGGCCTAGTGCAGAGAGGACACAATTCTTTTATTAGAAATGTCTTCCTGTTGGGGTTGATCCACAAGATAGTGTTTGTTAGCAGATATACATACTGACGAGAATTCCATAAATTCGAAAGAGATCTCTCTATGTACCATTCTAATTTAAGTATTTTAACCCTTTCCCTTCCTGACTTCCTTAAGCCAGGGTTTATCTCCATTGGCATTGGGACAAAAAGTAAACCAGCACAATCCTTTACTTTGACTTTTATTTTATTCTTTTCACAGCACAGAGCTACCTTCAAAAAATATATACAGTTAGTGGTGTTTGTGTGGTTTCTTTGATAAAATAGTATAGCAGTCAGTCAGTGCATCTTCACCATTTTGATTTCTTGAATATCATATCATATCAGTTTAGGCTCTGTAGGCTTTTGAAGCCATTTGCCCTCTAAATATTTTTCTCAAATGTATATAAATTTATATTTTCATTTTTCTTCTTTCTTTTTTTTTTTGCCCGTGAATTACTTCGGCTATTGTGTATTTGCTTTTGGGGGGTTTTGTTTGTTTTTTATTTCTCCAAATTTGTGGAGTACATAATAGTATTAAATTTTTTGTCAATAAGATTTTTGAACATATTTAGTGATGATGCATTTACAGTTTCATTAGAAAGATTGTTCCATGCAGTTATTACTCTGTTAGTAAAAAAAGTTTTGAGCTGAACGACTGTTATTTAGTTTTTTTTGTTAGTTTGAAATCATGCCCTCGTGTTCTCTCCTGGTCAGTTAGAGTTAGTAAAGTTTTAGTTGTGTTAGGATCATAAAACTTGTTAAGAATTTTATACACCTCAATCAAATCGCCTCTTAGACGTCTGTATTCCAAACTAGGTATTCCCAAGTACTTTAGTCTGTCCTCATAGTCCATATCTCTGGTTCCAATAATTGTTTTCATAAATCTCCTTTGGACTCCTTCTAAATGATCAATATGTTTGCTCAAAAAGGGACACCAGACAGGATTTCCATACTCTAATAAGGGGCGTACTAATGTTTTATAAAGAGGTAGCATAATTTCCTTTGATTTATTAGTTATTGTTCTGATTAGTAGTCCAGCAGTACGGTTTGCCTTTTTAACAGTATCGTTGATGTGTGGTTCAAAAGATAGTAATGGATCAACTATAACACCGAGGTCTTTCTCCGCATGTGTGCTCTCAAGAACCCTTCTGACACCACCATCATTCATAAAATACTCATGCATTGGGTTCTTTTTTCCAAGATGCATCACCTTGCATTTTTGACTATTAAAATTCATCAGCCACTCCTCTGACCAATCAACCAAAGAGTCAATACACTTCTGAATTTTTTGTTTTGATTCAATATCATCATTTACTGTGGAATAGGCTTTTGTATCATCTGCAAATATTTTAACTTCACATTCAACCTTTTCTGGCAAGTCATTTATATAAAATATAAAGAATATGTCTAGGTTAATAATGTTATAGTATGTTGAATCAGGTCATCATGAATGTATCTGAATGATCTGCCACCTCTCCAACTACTAGATTAGAATTGTGTCTGGCATTATTATTCAAAATACACAGAGAACCAGAAAAGAGTACAACTACAAGAGAACCAAAAAATTACCTTTTCTCTGCTTTTTTCAGATTGGATGATTACACCAATAAATGTCCTTTGTCAAAAGCAGATGTAGGGAATGAGTCTAAGAACTGTCAGTTGTAATAATGGTCAGAACTGACATTGACAACTATATTGGAAGAAGAAGAGCTGGGGGAGGGGTGTTGGTGGTGAATAACTTTAGTTGGGTTCTTAGTTTTATTAATAAAAAGTCATGAGATTTGAGGGCTTGAGACCAAATTTGGGTAAAGGTCAAGATGTGCCACCCCCTACATTTCTCGGTTAATTCCATTTTTCCGTTTTTACCTTTCTTACCAAACATGAAGCTGTATTTTATGAACATTTTCAGCTAATTATCTTTGTTCAATAATTAATTGCAGTCATGATAAAGGCCATTATCTAATAGGACCCCCCCCCCCCCCCCCCCCCCCTATGTACTGCAGTACACCGTGGCATTTGTCACAGTCATGGTTCATTGCGGTTTTCTTGTCTTATAGGGGGGGGGGGGGGTAGGGGGTAGGATAGGGTTAGGGTTATTATTCCAAAAAGATAATTTGCTGAAAAGGTTCATAAAATACAGCTTTATGTTTGGTAAGAAACTTTAGAAAGGCAAAAAACGGAAAAATGGAATTAACCGAGAAATACAGGGGGGGGGGGGGGGGGGGGGGGGGTTGTTGACCTTACACTGCAAAGGAGCTTGTTTACCTTGGTCTGGAGTTAAACTGACTTTAGACGAGTTCCATTCCTAAACATTAGCATGTCAAGAGTGATGTTCTATCATGCTGTTAAACACGGTTGCATTCCTTAAATTGTCTTGGATTAAGGGCATGTACACACATACAGTGGAGAACTGATAACTCAAAAACACTGGATAACTCACAATAAGTTTTGGGTCCCAGCATAATAATCTCTATGTTGAAAAGTCTTTAACTCAAAATATTAGCTATCAAAATAAAATTTCAGTCCCTTCAATTTTGACTTTTTTTTACTGTATATGCGGAAGCTTAACATGGAAATCTCGTAAATAAGTAAAAGAAAGAAGAAGAAAATAAGCGCATGACTTTTCGCATGGAAAGTCATGTGCTTATTTTTCCTTCTTTCTTTTACTTATTTATGGGGTTTCCACATGGAATTTCCACGTATATGTGTAGGTGCGCTTAGGAAGAATTATGTAGCTTTGTCAAACAAATGCCTCGGATGTAAGCTTTGATTTCAAGGTCATTGTGTCAGTGTGTGAGCACCATGCCATTGATGATTCTGTGCACTATTTCATGGCTTCAGCATTGTTTCAAAAAGATGCAATTTGTTATGAAGTTCTTGACAAATTAATGCTGTCATTGTCAAGAAGTCACTGAGTGTGGATTAATTTTTTGGCTAGATTTTCTAAGCAGTGTGTGTATGCGTATGTGTGTGTCTGTCTGTCTCAATGTGTGTGTGTGCTTGTGTGTGTGTACATGTTACGCCCAATCCGTGAAATCGCCTATTTCATGAAATGGACAACATGTTTTGCCCAATTTATAAAATGGACAATGTATATCACATTTTTGATTCCCCATTCACACAGGTATTGATTGATTCAATGGCGTCACACTTTTCTACATTGTATTTGCACCCCTATCCTGCCCCCCAAGTCGACCAGATACTAAGCTGGGGCATGCCTGAGCCACATGTTGAATCAAACATTTCATTAAATTAAGTCTGAATAAAATAATTTTAACTCATCTACAGATGAGATTTCTCATTCGTTTGAACCAATTCTTGATCTATGTGTGCTAATGAACAAAAACTATTTTTCATTCATATTGCTTTTCTCAATTGCAAGTTATAAATTGGCTATTTCACAAACTGGGCAAACCTTTTCATGGATTGGGCGTAACACACATATTACAACACTGAAGCAATTTCAACATATCTTTGTACATATGAAAAAAGAACTTAACTGTTTTGGCTTTTGTTGGCAGGAATGCATGGCAGATCATCAGGACTGGCGCAAATGTCAAGAGCACGTGGCAGCGTTCCGGAAATGCATGATAGAAAATCAAAAGAAACTGAAACCAAGCCATAGCTGATGCTCAGAATCAGGTCAACTAGATCAGAAGAAGTGCTTTTCATTAAAAGTGTCTAAATCTGATGCGATATATTTTATAGTTGTGAATTTGTAATTTTGTTCCTTGGATGCACATGCTGTAAGGAATTGATCTGTTTACAATTAAAGTGGTGTTTTTTTACATGTGTGCAATCCCTCTTGATGTTTACCATATTATTTAGTTGCTTCCATGTACATTACCAGGTTTTTTATAAAAACATTTACTTTTAAGCCCATATTAGTCTCTCAGAAGAAGACTCTTACTTTCTGCAATCTATCTAATGTGAATGCATCAAAAGTTATGTGAATGAAAGAGAAATCACAACAAAAGCATGCATTTTTCCACTTGAGTGAAACTAATGGAGGGGGGGGAGGGGCGGGGTTAATGTTTGAAAGAAAAAAATAATGCTGCCATCTCAACTTGACCATTTTTTTACATTTTACACTCTCATGATATCTGGTGTTATTATTCATCCAATATTTGCAGCAGTGTCATCGGGATTTGTTCTTTTAGGGTTTCTTTCTTTAAATAGTCAACTGTGCCTGCCAATGTATTGCTGACTTTCCATGAGCATATTCTCTGTTAAGAGAATCTGTAGGTCTTCTAACCACTCTTTACATACATATTTTTTTGCTAATTATTAATAATATTAATAATAATACATAGTATTTATATATAGCGCCTTTCTTTAGAATTATTATTCACTCATAAATATTGAGGTTTTTATAACTTTTTTGACATGTTGGGCATGACTTGGCATGTCTTTCAATTCACAGACCTGTTTACCCTGAAATCGGGCTCCGTGTATTTGAAATCCAAAATAAGTGTATTTTTCACGAAATAGGAGTACTCCAACAGGAAAGTTAAAAAAAACCTGAGTGCAAACATGCATACATTTTTATAGCAACTTATAGAAATACTGTGTCAAAAGTGTCATCCATTATTTACAAGAACAACACACACACACACACACACACACACACACACAGAGATCGCACCAGTTACCTGAATCAGGCAATGTACAGAAATGACAGATTTGTTTTCACCATTTCACCGTATTTTTTTCTTCATGTACCATATTTATCATATTTTTGTCAGAACTGTGTACAAAATATGGTGAAATCTTATGGGTAAACAGGTCTGAATTCACCCTTCTCTGTCTCTTTATCTGTCTGCCTCTCTCTTTGTCTCTCTCTGTAGTGTCATATTTATATATATTTGCCTTTCATGATGTACTGAGAGAAAGAGAAAGGATAAAACGCATTTGCAAGACCACTTTGAGTGAAATAAAACCAAAGTAAAAGAGCATGTGTTGAAAGGCATCTTTAATTCATCTTTCCTTTGAATTACGTCATGTAACGATGTATAAATAAGTGTCTGGTTAGATATTATGTGCAATGCATGTATATGTACCAAGGCACCCCCACCCCTGTGGGGATACCGGAGGTCTTCCGTACAAATAGTTCCCCCACCTTCTGGAAGTTCTGTGCTTGTAACTTCCTCAAATCTGTCTCTCTTTGACTCTGCCTTTTTCCTTGCTTTGTGTCATCTACTATCTTTCTGACTTTTGGCCCATCCTCCTGCCTTTTTTTCACACAAAAATCTTTCGTTTGAAAAATCACATTTGAACTCCGAAATCGGAATGTGTCGGCTGAATGCAGCGAGGACACCAGTGAAAGCTGGAAAACGGACACATATGTACCCATTGTGGCCTTATGGCCCAGGAACGCAGAAGAAGAAGTACCCAGCATAGCTACATACTTATGAGAGCAAAACTTCTAAGAACTGGACGTAAGAGTACATGACAAGCAAACAAACAAAAAGCATTCACAGAAAAAACGAAAAGCACTCACGCAGTACAGAAAAAACATGCTGTGTAATAGATCTCTTTATTCTCAGATAATATGGAAAACTTCAAACATATTCCATAAATTCAACATTGGCACAATCCACACAAGAAAAAATCAGTGGGAATTAGAAGGGAATGTCCTATCAGAACAACGCATAACGATTCTCATTGCACAGAAACAACATCTGATGTCACTCCAAGTCAGTATATCCTTGAACATTCACCAAATCAGACTCTTGGATTTTATACTGTACCCACAACATTTTACAGTGGCTATTCTTGATCTGAGTATTGTGCTTCTGTTTGCATCACAAAACATAGATATATCTGTAAGTAAGCTACACCTTTGCAACAAAAAATATTATGATTGGAAATGGAAGATAAAAACTTCTAATAATCAAATAGCATATTAACATAAGCTTTAAATACCATATTGACGTAAAGTTGGACATATGGCTTTGCCTTATGATGCCTTCCCTTCCTCCCCACTCCCACCCCCTTCTTTTCTCATCTCTAACAAAGCTCTCTTCATCAGTGTTCCTACCATATTTAACCTTTACCGGACTTCTGGGGTCGCCCACGACCCCTTGACACACAAAACATGTTATATCTCTAAAACTATTTAAGCAATCTTCATGAAATTTCATGACTTTGTCAAAAACGTAAATGGCTTTAAGTGTGTTAAATTTCATTAATGTGTATAAAATATAAATGACGTAATATGACGCGTAATTTTGATATACCTGTCCGGATGACGGGGGTCTCCCACGACCCCTACTTTAAAGAGCACTGCAGTGCATTGAGTAGGGGTTG
The DNA here is from genome assembly GCA_017654935.2 of Phymorhynchus buccinoides. NCBI lineage: Eukaryota > Metazoa > Mollusca > Gastropoda > Neogastropoda > Raphitomidae > Phymorhynchus > Phymorhynchus buccinoides. Next base: position 32,118,147 of record CM065688.1, read on the forward strand.
TGGGAGACCCCCGCCATCCGGACAGGGATAAACACATGGTGCCTCTTTGACAAGTAGGGGTTGTGGGAGACCCCCGCCATCCGGACAGGGATAAACACCTCGGAATTTGCTCTTTGCTGAGTAGGGGGTCGTGAAAGACCCCCGCCATCGTGTCCGTGTAGTCAAAAGCATGATCCGGTAAAGGTTAAAACGATATGAAAAGAGAAAAGTGTAATGACTAGGTTTCAAGAATTGTTTAATCTTTTTTTTTTTTTGCTTTGCTGAAAATCATAACTGAAAGAATGTGATGCAATACAACATAATTTACATACTTGTTTTCTGAATAAAAGTTAAAATGTTACATTTTACATGTTCATAGACTGCGTTTATGAACAGAACTGATAATGAACCAGACATTTGCAAAGCAACATTATACAGTTAGCAGTATATCACTGTATGCACAAAAATAAAATTAGGCATATGTAACACAAAACAGTTGTATAACATGGTGATAAAACAGTAGTCTATATTCGTCAGAGATCATTTAAACATCTACCCCCACATTTTGTTTCCCCCTTCCTCCATCACAACATCCATCTGCTTTCTTTCTCCTTGGCCCTTTTTTCCTTGTAGGAAAGGAAGGTGGCAGAGTGGTTAAGACGTTCGCCTGACAATGTCAATGCGTGAGTGGCCCAGGTTCGAATCCCAGCCTCTGCCTTTCTTTCTAGTTCGACGAGAAAATCGAACTGAACGTCGAGTTCCACGGATGGGGACCTAAAGCTACTCTGACCCGTGCGCACATAAAAATCCCACGGCAGTTAAAAGTCGATAAGATCAGGCAGAAATCCTGCTGCCTGGTATGACCAAATTGATAGCTAGGTTTCCCAAGTCCACCCCTCTACTCACCCCGTTTCCTCCCAAAAAAAGTTTTTTTAATGGGTGGCACTGTGCTTGCAGCGACATTCTCTCCAGAAGGGAGCAGCCCGAACTTCACAGAGATTAGTCTCAGACTGAGACTAGAATATACCAAATACCAATCTTAACTTTTTCTGTTTTATTCTTAAAGAGATCATGTTCAATATTATTATTTGACCTAACATTTGCACCTTTTTTCTCTCTTTTTTTTTTAATCAAGCTGTGCTCACACACTCTTGCACTCAAACAAATAAAATTCCACCACAAAAAGCATGCAGCAGCATAAGACATAAAACAAGCTTAGCAATTAAAAAAAAAATAAAACAAAGTTTAAGACAGTGCAGATCATTTGTTAAATTTATTAGTCATAATGGTTTTGGAATGGGTTGATAAGGAAGTGTTCAAAAAGCTATAGCAACTTTCTGCCTGTAATTAACAAATCGTCTCACGGAACATAGAATGGTATGTGTGTTCTATTGTACCATATTTTACGGACGACTATGAGGCGATACTTTTCCCCCAAACTGACATCCCTCCCTGTGCTTTATAATGTGACTGATAATATAGTAAGAATAAAGAGAAACCAAATCTAAATTTTGTGTGAAATTTGGCCTTATAATCAGGTCCGCAAAATACGGTAAATAAAACAAAAATAAGAATGAGATGAAGGTATTTAACATATGTGCACGCACACACGCACACACACACACACACACACGCACACGCACACACACACTTCTAGAATAGGAAAATGTAAACCGAGAGACAAACTCACAAAGTGTGTGGTTTAGTTATTGTTCAGTGCTCATTTTACCCATAGTTTATACACCAGACTCCAGCAGTAACAAAAATCTGAAAGAAATTGATCACTATTGCTACCAAAGCTTATAATAATAAAAAGTGTGTTCACACATCCAAGCTTAAGTGTTATTCACTTATTGCTATGAAGTTTTAAAAAGACATTTTAAGAAACAGAACAGATTATTTCTGATGGGACTTATTTTTATTTCAGCTGAATGATGATAATCACAATTAATTAAAAAAATGGTTGTACATTCTAACAATAAAAAAAAATTTGGTACACATGTTATACTTATGAACTCTCTCTCTCATCTCTCTACCCATGAGTCTCTCTCTCTCTCTCTCTCTCTCTCTCTCTCTCTCTCTCTCTCTCTCTCTCTCTCTCTCTCTCTCTCTCTCTCTCTCTCTCTCTCTCTCTCTCTCTCTCTCTCTCTCTCTCTCTCTCTCTCTCTCTCTCTCTCTCTCTCTCTCTCTCTCTCTCTCACACACACACACACACACATGCATTGTGCACATATGCATGTGCACACACACACACACACACACAACCATCTCGCACACATGATGACTGGAAAAAGAAAATCAAACTCGATTGGCTAAAGCAGAGAACCATCATGCAATATGTGAAAACAACCTGTGTTTCCTGCCTTCGAAAATTTGCAGTCAAGCTCCGAACTATTTGTAACATACACACACAAACCCAACCTCCTGCTTTTCTTGTGTCGGTTGAACCCAGCTTCGACAAAACTGACATAAACCAGACATCTCTGATCAGCTAACACGCAATGCAGACTTGAAGTTAAATATGAGATTACGGACAGGAAACATTTGAAAATCGTATCACAACTGACGGTGCATGGCACCTCCAACAACAGATCACAATGTTTAAAACGTGAAGCCCATCCTCGTATTTCACACACAGTTCTCATCACCATGAGGATGGTACAGTGGAACCTCCCTTATAAGACCTTCAAAAATCATCCTAAATGAGGTCTTATACGGGAGGGGTCTTAATAGAGAGGTAATTTTAATACTTACAAAGAAGGGCAATGTCTCAGAGAAGTAGGTCTTATGTGGGAGGGAGTCATAACGGGAGGTCTTATAAAGGAGGTTCCACTGTAGCAACAATATAAAAAGGGACTAATAACTAAGCACAACCTCCATTAGAAATGAGCAAAAACATGTAATCAGAACAGCATAAGTGCAAGTATAATACTATTAATAGCACAGTCACATACCGTATTTTACAGATTACAAGACGATTCTTGTTCCTCAGATTGAGACCCCTGCGTCTTATAATATGACTCATAATAAAGTATAAAAAAGATCTTAATTTTGAGTGAAAATTTAGGAGTGCGCCTTGTAGTTCGAAAAATATGGAAATCTTTGTTGGAATGTCCAGAAAGAGGAAATCACCAACTTGTAAATTGTTCTCAGTCTGGGTTGATATCCCATCAAGCATTTTTGCAGCGTGTGTAATCATTAAAAAATACAAAACCAAAGAATTTCATGCCATGCACATGATACTGTTGTGAACACTGCTATTGAGCATAAAGTCCACACACACATGCACACCCACATCTACCGGTACTAGTTTCTCACTTATGTTGCTTCATAATGAAGTTATCGGCGGAGTAGAACTAACTTTTGTGTTTTGATAAAATTTGTGGATTTAAAAATATTTTTACAAAAAAACACCACGCACACTTTCCCATGAACTTAGCAAAATCAATAAAGCCCCCTCTCCTTCCTCCCCCTCCCCCCTCTCCTTCCTCCCCCTCCCCCCTCTCCTTCCTCCCCCTCCCCCCTCTCCTTCCTCCCCCTCCCCCTTGAAAAACAACTAAAAAAATCAATTTTTGAAGGAAACACTTCTTCAAGAAAATTACCTTTCATATTTCTATTAAAAATATATGTAACGAACACCAAAGCATTGCCTTTGTCGAAATGTCTGACACCAAACTTTGTAATGAACACCACAGCACATCCTATCAATCACGACGAATATGAAATGAACACTACAGAACTGAACATCTCAACGTTTCAATAGAGCAAACAGTAAAGAACATCACAGCAAAACAAGTTTCCAAGCAGTAATAGTAGAAAAAAGAAAGATTTTCATACTCATGGCTTTTGCCCTTATATTATGTGGAGGTACTGAAATACCAGGTCAACTCGTGGCGACTCTTCAACAAGTTTCCAACAATCCATTATAACACAAGTAAGTCCACAATTGTGGCCCTGCACCATGAAAAGGACATTAAGTCGCTGGGCTAGTTTCTCACAACAGGCTTGCAAAGTCAAAAATCCCTTCTTTTTTTTTAAAGCAATTTTTGAATTATGGTTATTTTCATGCTCTCTAACATCTTATCTTTCATATTTTAAAAAGATAACCATTATTATGGTCTCTAGATACTCCAAAAAGTGCTTTAAAATGAGTAGGTTGATGCATTTTCTTCAGCTAGGCTAGACTTTAGACTCATTTCTCAAAATGGCCAACAGTCACCCTACCAATTTTAAATGCTCATAACTGGAGCGGGAAAAGATACAAGAATGGTTCTTGTATTAGAAAGAGAATGGTCTGATGTTTTTAACTGTACCATTTTCTCAGAATAGTCATTTTGACACTTAAAGGCACAACTGGAGTATTTAAGAGCCGATCCCAGGAATCGCGTAGTCAGTTGTGAGTGGGAGAGAGAGAGAGAGAGAAACAAGCCAGCGACACTCCTCGCTGCGGGCTTTCGCCTGCGCCAGTTTAGTTTTTCCCTCCTTTTGCGTTTGAAAATGGATGCTTTCGCTGCGAGCGCCAAGCAGAAACTGACATTTTTAGCCTACTGCTTGCTTATATAGTGCCGCGCTGGCTTTAACGTCCCTGGCTCACAACTGGAAAGAACAACGAGGACACTCTTACCTATGACATTTCTGTTTTGCCTAACCCTAACCCTAAAAGAAAGCACCAATCTAATAACAAAACAGACAATTTGATAGTAACAGCTATATGGATTGGCTTTTATTTGCCATGTTATTCTCTTGCTTAAATGACCACTCTACTTTTCCCCCCACATTATAACAAAAGTATTCAAGCAAATAGTGTGACTCGAATGTATATAACAGCTCACAAACTGTTCAAAGCCCTTGTGTTTCAGAATTATTCTGAATCATCAGGGTTAGTATTTTTTCCATGACATAGTCAGTGATTTTGCAAAACAAATCAAGAGAAATTTGGGAAGGGGAGAGAGAGGGAGACAATTTAGTCAAAACGATTTTAGCCCAGGTGACTTGGTAAAAAGCTAAACACAAGTTAAAACCTGAAATAATTCAATCAAAACACCCACAATGATTGTTTTTTAAATGAAAAATAAAATGAAGCTCTCAAACTGATAGGCCAATATCAAAATGTTGTGCATCTGCAATGAAGGAAAGACAAAAAGTTTTGTGATGAGAGGTGGGAAACAATAAGAATACATAAACTATATACAATGTAATAAAATGGGTGTGTTTTTTATAAAACAAGACAATCCAGAGGTCTGTTCACTACAATTTTGACCAGCTGATGATGATTTCATGCAAGCACCCATGCACGCGCACACACACACACACTAGTGATGAAGTTGGCTGCCCAACAGGAAGATTGCACACACACACACACACACACGCACACACATGCAGAGACTCGTCTTTCTCATAAACTGTGACCAACAGTACAGGGTTTTTTTTATCACAGGCTGTCTCTGATTCTTTGCTTGGAGCTTCATCTGTTCCATTCCTCAGACTGAATGTCAACAACAGGTAACAAGCAGAGAAACTCAAGCAAATCGGCCAAACAACCATCACTTCATTAAAAGCAAGGGGACTTATTCAGTAATTCTGGCATATTGATTTCATGAAAGCTTAGACCGAAAAGCTTCTGGTTCTTCTTCTTCTGCCAATAATGTCCACCTGCCGTAACCGGCAATTACTGACATTCTGGTTCTGGTTGCTCTATGTGTCGTTGAAGGAGCCTATGAAGGCTATTTACTCAATAGAGTGCATAGTGAGAGTGCATTGAGAGTTGACTTAATAAATAATAGATCTACTGTCTGGATGCTAAAGGCAGTCTGTCCTAAAAAGAATTGTAATAATAAATGACCATAGACCTTTATTTCGCAGTAACTAGGCTGGACCACTTCGGCTAGCATAGCACTCACCGGGGATGAACGCCGACCGGCACAGCTCCTGCCCTTCATGTACCACTACTTCGATCCATGGCCCCTACTTCCTAGAATTAGTCTTGGATTGGTGCAGGCCCTGATGGTGAGCCGCCTGGCGCTGATGATGCTGCGCTGGCGGGGCCTGCTGCAATGGAGGCATCTGTCATCTGGTTCCAATCCACCAGTTCTCACAGAAAATGAATTCCTGTATTGTACTGTGTGGCTCGGTGGAACGATGAAGCCTCTAGAGTTGTTAACTGTCTGTCTTTGGATGATGTTTTCTTCTGTGAGCCCGGTGAATCTTGTCGGTCTAATTCTTCTTCTGTTTGAGGCTACTGGGGAGAGGAACGCCTCGGGTGGAAGAGTAGGAATCAGACCTGAGATTTTGTGGAAGAGGTTGAGTCGTTGTTGTTTCCGACGCTCCTCCAATGTCGGTAGCAACATCTTTGTCACGCAGCCAGGGCTCCTTGATTTGTAATCTTTCGTTACGAATTGGGCTGCTTGTCTCTGTATGCATTCCAGCCTGTCAGCATCCAGACTTCTATAACCTTGTTCAGCCTATCATCATTTTAAGCAGGTTTAGAAAATGGACAAATCTGCCAATCCAAGAATATGTTTTTTTGTCAGTTTATTTCTGAAACATACAGGCAGCAGTGTGATTTAATATATGTGTCAAACAGTATAAAATATTATAATATTTGATATTTAGTCACATTTAGGGTAGTTTTGGGGGTTTTGTGATTTTAAAAAAAGCCTAGAAATCATCCTAATGTGCATTATTTTTAGACTGAAATAGTCACAGCTAAATTAAATACATGTTGAGATCAATGGGAAAGTGTTTAATATCGCATTTTTATCAAACAGACATTTTTATTCTCAAATAAATATAACAAAAAGAAATATTAAACTTTTTTTATTTGAAAAAGCTACTCCCTGTGCTCCACAAACTGCCTTCAGAAATCAAAAGGTTCATCAGTAAGAAATGTCCAAATTATTGCCAAACTACATAATCTCAAAGCCAGTATTGCAGTTATAAATTGAAAGGTAATCCCTGATTACTTAGTATGGATATATAGATCTTCGACAATGCAACTTGCAACAGAGCAGGCGTTTAGATTGACTTATCTGTCAGTCTAAATGCCTGCTATGCAGGATATCAGCATGCATGATTTAGACTTTGCTTATGAATTTTTAAAAAACAAAAAAAACATGCTCTCAAAGGAAGGATATCTCATTATCTGTGTGAAATAGTTCAAGACTTTTTAGCACCATAAGCAAACAAATTTTAGAATCAATGCCAAGAAAGGCTATTACAATTTTCTTCATTCTAAAACATCAATCTATGAATGATAAGATTCCCCATACATTTCAAAACAAAGTCGTGATACAAATTTGAGTCATGATTTTTCATATTTCTTTCCATCTATTTCATTCTATCATTCCAACTTCTGTCTCCCTCTCGTATCTCTCTTCCAAACAACAAATGAAGCCATAACAGAATTATGCTGACAAATTTAAATATTCATTATGAAGCAAATATCAATTTTAGGCATTAATTAAAAGAAGAAAACCAATTACACTCCACCATCTTTACAACATAACATGGGAGTTTACTTTCTCTTTACACTTCAAATATTATTGTTCCATACTCTCTCCTAGCCTTCCTGGTTACTCAGCAAATCTTTGGAATACGGAAGGCAGCAGAAAAAACAACAACAGGGGTTTAATCTATTTATTACTGCACAATGTTATTACTTTTTTCCCCCAAAGCTATAGTCATATATCTCAAAAAAATTAAATTAAGTTTATCCCTGAATCCACACTACTAAAGAGTTTACAACTTATTTTACAAATCCAAACATAACATAATGTCAAAAATCAAAATAAACTAGACCTGTACTCTAAAAACATAATGTTCCATTTTACATTGTAAAATTTGTCAATTGATGGTAGTTTGGGAATTACAAAAATATGAGCATTGTGTCATCAACCAAACCCAAACCAAAGCGATCTATGGGAATGGGATATGAATGAAAACTAAAAGTACCTTTTGCAAGAACATTGTACAGCGATTTTGTAATGATAAAATAAAATCCCCAATTCTTTGTTCTTATTGCTTATATAAAGGAAGGAAAAAACCCATATTATTCTGGTAGTATGAGAAACATTAAGAAGCAAAACTGGAATATTTTATGTTTTGAACAGCTTAAAAAGGGTTTTTTAAAAGAAGAAGTATGTAGAATTCAGAACACAATTATGTCTTCTGACTGTTTTCAGTGTCAGAAGGGGGAAAATCAAACCAAATAGATGGTATATGCTTCATACTTGAGTACATTGTCTATCTTGTTGATACAGCATACATCAAGAAACAAGAGCTTCCAAGTTTGATTCCATCCATGGATATAGTTATCTTCCATTCCTCCTCTATTTCCTTTCTTCAGCTTACCTCAGCAGACACTGTCATTTGACATGATGGTAAATATGTGACATGGACAATTTCTTTTTACTGACATACACTTATGGCAGAAAGCTCTGTTCTCCGTTACATACAACAAAAACAATTTTTTTAAATCAACCGCAATCAGGGGAATGCAATTCACGATAATGTTCAAATGCGTTAAATTATTTTACTTTACGTTTTGTTTCTCTCTTGTAAGTCCCAGCCTCTGAGAAAACATCAGGGTTTCTTAGATCCATCAGAACTAAAAGAACACACAAGTTTTGTTATTACATCAGCAGGGCACAACGTCCAAGCCCGTTGTGGACAAACAGAGAAAGCAGTTGCACAGTTTTGACGGACAGTTTGTTCAAATGTGGTCAACTCCCCTAAGTGTTGTCTTCATCACTGGAGAGTTCGTCGGTGTACTTGGTGGTCTTCAGATGACCGTTAGAAGACGGGAGACTACGCGGTGAGCCGTTGGCCACAAAGGCTTTATTGATAACTGCCGCCCCGCTGTTTGGAGGGCTGTGAATCTCCTCCTTTTCAATGTCCGTCTGCTGTTCCTTGCTGTTGCGGGTGAAGAGGGTCGTCTCCTGCATGTCATCCAGAAGTCCTGTGACACAAGTGATCATCATTTCATCAATTCATGTAGTAGAAAACTGTATTATGATTAGACAAATACAATGCGAAAAATTAAAACGAAAATCAAAGTGGAACTGAAAAAGTGAGATGATTAAAATCAAATATAAGAGATAAACACCCCACTGTGATTCATAAGTAAAACTGGTATTTGTCAGTTAAAAAAGCTCTAAGTCCACAAGCTGGCACAAAAGGTAAGCATAAAGATAATAAAAGGTAAAGAGAGAGTCAAAGTAAGTCAAACTGTTACCTGCTGTGCACATGCTGCGGGGAAGTATTTTCTATTTTAAACAATTTAAAATAGACAATGCAGCAGCTGGATTGAATTGAACAAGGTACATTAATCAATATTTAAGCTACTGTCACTAAACGTGCACAGGAGAGTCACAAACTCAAAAGGAACTTTGAAGCAAGAAACCAGAAGCTTTTCATCGACCACATCAAAATCATGACGCACCTGTGATTTCAAGATCGTACATGGGCAGAGGCCGCTCTCCATTGACCATGAACAGCACAGACCTGGACGGCCAGAACAGGTGCAGCAACACAGCATATGCCAGGATGTCCACAGCATAGCTGATGCCTGTAACAACAAAATCACCATTAAAACTACAGGTGCAGCAACACAGCATATGCCAGGATGTCCACAGCATAGCTGATGCCTGTAACAACAAAATCACCATTAAAACTACAGGTGTAACAACACAGCATATGCCAGGATGTCCACAGCATAGCTGATGCCTGTAACAACAATCACCATTAAAACTACAGGTGTAACAACACAGCATATGCCAGGATGTCCACAGCATAGCTGATGCCTGTAACAACAAAACACAGCATCACCATTAAAACTACAGGTGCAGCAACACAGCATATGCCAGGATGTCCACAGCATAGCTGATGCCTGTAACAAAATCACCATTAAAACTACAGGTGTAACAACACAGCATATGCCAGGATGTCCACAGCATAGCTGATGCCTGTAACAACAAAATCACCATTAAAACTACAGGTGTAACAACACAGCATAGCCAGGATGCCTGTAACAACAAAATCACCATTAAAACTGTAACAGGTGCAGCAACACAGCATATGCCAGGATGTCCACAGCATAGCTGATGCCTGTAACAACAAAATCACCATTAAAACTACAGGTGTAACAACACAGCATACGCCATAATGTTCACAGCATAGCTGAAGCCTGTAACAACAACATCACCATTAAAACTACAGGTGTAACAACACAGCGTATGCCAGGATGTCCACAGCATAGCTGATGCCTGTAACAACAAAATCACCATTAAAATCACAGGTGTAACAACACAGCGTATGCCAGGATGTCCACAGCATAGCTGAAGCCTGTAACAACAAAATCACCATTAAAACTACAGGCGCAACAACACGGCCAGAACAGGTGCAACAACACAGCATACATCAAAATGTCCATAGCACAGCTTATAGCTGATGCCTGTTACAATAGTCACCATAAAACCAGGTGCAACATTACAGCACATGACACCATGACAAAATCACCATTAAAACTACAGGTGTAACAACACAGCATACGCCATAATGTTCACAGCATAGCTGAAGCCTGTAACAACAACATCACCATTAAAACTACAGGTGTAACAACACAGCGTATGCCAGGATGTCCACAGCATAGCTGATGCCTGTAACAACAAAATCACCATTAAAATCACAGGTGTAACAACACAGCGTATGCCAGGATGTCCACAGCATAGCTGAAGCCTGTAACAACAAAATCACCATTAAAACTACAGGCGCAACAACACGGCCAGAACAGGTGCAACAACACAGCATACATCAAAATGTCCATAGCACAGCTTATAGCTGATGCCTGTTACAATAGTCACCATAAAACCAGGTGCAACATTACAGCACATGACACAAGAATGTCTACAGCACGGCTGATGCCTGTAGTGTAAACCAAATCATCATGTAAAACAAATTTAAAAAAACAGGTGCAACAACATGCTAGAATGTCCAGAGCATACCTGATGCCTGTAACAACAGTCACCATTAAAATACAGGTGCAACATTACAGCACTTGTCTTTTACATTGTAAAGTAGTACACTAAAATGTTTTAAAATGCACTGAAGAGAACAAAAGAAACACTGTTACTCAGTGTTAGGCCAGGTTCACATTAGACGTGTAAGTTCCGTACGGAAAACCCTAAATAAGTGGAAGAAAGAAGGATAAAAGTTTACGCATATAATAGGGGAAATTCGGACACGTGCGCAAATCTTTTCCCTTCTTTGTTTCACTTATCTATGGATTGCGCACGGGTTTCCGCATGGAATATACGCTTATGTGTGTACACGGCCTTAGCCAACACTTACTAAGGATGGTCTTGTAGCGCCACAGCGGGGACACCTGTGTGCTGATGAGGGCCAGCACGGGCAGGTAGATGAACCACATGAGGAAGAAGGCCCCAAAGTGCTGGATGAAGCTCAGGTCGTCGTGCGGCGTGTGGTGGTAGGTGCGTCGCAGCTCCACCACAAACCACACCATGGCGATCAGCCGGAAGGCCAGCGTCGCGTAGCCTGGCCACGTCTGCCACTCGTCCGTATTGGAGATGATGTTGTCGATCTCCACCTGAAGTACCAAGGACAACCCTTACACACTGATCGTACCTTATGGAAAGACTAAAGAGGCTTAACACTTGACTAGCACATCCATAGAATTTTTAGTTGTTCATTCCAAACAAGCTAGGGGTCACGTTGGAGATGACAATGTCAATCTCCACCTGCTCATACTGATGATACTTCCCTGCCCAGTCCTGTAGACCGTGTCTACTACAATCAACAAGAGGGATATAAATCGCCAGAATGTGTTGCCAGTTTGACTATTTCGAAGATGATTAAAAAACAGAAATTTCGTTCATTTTTTATATCACTTTCTTTAACAGTTAAGATGTTAGATGTATCAAACAATCAAGGAATCGCAATAAATTCACACCAAAAAAAACACCAAAACAACACAAAAATGGTACTTAGTTTTGATGTTATTGTTGATGTTGTCAGTTTCAAACTGAGTTTAAGTTAAAAGTGCTTTGGGTGTGAGGTAGAGCAGATTAAAATCTTCATATTCAGTAATTCTGTAACACTAACAGCTTGGTTGCTGCATGCTGTTTCCAAATATTGGTCAGTGTTCTCTTCTCTTTGCATGTTTAAGTGTATTAAACTTTAAAAACGAGATAAAGAGAAGGGGGTGGGGGTGTAAGCATGTAATATGAATAAAATTGGATTTGCCGGTACCTGGTAGATAGATATATATACCTGGAATATATTCCAGTGAAAACGTACACAGTACTCACACAAGTAATGGGAATTATTTAATATTATCTAGATTATCTTTTCTGCAAAGTCAAACGTAATTGACAAAGTATGATGTAAAGTGGCACAGAGGTAACGCGTTCGCCTTGTGTCAAGTAAACCGGAGTTCGAACCTGAGTACAGGGGATTTTTCCTCTCACTTTGCACTAGGCCTCACGGTATGAACGTGGAGTATTTCGGATGAGACGATAAACTGAGGTCCTGTGTGCCCATGCACTTAGCACACGTGAAACCCAGTGGCAACGAAAAAGTTGTCATTTGGTCAAAATGTACACACACACACCCTTTCCCTCCTCATCAGTCACACAAAAATCACATGCCAAAAAAAAAGGGTGGCATGTGACGCGCTCTCCAGGTGGGAGCAACCCGAATTTCACAGAGACGCCTCTGTGACTATAAACTACCTAATACCTAATAATCTTACTAATAGTAATAATAGTTACCATACCATGATAGTGTGCAAACATGGAGCAAAACAAACATTCCTGATCTGTTTGGGGTGGAGTGGCACTCCCACTTCTCCTACTCCTACAGTGCTAGCAGTTTTACACATGATCAACACAGTGAAGTTATACAACTAATCAACTAAATTAATGCTCTCTCTCTCTCACTCTCTCTCTCTCTTTCACTAGTTTCAGTCTCTCTCTCTCTCTCTCTCTCTCTCTCTCTCTCTCTCTCTCTCTCTCTCTCTCTCTCTCTCTCTCTCTCTCTCTCTCTCTCTCTCTCTCGCTCGCTAACTCACAGACAAACACACACACACACAGACAGACACAAACATACACACACACACACACAGAGACACACACACACACTCTACACACTCTCAGGTACGTACACACCAATACAAGCCTACAGATGCATACAAGTGCAAACACACACAAGCATTCATGGCATTCGCACACAATAGAAGTTATAGAGCGAGTCAGTCATGGGTGATACACTGAAACAGGTGGTGAAACAGCAAGAATGGTTGTCAAATAATCCTCAAAGCTGTTTCTCTTACTTATTGATTGGAAGACAGCATCTGAGCAAGCAGGCAGAGAACATAACTGACAAAATGATGTGGCATAACAATAAACTGACGTTACTTGCAATCTTTGTCAGTCTGTTTGAAACAGCTTTTTTTTTGTTTTTCATGACCTTTAAAAGAAAGTATTCACAATGAAATAATAAAATTTTAAAAATTGTATAATTTACTCTGGCTCTCTCAGTTGAACTGCTCTATCTTAGTATCTATAAAAATTAATAAAATTATACATTCCATATATTTGAAAGTTCACATAAGAATTGCACCCTGAGGCAGAGGGGGAAAATATAGCCCTCATCAATGATCAAGAGAGAATGGGATTGACTCATTCAGACATAAGAGAGGAGATCAGAGAGATGAGAGAGAGAGAGAGAGAGTCAGAGAGAGAGAGAGAGAGAGAGAGAGAGAGAGAGAGAGAGAGAGAGATAGACAGACAGACAGACACAGAAACTGAGAAAGAGACAGAAACTGAGAGAGAGAGAGAGAGATGCAGAGAGTGATCAATGGAAATGATACTTACTTTTATTTTTAAATTATTAATAGAAAAGATACACTCACTGTACATGTATGTATAATCGGATATTGTTTATCTCATGCAATTTTAAAACAGTCCTGAACATAAAAAATATGGGGGAAACCATCAGACTGACTGCATAGATCTAGATCTCTTTTGTGATCGAACTACAAAGTAAAGGCTTCTAAATTCATGTAATGTACTAACAGTTACTGTCTACACATCTCTCCCCTGCACATCTCTGCCTAGTGCTAGTAGTACTTAGTACCTAGTTTATATAGATCTATGAGTATATAATTATATAGTGTTTGCGTGGGGGTGACGGTGGGAATGCGACGGTGGGAATGCGAGCGCATGTGAGTATGTTCAATGTGTATGATGTAATCTTGCATGTGGAGTGAATTTTAGTTCTGTTAAGCGCCATGAGTAGTTCGTCTAGAAGTAGAATGTGCACTCTATAAATGTCTTTATTATTATTATTATTACTTTAGAGCCTTGTTTGGTTCTTCACACCCCAGTACATGTAAGTCACAGCACTTGACCATACTTCAGTACCGCCACCGGTAGGCAAAACAAAAACAGAAGAGCTGCCAAATGACTTTACCAGAGCATTGTGATGGATCTATACATAGATCTTCATCTAAGTTCATGAATTGTATTTAGTGCTGGATCTTTATACAGACCTGAACTAGCTAAAGATTTTTTAATTCATCTTGACTGACCAGTTGAACAAAATAACAAGTTTTGTCTCAGGGACTTATCCTCTTTTATTTTTATTAGCTGCCTGAATTGTAAAACTTTGTTGTTGGTTTGTTTTTTACAGAAAATATGTTAAGTAATTAACTTAATAACTAGACTGGTTGTATTTCCAGTGGTAGACTGGTAGTATTTCCAGTAAATGTTGGTACTATGATTTAGCGTGGTAGATCCAGACAACTTACATGCTCCACTTATCAGATTCATTTCAACTTCAATTTCCAAGGGGTTGAAAGTGTTTTCTGTGGAAAGCAACACTTTTACTTGTAACTTTTAATGATTGTATACCTATTCATTCTGTCCTCCCTGAGTTACCACAAGTTTTGAAGTCATATACAGCAATAAAACTAATAATGTACCCTAGGCTAATTCCTCAAAACTATTAGTATAAGTTATAACTTAGTTACACTACAGGAATTAGATTTTAGTTTTTCTTCAAGTTCAATTGTTTCGCCTAAAATTTCCTTCTTCTTTTTAAAGAGTTATAGATTTCTGCATAAATAATATTATTCATAATTTGTTTTGACCTCTTAAATAAGTTTGGGGATAGGTTCAATGATGAGACACAGAGAGAGTGTGTGTTTTGAATTTTGCTCTTGGTCTTAAACTAAATCTTACTAGAATTCAATTTAAATACAAACTGCATTAACGTTTACTTTACATTTGACCCTACAAAATTGCCTTTAATAGCATGAGGCTGTGTCAGACCAGTTGACATAAGCCAGAACGCCAAGGCTACATCAAAATGTTGTTATGCTCTGAATGGTTGTGCGGGGATTGTCTTAAGCCATGACAAGCTCCCAGCATAACATCATCGTCTAAAATCCCCTGAAGACGGAGTGTGGCTGCCCACATGGCGAGGTAATCAAAAACGGTCACACACGTAATGTTCTCATCCCTAGCTGGTGCATTTGTACTGAATTGTTCAACTGCTCTGGCTGTTGGGATGATCCCTGGAGTCATTAAGCCAGGGATCAACAACAACAACAACGACCCTACAAAAAAGTACAATCCTCTCCTCAATCTCCTTTTTATATTTAATCCTCCACCTCCTGAACCATTCCCCCTTCCCCATCAACATTTAAACTCACCAAGTTCCAGATGTACAAGAAGAGGTTCAGCACGGTGTATACCCCACAGATCCCAAACAGCACAGACTTCCACTTGAGCTCCTGAGTGGTGATGCCCCAGCCCTTGGCCAGCAGCAGCAGGAACATCATGAAGAGGCACTGCACCCCGATGTCCACCAGCGTGCCCACCTTGCTCATCCAGTCCAGTCCTTTCCCGTTGTAGGCAAACACCGCCACGTGAGTCAGGCTCAGCACCGTGCTCAGCAGCTCACCGGCAAACACCACCGTCAGCAGCTTGGTGATCATGTGCTTCTGCTTCAACAAGGCGTACATCCACAGGGCCAGGATCCCTGATATCAGGAGGAGGGCTACCAGGTGGATTTCGAACACGTCGTGGAATTCGAAGGAGAACTGGTGTTCAAAAGGGTTCAGCGCCTTGCTGGAAGGGTCGCCATTGACCAGCCAAATGTCGTAAGCGATGGTGAGGGTTTCTTTCATGGCTTCCGGCTGCCATTGGCACTGCTTGTGGCCGCGGTCTCTGGAGCATGACACCATGCTCACGTACCAAAATCTGTACATAGTTTATAGCAGAATTGGGATTTTCACTTGATTTGAAAAGCAACAACAACACTGACTAATTAATATATAATGCACAAACTCTCAAGACAAAGTGATAAATCATAAAAACAAAAATCAATTTATAAAGTTAACAGATTATACCTAAGTCATATGCTTTGATAAATTGTGTAAAAATCAATGTACACTGCCAAGCAGTATGCAGTATGACTACATGTATGAGCATCTGATGTTTGATAAACAGAAGCTTGGTTTGCAAACAAAATGTTTGCCTTTAAGTTAAAAACTGTATGTGGTCAGACAGTGATCTTGCATGATGATTGGCAAAGCACTTGTAAACATCAGTTGATTATTAAAACTTTTGTTGCTGTTTGGTTGGTTGTTTAAAATTGTTATTTTGACCATGAGGAGTACGATGAATACAAATTATGTCTGTTCCAAGCAAAAGGGTTTCAAAGTCTGATTAAGATTAATAAGAATCCTAATCAGCAGTATTAAAAAATACAATATTATACTAATAATTTATAGCCTAAAGATAGAATCGACATCCTAAGCAATTGAAACGCAGTTATTAAAACTAAAGAAAGAGCCGCCGTGGCTAAGTGATTAAAAACAAAATTGCCAGCTAATAATCTGTCAGGTTTGTGAATGAGGAAGTTCAAATGCTGTAACAGTGATGTTGTGTTCTTGGGAAAGACACTAGTTTAAATAATTAATACTCCTGCTTCCTCACTCCACTCACGTATAAATGGGTACCTAATCGCTAATAATGTCAGTTGGGGAAAAAGTCCTTTGGTGGAGATTTAAAACCAAAGTTCCATGAGCCATCACATGCACAAGGTCTTGCGCACATGTTAAATAAAGCACATTCCACTATTCAGGAGTATACTACTTTTACTAGGCCATGTTGTGCCAGTGGGAAAGGGGAAACGAATTCACACAGCATGCATCCTGTGCACAAATAGCAGTCTAATTACTCTAAATGAAGGGGACGGATGGAGCAGGATAAACATGGATGGCAAGAACAATCCCAATTGAAAGAAACGAAAGAACTCCCAAGCTCTTGAGACGTACCAACTGTCAACATGCAAGACTCTGTTACTTTCTGTTAGCAGTCCTTCTTCCCTCAGACCATTGTCGAGTGGAACATGCTTCATCCATCCATGGCAGTAACAAAATGCTAACATCAGCTACAGTGTTAAGCCTTCAAAATCCAGCTGTAACTCCCTCCCCATCCCCTCCATACCCCCTCCCTCCATTCTTTTCCCACTTTCCCTCCCAATCCCTTTGCCGCTACCACAATTGCTACATCTCACCCCCTTTTTATCCACCCCCCACCCCACCCCCTCATTCTCCCTACCAGTACCAATCAAGACTCCTTAACCCTCTCACTCTGATCAATCGAACCGATAATCTATATTGAATACCAAGTGATGGGAGGTAACTCCGAATGTCACACCAAATCTTTTATTTAAAAAAATCACCCAGAATAAAGTCTAACTCACATTTAATTTCTGAAAGATGCATATTGAATAGCAATGATGATATTTTCATTCCAAAGCTAACACACTGTCACACAACAAACCATGAATTGGAATTAAAAAAATCCGTAATGGCGCTCCGAGCATCACGCCGAGTCAATACTGTGCACGTCACGTGGAAAGAAGAAAACAATTTGGGGTCACTTCGAAAAATCCGTTCAAAAAGACTAGTGGGTGCTTTCCCTTGCTGTAAGAACCAAAAACGGACCACTGAGTCAGGAACAGGAAGAACTAACTTAGTATATTGCATTGTGGGTAGGGCAAAAGTGAAAGTGAAACTACTAGACCGGGCATTCAGCGGGCGCAATCGGCGCTACGGGAGCCAATGGTAAAGAAAAAATCGGTCAGATTTGGCGTATGTAGCCGTGAGAGGGTTAAACACCTGCTGACTGCCAGTACATTTTCTTTGCTGAACCCCCATTGGAGTCATCAAAATCTTCAAAACAATGAAGTTGGACATCATAATAAAAAAGAAGAAGAAGAAGAAGAAGCTCACCTGGGTTGCTGAGTGTCACGCACTTTAAAAGTGAATTGATATCCTCGTAACACATTGGAAGGGTTGTCTTCATCGAAGCACAGCTGTCCTCTGGGGCATGGAATTGCACGCAGGAAGTCCTCCACCCCTTTTGTATTGCACATGTAGTCAAATGCTATCTTGTCTATTTTGTGGAACATCACAGGGCAGACCTCTGCCAGAGGCAAAGTTCGGTTACCATAGAAATGGATGAAGTATTCACTGTCTACTACCACCAACGTCAAATCCTCATGGTTTACTGCATTTCCAGATGAGTCCAAAGCAGTGATGTTACCATATATGAAGCCCTGGGTATCATCCAATTTCTGAGGGTTCGTCTTTTGGAATCCAAACTTGGCAAGAAAGACAAAAAAGTCTTTTGAGTTCCATGTTCCCTGTAAATGAAGCGCAGCTGTCGTCTTCAGCAAGAAGGCGATCCCCAAGACTAATAGTAAACATGGCCGCATCATCCTGTAATGCACAAAGTTCACGTTTTATATCATGTCACATTTCGTCGATCAAGACGTTGAATAATGGCAAATGTTGTGACCAAAGCAGGGTCGCCTTATCTCGCCTAAAGCAACATCCACCATTTTGAGAATGAGATGATCATGTGATCAGACACACCTTCAACTTCCGCTGTGAACAAGATAGCAAGCACATAGGTGTATTCTCAATAGCTCAGTTTCCCCCCTCAAAGCTACATTTTTGGCTCACTCGTGTCAACGACACGAATTGAGTCTATGTTCTCCATGTTTCTTCGGTTTTCTGGATGTCTGTCTGTTTGTCTGTTGTCACTTTAATGTTGGCTTTTTCTCAACCCTGAGGAACTACCAGGTCAGGTCAGGGTAATGAGGGCAACTAGGCCTCGCGGCCTCTGAAGTGCCCTTTCAATTTAGTGTTTGTAGTATTGGGCACAGCTGTGACGGTTTTTGATGACACAATCAGTCATGTTGGTATCTCAATTCTGTCAATTTAGGGTCTTTGTTCAGGAGGTTTTTAAACTGGTTAAGGTTTGGTGCAAGCTTGATTTGTGCAGAGAGGTTATTCCAATACTTGGCAACTCTGTTAGCAAAAAAATGTTTTCTAATGTTAGTTCTGCTGTATTGTATTAGTATTTTTAATTCACAGCTTCTAGTTTTCGAATAGTTCGAGAGCTGAAACAATCTTTTGTTAGTAAAGTCAGTATTGTTAAAATTTGTATAAACATTTATCAGGTCTCCTCGCAGCCTCCTGTATTTCAAGGATGGCAAATCCAGCCTGCGCAGCCTTTCACCATAGTCTTTATTTTTAAGAGATTTTATCAGTTTAGTAGCTCTCCTCTGGCATCTTTCAATTGACAGAGACTGTCTTTTGAGATATGGGTTCCAAATTTGATTCCCATATTCTAAATGTGGTCTCACCAAGCTTTTATACAGGTTTATAAGCACATTATTTTTTATTCCTGAAAAAGTCCTAATCAGCCCCAGCATTATATTTGCCTTGCCAACAGGAGGCGTACATGGTTCAAACGTTGCATACACATTAATGTTTATACTTTATGCAAGCTTTCTTTATGCTTTATGCTACTACTACTACTACGTTATGCAAGCTTTCAATAAAGATTATTTGCTATATTGAAATTAACCAATGACCTAACGTTATGCAAGCTTGGCCATATCTTTCACAGTTTCAGTTAAAGAAATTATTTGGTGCATTAGCCTAAGGTGATATGGTATCTGACTTTTTCTCTTGACCCTGATCCGCTCAATTTTCTCTCTAGAAACGCCAAGAAATGACAGACAGAAGTCGTTTTGCAGGAAGCGCGCTACTCATTATGCTCAGGTTACCCAGGAATTGGGCGCTAAAGGTGCTCATTCTCACCTGGATTTTTTCCACACAGATTTGCCTCGTTTCTATACGAGGTTAATTAATATCATTTACGTATTAATTGTCCTCGTATACAAACGAGGCTGTGCATGGGAGATCATTTTGATGAATGCAGACTTTATCATTTGAGTTATGAGACTTGTAAATCCTCGTATCAACCGAGACAAAGCGAGATGGAAGCAACAGTGTCGATTCAATGAGACCAAGGTTGGTTAAATGCGAAGTTGGTAGGCCTAACGAACATTAAGGATAGCAGTAACGTCCCTTCCGACGTCAGTACGTTTGATTAAGAAGGAGGAGGAGAACGAGTGATGGTGATTCTAGGCCGAGTTGCGTTTTCCCTGCGATAGCAGCGAGTACCAGTACCGAGTATGGCCAAACATACTGTACAGTCTTTGGTATGGCTACCCTTCCGAGTCGGACATGAAAGATCCAGATCCAGTTTGAGCCTACTTGAATGTGCTGTGCAGATCAAGTAGAACCAGCCAACGCCAAGCCAGTCAGATGCACGGGAACAGGTAAGATGCCTTCGCGACGTAGTAATCAAATGTGCTTGTTTGCAGACCAGTGTTTAGGTGCATACTAACAGTTACAAAGTGGTAGATCAGGATCTAGATCTATTTTTATGGTAGTCTATACTTCATGTCAGCAGCTGCAGATGAAAGAATGTTAGTCTTGTTCATTCTGTTCTGTTTATCGTGATCAACCACTGCTGCAATCAGTTATTTGTGAAGATAGAGTAGGTTGAGTATAGATCTATAAGCAAGCAGCATGACTGTACAATCTATTCTTTGACTTAGCTGATGTTGATCATCCCGAATCGTGAATCCTGACTTTGTACATTGACAGCTATTTTATACTGGTGTTTACTGTTGAAATGCACTGCCAAAGGCAATTTTAATTATTGGCAGAGGCACGAGCCCGTATTTCACATTCTCCAGGCAGGGTACGGGCCCGTATTTCACATTATCCAGGCAGGGTACGGGCCCGTATTTCACATTCGCCAGGCTCAATCACGGGACGCAAAAATTGTGCGTAAATGTCTTCAAAAATTACTAACATTAACTCTGACATGTTCCTAGAACCCTAGATCTATCCCTAACCCTGTTCCTTACCAAGAAGCGTTAAATATACGAAATAAGAAAATGCATTGTTGATGAAAAATTCGACAAGGAAAAGTTACTATACTATCCCTGAAGATTGTCTGAGTGTTGCAACAACACCGTACCCGTAGCCACTGTGCTAATTATTCTGAGGACTCTTGCATCGACAAAGCGCATTGTTTAAAAAATGATTTTTGTGTGTATAGACTAGTAGACCTAGTAGTAACACTAGTAGTAGCAGTAGTAGGCCTAGTAGTAGTTGTAGGAAGGAAGAAAATGACTGCTTAACGTCATCCAGGCTGGAACAGGTACATGTTGGAAGTTAATAGACATAAAGATGGTGGGGCGATCCTGGAGGTACTGCACTACCAGGAAAGTCCCAATGCTTTTTTAAAATATCAATATGTATGTGCCTAAAAGGAATTACCGTGAGATCTCCCTTATAAGACTCCCTCCCATGTATGACCTACTTCTCTGAGACATAAATGTCCCTTCTTTGTAAGTATTAATGTTACTTCCCTTATAAGACCCCTCCCTTTCAAGACCTCATTTTGGATGATTTTTGAAGGTCTTATAAGTGAGGTTCCATTGTAGTAATATTATTGAGTAGTAGTAGTAGCAACAGTAGTAGTAGTAGTAGTAGTAGTAGTAGTAGTAGTAGTAGTAGTAGCAGTAGCAGTAGCAGTAATAGTAGAAGAGATGGAAGATTAAGAAGAAGAGAGAGACAGACAGACAGACAGAGAAATAGAAAAGGAAGAACAGGGAGATGGCAATGAGATACATTCCCTCCCCCACCACCCCCACACACATACATAAACATACGTGCACACAATGTGACGCATAAAATCAAAAAAATATGTTCATGCTTAAACACGGGAACTATTAAAGTGACTGTAAATCACAACATAATAGTAATAACAGTGAAGCATTTATATAGCGCACTCCTCCGCCAAATGTGGAGCTCTATGCGCTTAGCAGAAAATCAAAAAGTAATAAATAATGATTATTACAGAGAGAGATAGAGCAGAAGAGGAGAAAGAGTGACAGAGAGACAGAAAGAGAATGAAACAGGAGATAGAGGAATGAGGAGAAAAAGAAGAGGCAGTAGAACAAGAAGAGGCGGGAGTGATAGAGAAGGCGATGGAGGGGTGGGGGTGGGCAGATGAAGTGGCAGGGGGTGGGTGGGAGTGGGGGAGGGAGAAAGAAATCTAAAGAAAGGAGAAGGTGAAAGACAAGGGGAATGTGGGCAGTGGAGTGGGTGGGGGATAAAGCGACAGAGTATGATTGTGACCCGGCACCACGCAAGGGACATTAACAGGCTGGCAAAGTCAAAAATCTTGTTTTTTAATCGATTTTGAGTTATGGGTATTTTTGTGCTTTCATACCTTATCTTTCACATCCATACAGTTTAATCATTATGGTGGTCTCTGAATACTCAAAACAGTTGGTTTGTGCATTTTCTTAGGATAGGCTAGACTTTAGACTGATTCTCAAAATGGCCATCAGTCACCTTACTAACTTTAAATGAACATATTAGAAGCGGAAACCATGTGCGCTTACCTGTAAATAAGTTTTTTTTAAACCTAAGCGGCTTCCACACAGAACTTCCGCGTATGTGTGCACATGCGCCTACTCTACAACAAAAAAGGATACAAGAATGTTTTTTTTAATATAATTAATTAGAAAGAGAATTGCCTGAGTCATTTTCTCAGAATGGTCATTTTGACACTTAATGTCCCTTTCGTGGTGCTGGGCCTCATAGTAGTAGTAGTTTTGTTTCAATCGTGACACAGCCACACCCGTTGACTGGATTGTTTAGCGAATATAATATAGTTGTTTTTGTCTTGTCAGTCCTATTTTCTGGGCTGTACAGTGGCGTTGCTCCCAGGCCACTCATCCTGAGTCTTCATTCACAGCCACACAGCGGTTTGTCAGGTCGCAGAATCAGACACCAGCAGTATAACTATATAGGAAGCAAATTTATGTTACATCATAAAGATCAAACAAAAGCAACGCCGAGCGGCTGCAAAGTCCCCTCGCAGCATCGCCGAGCTACTCCGAAATCTGAATGTGTCGGCTGTACACACAGCGGGGAGACCGAAGCGGCAGATATCAAAAGAAAACGTACTTACATAAAAACGCATCAAAACAGCACGTATGATGATGATGAAAATGATGTTTTACGTCCTCTCGGTCATAGACACATATGGGACATTTGTAAATACAAAGATGGTGGGAACAATACTGACTGCAATGCCCGGAGGCAGTACAACACCAGTAAAGTCCCGAGTTTTTAACAATATAGATAGGTGTAGCGGTAACCACGCCTCCGTTAAAACCTCATTGGCTATGGTACCGCCGCATGCATGGTATAAAACAGCACGTAACTGAATAGGTTTTTTCCCCATATGGCTTAGGCCGGTGGGACGTAAAACAAAATAGTTTTTTATATAATTATGTAGCCTTGGGGTTCGGACCCGTGATTTGAGCGCGCGCGATCATGCGCACAGAAAAATTCATGACAACTGTGTTATAGACCATTCATCAAGAAATGTGAAAAAAACCTGCATTGAAATACATGCAAAACTTCACGAGATATTAGCGATTTATGTGTTTTGGGGTTTGAACGCGACCTTGACCTTAATGTAAAACTAAATACATCAGTGGATAGCCTGCCTCTTGGCAAACTAGTATACCAAATTTCATGATGATAGACTGAATAGTTTTTGAGTAAAACGGACGAATAGCCGGACGGACGGACGGACGGACGGACGGACGGACGGACGGACGACGGACGACGGACCAGACAGAAACAATAGTTCCCCGAACCTTCGGCTCGCGGACTAATTCTATAATAATTGGTTGACATAATAAACAAATATTGTATGAAATTGTTTGTCAATTTCAGGCGGCCGTGTGGAAACTGCAGCATCACGGAGAGACCGAGTGAATGCCTGTGCTGTGCAGAGGTGAAGGAGATGGCACTTCTGCAGAGATACCTGGAGGTAAGTGCATTACTGAGCTCCCTGGGTTCAAGCCTGTGTGTTTGGATATATATACGTCCTAAACACAGCATGTACTCACAGTACTGGCGGCAGTAAGATAAGAACAAGTAAGAACATGCTTTATTCGTCACAACAAATAACAGAATGTAAGCTTATCAACTGTTTTGTATTATTGATCCGATGATTTCTATGGCTGGCCAACATTTCCAGCCTGGTAGTAGAAAAATCTGTGGGCGAGTATATTTCAAAAGTCACTAGCCCAACGGGCGACTGTACATTTCGATACTGCACGGCCCTGGGTTTTTACCCAATGAGTCTCCCTAGACCATCTCTCCCTTCCATGTAACCAACTATCAAAGCAAGGTCAGCTGTCTGCTAACAACATGCCAGCACTGGTACTGAAAAGAAAGGAAAGGCAGCCTCCTCAATCTCCTCCACCCCATTCCCTCTCACCTCAAATCAGTTCTCTTCCTATTTACTTCTCTCCTTTCTTTCCCACTCTTTTTTCTCTGTCTCTTCCTCTCTCTCTCTGTGTGCGTGCGCGTGTGCGTGCGTGCGTGCGTGCGTGCGTGCGTGTGTACGCGCACGCTTGTTTAGCGATTTTGGGTTTTGATTTCTTCGGTGTGTTCAGGTGAGTAAACTTTTCAAGTTGCTGGCCCGGAGGGCTGGTGAAAATGTTAAAGTTTGGCCAGCCCTGCTATACAAAGTACAACGTAGTTTTTCTTATCTTTATCACTGTCAGAATATTATGCAACAACAATGCTAAAATAGAGGCTCCAACAAACTGCATGTTTGACCCTTCTACCATCTCTTGTCTTACAATACATGGTCTGACTGTTATGATACACGAGCATTCGTGTTAGATGTCAACATTTCACCCGTAATACATAAAATATGATATAAATGATCAGCAAAATGTTCTTAAAAATCTAAATATTTTATTTTGAACCCAAAAAATATTTTCATGTCTAACTATCCTTGGTAACATTATTTTATGGATTATGATAAATTAAAATCACCATTTTCACATCTTTGACTGCTTTAAACCAGCTTATAAGTATCTCTTATTTTTATGGCATAGAACTGTTCTCATATGATATAGTTTTACTTTGTGGGCAGCCGTTACCTGTACACACCATACCACCAGCTGACAAGGTTCATGTGGGGCTACCTGGGCAAGGACATTAGGGGTCGTACATCCTGCCCGTGCTGTCCTCCAAACCAGCCAGACCTTCCAGAGTGCAGACAGAAGATACACCGGCTACGTAGAACCACTGTCAAATGGTTCTAAACCAGGATGTGGCTGTCTGTGTTGATATTAAGTTTTTATTTAAAGTTTTATAGTACAATCATGTAGTAGTACTGCAATAACTCAATATGGCTTAATGTTATCGAGTATTGTGGAACTTAAAAAAATGAAGCATACAATGCTTTTAAAAGGCGTAATTAGCCTTTGGCTTAGACTGCTGAAGTATGTATGTTTTAAAAAGTAATTGAGTAGAAAATTATTTTTAACTCATCTAGCGCCATGTATTTTTTGATGTTCTTGGTTCTCTTTCTCTTCTCTCTCTTGCCATTAGGTCTGTTTCTGCTTTGTTCCATTTATGTCATCCGTGTGTGTTCGCTTTGCATTGCGTTTTTGTTTGAATGCGCTATGCATGCTTACGTGTGTGTGTGCGTTGATTTGATTTATATCAAGATTCAGCGCTGTATAAATACTGTATGTTGTTGTTGTTGTTGTTATCCGTTGCATCTCAACCAACAAGAGCGATGTAAAAAAAACTGTCGAAAGCGCTTGCATTGCTTTAATGGCAGAAAGAGTGACAAAAGAGACACACATGGCAGGGTGCTTAGCAGTGAATGTATTTGCATTTGGTGGGAGTGTAAAGTGATGTATTGAGCGAATATATTCGCCCGTGGTGCTAGAAGAGTCAAAAAATATATTCAACAGTAAGCTGTGTATGGCACCTTTAAAGACCCCCCATGTCACTTGTCAAATTCATGGCTTTCACGTGTTTTCCCTCTTATAGCTGGTGAGGAATCTTAAGAAACCTTCCTAGTATAATAGGGAACGTGACACGTGACGTAGGGGGTCTTTAATACTTTTATTCAGTTCTTTACATTTTCGTACTTATACTACACTGTGTTTAGCACATTATATTAATGAAGCACACAGGGTTGAAGTTAAACCCATGCTCAGTAATACACATGCATCTAGGTATCTCTGCCAGAAGTGTTATGTTGACTTAGATCGTGTGTGTGTGTGTGCGCGCGCGCGCATGTGTGTGTGTGAGGAGGGGGGCGTGGATGTGTCTGTGTGTACGGGCGTGTGCTCACGCGTGTGTGTGTGTGTGTGTGTGTGTGTGTGTGGCATTGGCATTGCAAATACTATATTTTATTCTTTACGCCTAGTGTTCATATATGTGTTTATTCTAGTCATATATATTTAATCCTTATCTACAATGGTCATTGTGTATTGTATGTGTATTCATTGTATTTTAGTGTTTTAATTTTGATGTAAAACGCTCTGAGCTCCCCGCAGGGAGTAGAGCGCTATACAAATATCCTTATTTATTATTAATTCCTTCATTGGAAAACTCTCTCTCTCTTTGAAAGCACTAGTGCCATAGATGAAACCACATGCCAGGAAAAGCAGGAATCCTTATTTTTTCATGAAATTCAGTTTCGGGGACTTTTTCCCATGACCCGCACAAACGACTCCGCCTCTTGACCCCACCAAGGCCAACCCCCAGGCCTTCCTGCTTTTCGTATAATCCAGGTTTATATAGAGGATGGATCATGTACAGGATGTACCCATTTTCATTTGGCAATAACTCAATGAAAAGTAAATTTATTCCTGCCATTTTGTGGATTCTGTAGACACTTTTTGTTTCTATGAATTATGCATGTGATATCTTTATACACTTTAATATTGGTTTTCCTTATTTTTACTGTAATGTTATTGGTATTGGTCGTTACTTTTTAGTCAAACGTTTTTGTACTTTAATCTAAGATGTGTGTGTGTGTGTGTGTGTGTGTGTGTGTGTGTCTTCTGTGTTTGCTTAAATGTTATATATGTACACTTATTCATTTTACTCATGTTGTCAGCATTGTTTTATGTTTAATACAGTGGAACCTCTCTTATCAGACCGCCAAAAATAATCCAATATGAGGTCTTTAAGGGAGGGTCTTATAAGGGAGGTAATTTTAACACAAAGAAGGGCAACGTCTCAGAGAAGTAGGTCTTATGTGGGAGGGAGTCTTATAATGGGAGGTCTTATAATGGAGGTTCCACTGTAGTGTGATATCTTCTTTATACACTTTTATTACTGCTTTTTATTCATGTTGCTTTGTTTACTGTGATGGTATTTATTCATTTATTTGATCTTATAGTACTATGGACTTTACTTTTATCTCCTTATTTACTGTAATATTATTGGCATTGATACTATTTTTCTTCGAACAGTCATTTATGTACCCAAGATGTGTGTGTGTATGTGCACGCACGCGCGCATGCATGTGTGTGTGTGTGTGTGTGTGTGTGTGTGTGTGTGTGTGTGTGTGTGCACGTACGTGTGGGCATAGTGATGTCTCCCAGTCATACTTTAATTCTAGTTAGATCAGTTAGTCTTAATAATGAATATAATGTATATGCGCTCTCCCGATTCTCTTCAAATTTCCTGCCAGGCTTTGCCCTGGCCATAGCAAGCCTGAGAGCAAATTTGAAGCGATTCGGTTAAGAAACGGCGGCGTCTAGCGCGCGCGTTTACGAATCGATTCGCTTCCGGTTTGGCACACGGATAGTCCCCGGCCCCGGTCATCTTCCCGCCAAATTCGAAGGCAATCGGCCCAGAAACGCCGGAGATATGGGCGCCGAGCGGCCGGCGGATGCGCGTTTCGCGCATTTGCGAAACCGCGCAAATGATACGGCCGCCTCGGTTGCCGTTGCCATCGGCCCCGTGAGGGCTCACAGCAAATTTGAAGCGATTCGGTGGAAAAACGGCGGAGTTATAAGGCCCGTTTCGTGTTTCAGACACACAGACACACACGGACACTTGGCTTATTACTATATGACTAGCGCAACGCCGAGTCCCAGTAACGCCTAGTAACGGTAACGCCAAGTACTGGTAACGCCGAGTACAGCAAATTTGAAGCGATTCGGTTAAGAAACGGCGGAGTCGTATAGCGCGCGCGTTTCTGAACCGATTCGCTTCCGGGTTGGTACACGGATAGGCACCATCCCCGGTGATCTTCCTGCCAAATTCAAAGGCAATCGGTCCAGAAACACCGGAGATACGGGCGCCGAGAGGCTGGCGGATGCGCGTTTCGCGCATTTGCCGAACCGCGCAAATGACACGGCCGCCTCGTTTGCCGTTGCCATCGCCCCGTCAGGGCTCACAGCAAATTTGAAGCGATTCGGTCGAAAAACGGCGGAGTTATAAGGCCCGTTTCGTGTTTCAGACAGACACACACACACACACACACACACGGACACTTGGCTTTTTACTATATGATGATGATAATGTTTTGTGTCATGATCATCTTCTTACTGTACTTGTTGTCTGTTGTTTGTTTGTCTGGGGACAGCAGCAGCATTTCCTTTTATGCAGTTTTTAAAAGGACAATAAATGATTTGATTGATAGATTTGATTGATTGATTGATTGATTGATTGATTGATTGACTAACATAATTTTTGTTTGTCCAAGCCACTCTTGAGTCTATAATGTTTTACTACTCTTTTTTTTTTTTTTACTGATTAATAAAAATGCTCACTCCAGGTACCACGTTGTGCCGAATGACTGCAGCATCACAAACATTGAAATTGTCCATGTATTTTACTCAGCATCTCTTGTGGGGTCCATCTGATTTCCTTCTTGTTCTCTTTTAGCATTTCTGTTATCTCTGGGTTATAACGAAAAACTGTTTACCTTCAGTAGTTAAAAAGAACGTAGTGGACTATTTCAACGTTTGTGTTGATGCCATAATATTACGACATGGTACCTTCATTGTGCCTATTGTGAAAAAAGTGTCGTGAAATACTGTTGATTTAAGAGTGACTTGGGATTTAAAAAATAATACATGTCTGTAGATTCCAGGGATGAAAGATGATAGAGAAATGTCTATTTTCCTTTCAATTATGGAGAACAAACAATGGTTTCAGGTTTATATGTAACAATTTTGATATTGTGCACAGTTATATCAAACCTTCATGCATCTTTGTAAACCTTTGTGCAATTTGTATGTGTGTGTGCGTGTGTGTGTGTGTGTGCGTGTGTGTGTGTGTGTGTGTGTGTGTGTGTGTGTGTGGTGAAACATGCATTTTTATCTGTTTGTGTTTAGTTTGTGGAAGGAAAATTTTCATTTGAACTTTGTTTCAATGAACAATAACGTTGTAGGGTCTGTGCACATTTACAAAACCTTCCATACTAAAAACCCACCCGCAGAGTGGCACAGAGGTAACGCGTTCGCCTCGTGTCAAATGAACCCGAGTTCATACCTGGGAACAGCAGATTGACATTTTTCCTCTCACTCTGCACTAGGCCTTGCGGTCTGAACGTGAAATCTTTCAGATGAGACGATAAACCGAGGTCACGTGTGCCCATGCACTTTGTACATGTACGAGTGGCAACGAAAAAGTTGTCATTTGCTCAAAATTTACCCCCACCCACCCTTTCCTTCTTAATGTCACACAAAAATCACATGCAATTTTTTTAAATGGGTGGCACACCTCAGGCTGCGACGTTCACTCCAGGTTGGAACAACACGGATTTCACAGACGCCTCTATGACTATTTTGTTTATATATACAAATACCAATTCGCCAATACAGTGAAAGAAAGTGAAAAATAATCAGATGTAAAATACAGATAGATGTCTGCGTGTATATGCATACACATTCATATTTGTTACTTGTAAAAATACCTAAATACCAAAAATGACTTCCAGAGTTCTTCCCCTC
This sequence comes from Phymorhynchus buccinoides, assembly GCA_017654935.2. Classification (NCBI taxonomy): domain Eukaryota; kingdom Metazoa; phylum Mollusca; class Gastropoda; order Neogastropoda; family Raphitomidae; genus Phymorhynchus; species Phymorhynchus buccinoides. The sequence continues at coordinate 32,148,402 of CM065688.1, forward strand.
GGATTGCTTATGGGTTTCCATACTGAAGTTTTCAATAATGTGCACAGTCTTAAGAAGTGAATTTAAATTGATTGATTATTCACACACACACACACACACACACGCGCGCGCGCGCGCGCGCACACACACACACATGACAGATATAGAAACATATTTCTATTCAAATTTACTCCCCATTCTTTTACAACAAGAAGCCCAACATTAATGCAGAATAATTAAAACAACGTAAATTACTTACTATGCAAATTATTAAAGGTGTGCATGCAAGCACTTTTAATAATCAATCTAAATCCTAAATACAAACATTATAGTCTTCATTTACAATTATTGTTTTTCTTGCCCTGAGATAAGCAACACCAAAATGCGGCCATCTTGTACTGAAGTCACACTTGCACACTTACACACACACATACACACACACACACACACACTATTGGATTTTTGCTTTCACTGAGAAGCAAAATTCTGCTATATTTAGGAAAAGGACAGGGTTAGGATCAGCCTAGGAGTATTTTCATATAACTGTAAGAAGCCCACTTTCGGAATGATGGTGGTAAACATGAGGGGGTGACCGAAGTACAAGATTGTCCTAAACGCTAGCACTTTGATTTGAAAACAAAAAGTCAAGTAAAAGCAAATTCAACATGCACACATAGCAGAATCCAACTTCTCCTGTAGGAAATACAGTGGATTCCTGCTAACTCAAAAAACACTGGATGACTCACAATAATTTTGTGGTCCCACTTTAATAATCCTTTAATGCTGTAACTCCTTAGTACGTTGATCACTTTTTCTTTGACATCTCACTGCAGATTCAGTTCAAGTGTTCTCGAGTCCCAATCATGTCCTCCAACCTGTACTGGTTGGTAGTCTCTGGAGAGGGGGCTAGGTGGGGCTGGCTCCTCTCTCTGTCTCTCCAGCATCTCCGCCAGTTTGTGAGTGGAGGCCAGCTGGCCCACCACCTCCATCAAACTTGTAACATAGTCTGCAAATATATTAACAATTGCATGGTAAAGAATTTCACTTTTAACGATATTGCTTTTTAAAAATTATTTTATAAACAAAAGTTCCCCCATTTGGATACCGGGGGGTCTTTTGTATAGTCCCCCAACCTTCTGGAAGTTCTGTGCTTGTAACTTCCTCTAATCTGTCACTCTCTTTGACTCTGCCTTTTCCCTTTGCTTACTGTCGGCTATTATCTGACCTATTGGCCCATTCCCCTGCCTTTAAACAAAAATTCAAATAACTTTTCTCCATTTAGCTCTTCCGGAATCGGAATGTGTCAGCTGTACTCAGCGAGGAGACCAATGAAAACTGAAAACTGAAAACCGGACACATACGTACTTTGGTCCATTATGGCCTTTTGGCCTGGGAACGCAGAAGAAGACGAATGAACAAAAGTTGACCATGGAACCCTTGCAAGAAATACCTGTGAATACAAACAGTGAAGCATGTAAATACTTGGTGTTATTTGTACAATGAGGAAAGCAAATAACATCACATATCTGTCCTTCAAAATAAATAGGCCTACATGAAATAATAAAATAGAATGTTTTATGTGCCTTGTTACTTCCTGAACATCATTTATATTTACTTCACACATCTTGTGAAAATTAGCATGGGTAGGGAACTATCCATTAAAGGGATACAACTCCCCCACCAAAGTTGCCTATGCCAACTCCACCAGCCATACTAACCCTGTATGAATTAAGGTTACAGAGGAACAAATCCACTCACTTTCTCAAAAAGGAGGAGGCACGCTCGCCCATGTAATCATACATACAGAACATGGCAAACTATGGTAGAGAGAACTGTGTACAAACAAAACAATATTAATTCAAGAATGGCATAGCTTTCTAATCACGGATATGTTGCACACATACAACACACGAGTCCCCTTCCCTTTTCAAGTTCTATAGATTCTCTTTTAGCCTTACTATTTCACTATTCAAATCCTTTCTCACATCTTAGTTTGAATTATTAAAGATTAATTTATTAATTCACAGAAGCTTACACAAGTCTGCAGTGTGTGTGTGCGCGCGTGCGTGCGTGCGCGTGCGTGCGCTTGCGTGCGTGTGTGTGTGTGTGTGTAAGCATGCAAGTACATAAGTGCCCTGGGCAAGGCATCTCCACTACAAACAAATTCTAGCCTAGCCCGCCAGAATAACATCTGACCCCTCTCCTATCTGGTAGTCATAGTCGGAAACGACAGACTAGCACAAACACAAGTGCATACATACAAGTAACTACTGATTTTTACCCGCATGTGGTCGGTATCTGTTGGAGACCCCTGTCCATCCTGCACAGCTTGTGATATGGACTGCACCTGTAATATAAGATATTCAAATATTAACTGTTAAAATACCTGTAGGTCACTAGAAGCAAAAACATAAGTAATAGTATTTTACAATTTTGTGAACATAAGCTATAACAAATGCAACATAATCAAACTACACATAGCTCAACTGTGACTTGGACATTTAAAAACATTGAGAGCCAGAGATTCAGATAAGTTTTATATACAAAGTTCTAAATAAAACATGGACTTTGGACACTGTTTTGCTAGTTTTATTTTACACTAACACTTGATTTTCGCTTTACCAAGAAAACTTGCAACATTTTCCAAGGAAAAACATATTTTGACCACAAAAAATACCCACACCAATTACACAAAGTGAGATGATCATTTTGAGGGGCCTAGTCCTCTTTGTCAATCCATGAAAATCCCACTGACAAGGATGAAAACTTTAGCAAACTATTTTTTTAATATGATGATTAAAATACAATCATAATTTTAAAGGCATGCTTCAAGCAAACAAAACAGTGATCAATGAAGGGAAGTTTATAAGCCGCAAGGCTTAGACTTGAGCCAGTCTCACACTATACTATACTGTACTATGATGTTTTTGTGTATACATTTGTATAAGAATGGAAACACAAAAGACGCATGTTTATCAATCAGAAAAAAAAGAAGTAAAATGAATTGACTCTCGCTGCGTCACTGTGTGCATGCACGCGCGCGCGCGCGCGCGCGTGTGTGTGTGTGTGTGTGTGTGTGTGTGTGTGTGTGTGTCTCTCTCTCTCTCTCTCTCTCTCTCTCTCTCTCTCTCATGTGCATGCATTATACTGTATATGAATCGGGATGCTTATTAACAGTGATGTCCCGAGATCCAGGTCATAGGCCACTGACCTATTAAAATTGAAAATGTTATTTATTGTGTTCTCCCCTGTCAGGACAAATGTCTAATTAATTTAATTTGCCAATACTGGCACGCTTTGTCTTATTGATTTCGGCAAGAGCTGGGACATTGTCCTGTTGATTTCTCTAATCTCAGGACAGTTTGTCCTGTCACTTTTCTATCCTCGGTACATCACTGGCTTACATACTGAATTTTACTCCTGTCTGTCCTGTATGGATACCATGGACTGCCCTTGTTTGATCAGAAGAAAACAAAAATTATAGGGGAGACCAAATTCATAGATAACCATTCCCCTGTGGGATATTGGGAGGTAGGTTGTCTTTGCACATATAGTGCCTTCTGGAAGTTCTGTGCCTCCTACTTCCTCTATTCTATCACTCCATTTGACTGCCTTTTCCCTTTGCTTACTGTCATCTACAATCTCTCTGCCTCACTGATCCATTCTCGTGTTTTTGTTCTAGACATTTTTACAAAGTTTTTCTGCATTTGAAAACGGACCTGCTGATCCTAATTATTTTTATAAGGCGCATAACGGCAGCATGGCGCATCTGCATTTATGATAGAAGACTGTCTAAGTGGTTGAAGAAGAACAAATAACCAAACATACTAGATCTAACACCAATATGACTTAGAGTATAATGTTACCAAATTTTTAAAAAAAACGTGCAGTAAGCTACTAAAGGTTAATTGGCTCTGGTTAAAATAAAGTACATGTAACGTACAGTAGATTTCTCCCTCTTCTTCTTCTTCTTCTGTGGTGGTGAACAACCTCTTTATCTGGAAGTAACTGTACACACTTAAGGGGGTGACCATAGAAAAAGAGGCGGAAGAGGGAAAGAGAGAAAAGGGTACACACATTACATTAGGCCTATCAGTTTTCCAAGAAAAGGCTATGCACGTCACCCTATTAATTATTATTTACTTGGGTTCAGCTTCAATATATAAGGTAAAAACAGGAGTAGCAAACAAAATTTAAAAAACTAGTTCCGGGCTGGGGAGGGGAAAACTACAGGAAGCTGCCGTCAGCTACTAATTTTCACGTTCGCCCCCAGCAAGCTGGAAACTAGCCGACCCTAGACACCCCAGGTAGTGCCCAGGCCCCAATTGATTGAGACACTGCTCAATCAATCAAACAATTGTACTTACACTTCGTTTTTCCACTGTAGGCTAAGTAATGTTGACCATCGACAGGTGCGTTGATCATTTTGATGTAGATCTAGGGAAACAGCAATGTTTTGGCCATTGTGACTGACGAAAAGAATTATGTTGTTGCTGGTACTGCACACAAGCTGATCGGTGAACGTTTGGCACATCTCTTTTCCGTAATTCTTGTCGGTTTCACGTCATTACTTTCCGCTAAACAGGCTAGAAGTTTGTCAAACAGCCCACCAGTCTACGTGTGTCAAAGATCTAGATCTACAGGAAGATTATCTTCAAGGTAGAAGATTTAGCGATTATGTCTAGACTCTATAATCTTTCCTTTCTGTGGAATCACATCATCCAGATCTGTGCATCCAAATAGCACACACTCATATTTTCATCCGTTTTGAGAGTAGAATCTATTGACACTAGGTAGGCCTAGTGTAGATACTTTGTGGCACTGTCAACACAGTCGTGCAAGCTCAAGGCCTATCACAGTATCAGTGTCTGGCACACAGCAAAATGTCGTCTGTTCGATTCACCTTTCCGGTGATCCGTATCATAGTTTCTAAGTATTGGAGACGTAGAATATCTTGGAATTATTGAAGAACAGGACTGAATTTCTCTACGTTAATGCAAA